>CM064483.1:41089186-41521686 GCA_032716605.1 Paralithodes platypus | reverse complement strand
GTTTGGGGTCTGGAGGTGTATTTATGAGTAGCGTGTATGTCTGGAAGATCCAAGTATTGTCAACTGATGAGCTATAATTCAGTATTTGACTCGGTAGAGGATAATACTGGCTTTGGAATCAGTCCTTTTCATATTATTAATTAACAAAGTGGTAATCCAAACACTGGGTAGGGCTAGGTTACTGACCCTTGGTGCAATAAACGTTGAAGTGGTCCTGCAAGCCTTCCATGTTTCCAATTCCTGAACATCAAAGCTGGACGACTCTCTCTCTCTCTCTCTCTCGTCCAATACGTTCTAAGGTTGCCAATTGTTACAGCCTATTGGTCCGTAATCGTTAAACTTTATCCCAGGCTATTGGTGTGTGTGCATGTGTGTGTGTATGTGTGTGGAGGGGGGAAGGGGGAGATGTATGAGAGTGCGTTAGCAGAGTGTTATCACGCACACACAGATCCTGCAGGTATACTATGCACCACCAGTCAGTGCTGCCAGTAGTCCGGCCATCTGCTTGTCCAGAAACTTCTCCTAGACCATTAAGGAGAGATTTCCACATGAGGGACTTTTTTCTGGACCCCTTTCTCTCTCATGTTTAGCTCCATTGTTTTTTAGATTTTATGACGCTTGCCCCCTTTAGTTTGACGATTTTAAGAACTTTCGCCTCATTTCTGTCAATTTTAATAACTTTCGCGCCATTTAGGTGTCGATATTTCCTGGCGAACGATTGCGAGCCTGTAATTTAAGAGGAACCGACCTTTGGCCGGGACATTTTTCTACCGAAAAATTAACAAATTTATCTTGAAAGGGGGTCTAGGGGGTGTAATTTTAAGCTTGATGGAGGTCTAGGGAACAAACTAAATACCTCCCCTTAATTGGAGTTTCTCCAAGTTTAACATGTACAGTATATCCTTTTCATCAATGCGAAGGTAAGTCAATATATATATATATATATATATATTTGTTTTTCTTTCAAAGGTTGTTACGACCGGCACTACGAAATAAACAAGGGCACTTAATAATGGACTAGATGATAGGCTATATCTGCAACAACGGTACGCTAATTCCAAACCCTCGAACTATTACGCCGGTGAACAAAACACTTAAACCCTCCAGAGTTAATCTACTGGACAACGGGGTATCAATTAACTGGGTTTTAGTGCACTTCTACAAAGGCTTTCCGGAGACGGCAAAGCCTACTCACAACAGGAGTACTTGACGTTAATACAATGCTCTTAGGTAATAACAATGCTTGAATAAACTATAACAAGATTTAATAAACAAATATATGCTTACGTTAACTTTAGTGTGAGTCTGTACTCAACACTAAACTCTTCAATGCTCTATGAAAACACTGAAAGTCTAGTCCTACAGCAAACAGATAGGGAATATTCTGAAAACGTCTGATGCTCTAAGATGCTCGTTAATATAGAACAGAAATAATGCAGGGGCAGGACACCAAAGCGTGTATCTTAAATACACCAATAAGTAGGATACATATATATAACAAGGGAGTGCAACAACTCTGTGACAGCACTATTAATAGCCACCCAAAACAGTATTTCCTTAGCCAAAGTACCAGCCATACTGGGTTGTGCACCAAGCATCAACCTAGGCTAAAATAATACGTGAATAATTCCTAAAGAATACACAGTTAAAGTTAATAAACACAATGCTGTCTTTATTACTAATAAAGTCTAGCAGCGGCAAAAAAGGTACCAGGAGGCTAGGCAGAGCGCAAGCATGCTCGTAGCCTACTGTCTCCCCTTGAACAGATTTCCCTTATGTTATGTTAAGTGACTAGGAGGCTCTCTTGGTAAGTCCAGATCTCAAGTATCTGGTCTTACCCTGGCGCTCCACAAAGGTCAACACAATGAGGTAGCGAGCATACAAGAAAGTGTAGGCAAAGCCCTTCGCTTGTATACTGCTACACTCGCAAAGGAGAAATATGCACAAGGGTTACAGGCACCTAGCTCCGTCGAAGTCGTACAGGCTCTGACTTGCCATGTACATAACTCAGACAACGACTAAAGATACCCTCCACTGTCTAGCATTAAATAGTAACAAAGAACAACTCAATAATTAGAAGCACCCAATGATAATATGACTCATGTGACTATGACTAATAATCCCTAAAGCTAGTGCAAAACATATATGTGAGAACTGGTGCTGGTAATACGACTGGCCGACTATGGAAGTCGTATGCAGAACCAGAAGGGATAAGTAATTGAATAAAGATGAGAAGTAATGGAAAAGAAGAAGTTCAGAGAGAGAAACAGTGGTACAGGGGGTTAGATTGGGGGACAGATTGCAAGGGATGTCTAGGACCAAGCACGCTATGCCAAGATCTAAGGAGATACGCGGCGGCGACCCCCCCAGCACCAACACTAGGACAGCAGCACCCAATCACAGACCACTACGTCATGAAAATCAAGCGTCCTAGGACGCGCCAGGCCCGCCAGCCAATCAAGGGCGTGGGAAAGCCCGTGCGAGCGAGGGAGGCACACGTACATACACACGCACATAATACAACCTCGCTGCCTACCTCGCTCTTTCTCCTTAACTTCACACTGCATATCTTATACCCTATTACTGATATAAAATACTTCCATGTGTTACAGAGAAGAACAAAGACCACCACTGATCTGGCTGTGACTACATGAATACTAGGAAAGAAAGAACATCGTTCTACGATTATTATAGCCCATTCCACTGCCCTGGCGAGCGCTAGCGAGTACGAGCACATTCTGGCAAGCTGGCCAGCGTAACACCCCGCCCAAGATGTAGGACGTTTTAACCTCAGGTAAACGCCACATCTGACCAGACAGAATGCTCATAAACCCCGCCTCACCCAGGTACTCCCTCAAGTTGTGAAAACAAGGCACAATCACAACATAAAACACTTCATTATATAAAAAAAATCTACACAACACTTCCCCAAAAGAATAGTATCACTTAACAATATTACGCTCAAGGAGCAAGCTTCAAGAAGCCTAACCTACTAAGACAAAAACTCAGAATGTCTAAGATTCTTCCTATAACATACTGCACTTATATACTATCAAAAGAAAGAGTTTTTATGTGAAGATTTTGTATTAGTTTTAATAGTGTTTTTGGCGGCTTTGCACTACAGGGGCAAGCCTAATTTTTCTCCACTCAACCCGACACACCTGTGGTGATCTACCCTGGGTCATCCACCCTGGAGAAACAGTCAGCTATCACATTGTCACAACCAGCAATATGGCGAATGTCCAGGTTGTACTCCTGCAACATTAAGGACCACCTGGTTAGCCTCATATTCCAGTTGTGGAACTGATTCAAAAACTTCAAAGGGTGGTGGTCAGTATAAATCACCACGACTGGGCCAAAAGCGGGAACATACACCTCAAAGTGCCTGAGCGCCAGCACAATGGCCAGAAGCTCCTTCTCTACCACAGAATAGTTCTTTTGTGCTGAGTTGAACTTCTTGGAAAAGAAACTTACTGGGTGTTCCACACCTTCTGGGTCTGTTTGCAACAAGACGGCACCAGCCCCTACACCGCTAGCATCTGTCGCTAGCTGAAAAGGTCTTGAAAGGTCTGGGGCCCTGAGTATGGGGTGAGTGCACAAAAGATGCTTCACGAGTGAGAATGCTTTCTCACACTCAGGTGCCCACCCAAACTTTTTCGTCTTTGCAAGTAAATCAGTCAGAGGAGCCAACACCGAGGAGTATCCGCGGATGAATCTGCGGTAATACCCAACCATGCCCAAGAACCTCATGATTTGTCTTTTGGTGGTCGGCCTGGGGAACTGGTTAATAGCCTGTATTTTGGTTTGGGGGGGCACACCTGTCCCAACCCTACCACAAACCCCAAATACTGCACAGTTGCCCGAACAAAGTCACACTTGCCCAGATTGACCACCAAATGAGCCTCACTCAGCTTCCTGATCAATGCCCCGATGTGCTCGCAATGGCTTTCAAAGTCATTATCGTAGATTATCACATCATCCACTAACTCGTTCATCAGGCATTGGAAAGTTGCAGGTGCATTCTTCAGCCCATACGGCATAACGTTGCAACGGTAAGTGTTCCCATCCACCACAAAACCTCACACCTGCTTCGCCCGCTCAGACAACGGCACCTGCCAGTAACCTTTGACAAGATCCACCTTGGTGAGGTAACATGCACACCCGATCTTGTCAACACTGTCATCTACGCAGGGAAGAGGGTAAGCATTGGTGGGGGTTAAGCCGTTCAACCGCCTGAAGTCAATGCAAAACCTGACCATCCCGTCTGGTTTGGGCTGCAGAGTGACGGGAGATGTCCACCTAACCGCCCCTTTTTCTATCAGCCCCTTCTCCAACATGTAGCCTAATTCTGCTCGGAGAGCCGGAAGTTTAATGGGAGGTACACGATAGGGCACTGATTTAAAAGGGGGGTGGTCTCCAACGTCTACATCGTGCACCGCATGAGTTGTGAGGCCTGGGTGCTCGGCAAAAACAGTGGGGTATAAACAGCAGGTGCTGGATCGCTGCACGCTGTTGCTCAGGCAAGTGCTCAAGCGCTTCCACAGCCACCTGGTTCGTGTTCCCCGCCCACTGATCCGCCGAGACATGACAATCCCAACTTTCCTCCACCTGGGCCTCACTGCCCCCCACTCCTTCTCCACCTTGGCCGCTGCAGACCAACGCAGGGGCAGTAGGCTGCTCAGGTGGGTGCCTCACGAACTCTTTTAATAGGTTCACATGACAGAGCTGATTTTTCTTTCGCCTATCCGGAGTAGCCACAAGGTAATCCAGGTCCGATAACTTCCTCACGACCTTGTAAGGACCGACAAACTTGGCAGACAGGGGATGGCCAACTAAGGGCAATAAGACCAAAACCTCCTGTCCTACCACAAACTCCCGGAGCTTTGCCTTCTTGTCATACCGATCCTTCATCAAGGCCTGATTATCTACCAAATTTCTCCCTGCCAACTCCAGGCTTTTCAGCATCCTGTCCCTACTCTCAAGGACATACTTAATTAGAGAACATGGCGGCACAGTCCCTTCCCAGATCTCTCTTACCATACTCAGAGGACCTCTAACCTGATGCCCGAAAACTAACTCGTTGGGGCTAAACCCAAGGCTCTCCCCAGGTACCTCTCGTGCCGCAAACAAAACGTACGGTAGCCCCAGGTCCCAATCCTTGCCATTCTCTGTACAGTAGCACTGCAACATGTTTTTCAAAGTAGAGTGCCATCTATCCAACACCCCTTGACTCTCTGGGTGATAAGCTGAAGAGACAACTGTATTGATTCCATGCTGCTGGATGGTGTGTTTAAAGAGAGTGGACGTGAAATTTGACCCTTGGTCCGACTGAATTTCTTGCGGGTACCCGTATCTCGAGCAATACAACAGCAAGTTTCGCACAACAGTTTTAGACTTGCCATTTCTCATAGGGTATACATCAGGGTAGCGAGTGGAGACATCCATGAGGGTTAGCAAAAACCTGTTACCTGCACTAGTGGGAGGCAGAGGGCCTACCATGTCGATGATAACCTTGCTGAAGGGAGGACCAATAGCAGGGCACTGGGTGCAACGGAGCCTTAGGTATGCTCTGGTTCGGCTTTCCCACCCTCTGGCAGGTATCACACATCGCCACCCAGGCCGAAACTTGAGCTTTAATACCTGGCCACCAGAACAACCTAGATAACGAGGCCAACGTTTTACTCACACCCAAGTGACCTGCCAACGGAACATCATGCGCCAACCGCAACAGGCTATCACGACACTTTTCAGGGACCACCAACTGATCAACCACTCTTGCCCCACCATCCCAACTACGTCTGGGATCCAAAAAACGGCGGTACAGGATTCCCCCAACATAAAAAAAATCTCCCGGCTTTGCATCCCCGTCCTCGTCGAGTTCTATAGCCCCGTTCCCACAACTCTCAAGTCCAGGACCTTCTACTTGCAGCCGACATATATCCGAGGGTGCCAACCTATCTAAATGCTCCTGAAGCAACTTGTGGCCACCCCCGATACTGGGCTGCTCAAGCCTTGCCTGCTTCACCTGGGAATGTCTCTGTCGCGGAGTGCTCTCACGCCCTACCATGTCACTAGGGGGGACAGGTTCTGGGGCCACTCCGGACCTCATAATGGGTGCAAGTACCGAGTCACCAAGGAGTGTCGCTGGATCCAAACTCTGAACCCGACCAGCCTTGACTTTCTCCTTCTGACCCTTCCTCCGCTGGTCTAGAACTTGGGTAATAGGCTGTGACACCTGAGCGAACTGAGGCCTGGTGACAGCACACGCCATCTGCGTCACCTGCCAGCTCTCGAGCCACTCTTGCCCCTCCCTACTCGTGTCGGCCGCCCACTCGGCAACGACCAAGGGTGGAACCTCGGAAGTGAGCACCGCAAAGTTGTTACCGAGAAGGAGGTCGACCCCCTCAACTGGCAACTTCTCCACAACCCCCACATCCAACTCTCGTGTCACACCGTCCACCTCAAGCTCTACTCTGACCAGCGGGTAAGACCGCGTAGCATTGATGCCTTGAACCACCACAACCTGAGCTGCGTTAATAGGCTTGCCAGTGAAATTCTTAACAAGTGTCTGGGAAGCGCCCGTATCACGCAACAACTCAAGCCTATGCTCCACACCAGCCCACCTCACAGTGCCGTGCCCCCTATGACCACAAAAAACATCTCGGATGGGTGACGAGCCCTCCTGCTGCTTCTGCACCGGCGATGACTTCGCAACCGACTGTTTACCCCGGGCAAACGCGGAAGACCTCAAAGACACGCCAATGTTGCTCACTAGTGACACCACTGCTGTAGGCGGTGTGCTCGGACATGAACGCGCAATATGACCCTTAATTCTTATGACACTTGAAACATTCCACTTCACTCTTGGACTTCCCCTGAGGTGGGTAAGGGCCCTGGCCTTTCTTTAACGGGAAGGGTTTCGACTTGCGATCATAATTGGCAACAGTGCTCTTAAATGGATAATTATTTGTGTCATTAATTCGGGGGGGTGGAGTGGTACGCCGCTTGTTATCTGCCTCAGCTCTCTGTGCAGACCCGCACCCACGAATCAATGACAACCTGAGGTCAGCCAGCTTAGCCGCCTCCTGTAGAGTTTTTGGTTGCTTTTCTTTCAGGTTAAGAGTCAAGTCACTGCCAGTACATTTAAAACATTGCTCTAACAACACTAATTGTTTCACTGCATCAAAAGTAGTTGCCTTCTCCGATCTTAACCAATTCTCAAATGCATCTGACAGCTCTCTAGCGTGTTCCTGGAAAGTACTCTCCTTTCTTTTGGGAACAGCCCTAAATTTCAGCCGATAGGTCTCTGGCTGCAACTCATACGCCCTCAGGACAGCCTCTTTCAACGCCTCATAATTCACGCAGGAATCTAGGGGCAAAGCATCATACGCCTTGAGTGCTATCCCCGTCAAACGTGACGAAACAAGGGCTGCCCACTTCTCCTCGGGCCATTGGTGCTCCTGTCACTTTTTCTCGAACCGGAGACAAAATTTGGTAACTGATAACTCATCAAACACTGGAACCAACTTTAGTAGATGAGACAGGGACTGGTGATGGGGTCGACCCACCTGGACGACCCGGTTCCTTGTCACCTCTACACGCATTTTCTCTAGATCAACATCGGCACAATACCTTTCAGACTCAAACTTGAGTTCAGCCTCTCTCTGCTTGAGCTCATTCTCACACTTATACTTGAGCTCAGCCTCTCGCTGCTGCTGCTGCTGCCTGAGCTCAGCCTCTCGCTGCCGCTGCTCGAGCTCAGCCTACTGCTTCTTAAACTCCGATTGTTGCTCAAGTTTGGCGAGCTCGAGCCGAAACAACATCTCGGCAGACAAACCCTGAGGAGGGGGTGCTACTATTGGGGACCCACCCCGTGAATCACCTAGAGGCATACCCAACCGCCAGCGGGCATCGGCCTGCAGGATCGTACCCGGCTCCGGAGCCTGAGGGGGCGCCATGATAGGAGTCGAGTGGAATGGGAGCTGGGCCGAAGGTGCCCCAGCTCCAGCTCCACCTGAAGCCCCATGCACCCCACCGAGCACACAGGTAACCAGCTCACCTCTCGACAAACCGCTAGTACCGGGAAACCCTAAGACCGTGGCTACACACTGCAGTCCGTACTGGTCCAGCCCCGACACCCGGTCCGCCGACACAGGCTCCTCCAAAAATATCCGAGCATCCTCCTCATTGTTCACCACCCGAACGCCGTTTAACAACTCCACCTTCTCCACCTCCTCGCCTGTCTCTCGCACTGTGCCCTCACTATGTTCAGACCCGTCCAGTGACATGATGGAGTCAACAACAAAAATCTCAAGTCAAGACAAAAATAGCCAAACTCTCGCGTAGCTTTATTAAAAAAAAAAAAAATCGAAGATGTTCTTGAGTGCAATACTAGGTCACCAATAAACTCCAACAAGTTCTATATATCCTCGAAACAATGTCCACTGCCAACAATGCGAGAAATAAATTCAACCCCAAATGGCAATAAGATATCTCCAAAAAAAAAAATGCAATATTAAGTTCACTACATTCTGGTCTAAGGTCGCCATTTGTTACGACCGGCACTACGAAATAAACATGGGCACTTAATAAGGGACTAGATGATAGGCTATGTCTGCAACAATGGTACGCTAATTCCAAACCCTCGAAGTATTACGCCGGTGAACAAAACACTTAAACCCTCCAGAGTTAATCTACTGGACAACGGGGTATCAATTAACTGGGTTTTATTGCACTTCTACAAAGGCTTTCCGGTGACGGCAAAGCCTACTCACAACAGGAGTACTTGACGTTAATACAATGCTCTTAGGTAATAACAATGCTTGAATAAACTATAACAAGATTTAATAAAGAAATATATGCTTACGTTAACTTTAGTGTGAGTCTGTACTCAACACTAAACAGTCCAATGCTCTATGAAAACACTGAAAGTCTAGTCCTACAGCAAACAGATAGGGAATCTTCTGAAAACGTCTGATGCTCTAAGATGCTCGTTAATATAGAACAGAAATAATGCAGGGGCAGGACACCAAAGCGTGTATCTTAAATACACCAATAAGTAGGATACATATATATAACAATGGAGTGCAACAACTCTGTGACAGCACTAATAATAGCCACTCAAAACAGTACTTCCTTAGCCAAAGTACCAGCCATACTGGGTTGTGCACCAAGCATCAACCTAGGCTAAAATAATATGTGAATAATTCCTAAAGCATACACAGTTAAAGTTAATAAACACAATGCTGTCTTTATTACTAATAAAGTCTAGCAGCGGCAAAAAAGGTACCAGGAGGCTAGGCAGAGCGCAAGCATGCTCGTAGCCTACTGTCTCCCCTTGAACAGATTTCCCTTATGTTACGTTAAGTGACTAGGAGGCTCTCTTGGTAAGTCCAGATCTCAAGTATCTGGTCTTACCCTGGCGCTCCACAAAGGTCAACACAGTGAGGTAGCGAGCATACAAGAAAGTGAAGGCAAAAGCCCTTCGCTTGTATACTGCTACACTCGCAAAGGAGAAATATGCACAAGGGTTACAGGCACCTAGCTCCGTCGAACTCGTACAGGCTCTGACTTGCCATGTACATAACTCAGACAATGACTAAAGATACCCTCCACTGTCTAGCATTAAATAGTAACAAAGAACAACTCAATAATTAGAAGCACCCAATGATAATATGACTCATGTGACTATGACTAATAATCCCTAAAGCTAGTGCAAAACATATATGTGAGAACTGGTGCTGGTAATACGACTGGCCGACTATGGAAGTCGCATGCAGAACCAGAAGGGATAAGTAATTGAATAAAAATGAGAATAATGGAAAAGAAGAAGTTCAGAGAGAGAAACAGTAGTACAGGGGGTTAGATTGGGGGACAGATTGCATGGGACGTCTAGGACCAAGCACGCTATGCCAAGCTCTAAGGAGATACGTGGCGGGGACCCCTCCAGCACCAACACTAGGACAGCGGCACCCAATCACAGACCACTACGTCATGAAAAGCAAGCGTCCTAGGACGCGCCAGGCCCGCCAGTCAATCAAGGGCGTGGGAAAGCCCGCGTGAGCGATGGAGGCACACGTACATACACACGCACATAATACAACCTCGCTGCCTACCTCGCTCTTTCTCCTTAACTTCACACTGCATATCTTATACTCTATTGCTGATATAAAATACTTCCATGTGTCACAGACAAGAACAAAGACCACCACTGATCTGGCTGTGACTACATGAATACTAGGAAAGAAAGAACATCGTTCTACGATTATTATAGCCCATTCCACTGCCCTGGCGAGCTCTAGCGAGTACGAGCATATTCTGGCAAGCTGGCCAGCCTAACAAGGTTAAGGACAAAAAGGCAAGGTTAAAATCAATGGCCAATATATCATGCCTTAATTTTTTTTTTTTTTTTTTTAGTCAACATACACCATATTCACTATACCAGTTGCTAATTGCATTGTAATACACTGAACAACCCCCTTGAGCCAGGTATTTACAAAACATAATTGTCGCCCTGGTATTATTCTTACGATACACAGGATATTTTAAAGATAGTGAGTATTTAAGTTGATTATAGCTCCTATTATACAGAAATATAAGTTTACATTTTCGAAGGCGAAGCAGTATGCTCCATGAATAACCAATGCAAATATTTTTCAATCTAGCTAGTCTTCTTCTGATGTGCGCCACATCTAGGTAACACTTGTTACGTCCTGGGATATATAAACACTGGGCTCTTTCTATTGGACTAGGTATGCGGCAACAAGTAACAACGGAAAACGCTAGATCCCACCCTTATCTATAAACCCAGGCAACAAACCACCCTAAACCGTCAAGAGTTCTGCCTGGACAACAAGGTATCCTATGACTCGGTTACAGGGTGCACGCACTATAGACTGCTGATAGTCAAGCAGGCTATAATTATAAAAGATCACACAATTAACTCCCTGCGACATATTATGTTCCAATAAGTCCGAGGAGGCGGGAGCCCCAGGATCATTGCCACTGCCGCGCACTACACTCAAAACAACACTGCGGCCGTTAGAATTATCGGAGGTGAATGAGGTTGCCACCAACGGTTTTATCGTGAGGTAACTTATCGGACTGACTGAGCTCCATATGACGCTAGTGCATCATATTACTTATTATAAAGGTATAGAGATAAGTCCATATGACGCGATCGTGTCATATGAGTTTTTGGTGGACTTATTCATATGACGCGATCGCGTCATATATGTCGCAAGGAGTTAAGTTGACTTAAAGCTTCAAGGAAAAGATAGATAACGGAATTAAGTTGCAGAAACAATTTAATAACAAACTAGAAGAAAGTACATTTAACGTTACGTTAATTAATACAACTAATCACCCCTGCGTGAAAGAAGGTGAAAGCAAACAGTCCTCAAAACATCGTACAGGTAGACAAGATGCAGGTTTCTAAACTGCATGCGGCTACTGTAGGATCTGATGCTTAGCAAAGAAAGTAAGTTACGGATTTAGAGAACTCTTAACTCATAAGCAGGAATAAATACTAGTGATAGGCCATACAGGGTATAATGGCATAGGTATAATTAAATATAGGCAGCAACTCGCAACATAACCACATACAGGTGTGCTTCTCACTCTTAGTCAGGCAAGCCTGCTCGGACAGAGTCTCTAAGCCACACCCTGACTCACAATGCTCACAAAAACGGTAAACTGTGGCACAATAACAAGCATACAGAAATAATAAACCCCTAGCTGTTAATCTGCCAGGTGGCAGAGGTCTAGCCGGAAGGATATAGGCTTCGGATACCCGGCTGAGCCACCTGCTCTAGCCTAGGGACGTTCCCAAGTCTGTGCGCCAAATTACTCTAATTGAAAGGGTGCTCTCTTGAGAGACTCAGATCCCAAGTAGCTG
This sequence comes from Paralithodes platypus, assembly GCA_032716605.1. Lineage (NCBI taxonomy): Eukaryota > Metazoa > Arthropoda > Malacostraca > Decapoda > Lithodidae > Paralithodes > Paralithodes platypus. The sequence goes on along the minus strand of CM064483.1, from coordinate 41,509,790 downwards.
ACTCTCTCCTGGCGACCCTAAAACAAAGGCAAGACGTGCTAGCGCAGTGCTGAGTGGACTAGGCAAGGGCCCTCACACAACACAACACTAGACACACAGGCACACAGACAAGAAAATGCCCCCAGACTCCCACGGGTATCCTAGTAAAGTCGTGCAGGTCCACAGGACTCGCACCAGCAGACTTTACTTAAAGGATCGCAAAAAGCCCCCCCTCCGGTCTAGCCCCTGCTCACCTGCCACAAGAACCCACTAGCAAGCATGAAACCACCAAATATGAGACAACAAAAAAGCTTCCTAGGTCTCATTAACAATTATATCTCTGCATAAGGCCCAAAATCCTATCTAGTTATCTGAGACCTCGTCGTTAATACAATGATAGATATAAGGTCTATCAAGGGGATGGGGTAATTAAATAGACTGGTGAAGTAGTGGAAAGAAGGTATACAAAGTAAGAGAGAAAGTTTCTAAGTGGGGTTGAGAGGGATAGATATCAAGGAGGTCCGAAGGGTACGACAGTGAGGTGAGCTCTGAGTCTTGAATCTGTCTGGACCCCACCCTAGGCATGCGAAATACATCCCATGCTTGGCAACACTCAACACCGTTGCCGGGTCAAAATCCTCTACCCCTTGCGTGAGTCGAAACTAAGCCTAACGTTGCGATCAATTGGCAACAATCAGGCTCGTCCCAAGCTAGTCTCTCCGCGCCCGCGCGAAGCAACGTCCCCCAGCCGGTCTCTCTCTCCCGCTCTTCTCCTCCCACTCTCACTAGACTTACATCTTGTATATAATAATGAAACAATCAACTATCGAGAATAAAATATACTAAGATTCGTTGGTTAACAATAAGGGCAGCTTCAAGCTGTGAAACAACATAAGAATATCCCAGACATTAGTTACATAGTCGTAGGATATATACTAAGGAAAAGCCGGCCGGCCGGCTGCTGCCAGCCGGTTTCTAAACGGCTGGGCAGCCGACCCTCGCGCATGCCCGCACGTGGCTACTATGCAGGAGCGTCACACCTCCCCCAAGATATAAGACACTTGACTAATTTCTTCATATCTAACAGAAAGCTTCTCATAGTACCACACACTGTTGCGACACAAGGCACTATATATAAAAAAGAAATAAAGACTGTTGCGCTCCACCGAGCAAGTTCAACTAACTTAGCGACAATAAGTGAAAACATTCAACTTAGATACTGCTACATCTTATACAAAATTCTACACGTTATAAAAATAAAGAGTTTTTATAAGGTTTTTGCTTTTTTAATTTGTTTTTTTCGGCTGAACTACAGTGACAGCCTATTTTCCTCCACACTCAACCCTCAATCCTGTAGCAGTCTAACCAACATCATCCACCCTTGATAGACAATCCGCTATCACGTTATCAGAACCGGCAATATGGCGTTTGTCCAGATTATACTCCTGAAGCATGAGTGACCACCTGGTCAGCCTCATATTCCGGTTATGAAACTGATTCAAGAATTTCAGAGAGTGATGATCGGTATAAACCACTACGACTGGTCCGAAAGCAGGAACATATACATCAAAGTGCCTGAGCGCCAGCACTATCGCCAGGAGTTCCTTTTCAATTACAGAGTAATTCCTTTGTGCACTATTGAATTTTTTACTGTAAAAACTCACTGGATGTTCGATACCTTCATCATCTATCTGTAACAAGACAGCCCCAGCCCCTACGCCACTGGCATCAGTCGCCAGCTGAAAAGGTCTGCTGAAGTCCGGGGCCCTGAGTATGGGGTGGGTACATAACAGGTGTTTCACCAAGGAAAACGCCTCTGCACACTCAGGAGACCACCGGAACTTCTTGTCCTTAGATAATAAGTCAGTTAAAGGTGCAAGTACAGTCGAATAGCCTTTGATGAAGCGACGATAATAGCCTATCATACCTAGAAACCGCATGATTTGTTTCTTAGTCGTAGGCTGGGGAAACTGATCGATGGCTTTGAACTTTGTCTGTGGAGGGCACACCTGACCCATCCCCACCTCGAACCCCAGGTACAAAACTGTGGCTTTGACAAAATCGCACTTACCCAGGTTTACCACCAAACCTGCTTCATTCAGTTTATTAAAAAGCTGTCCGATGTGAGCACAGTGACTGTTAAAATCATCGTCGTATATTATGACATCATCTAGGTACACCGTACAGTTGGGAATGTCGGCAACAATGTCGTTCATTAATTTCTGAAACGTTGCAGGGTCATTTTTCAGCCTGTATGGCATAACATGGCAACGATAAGTGGCACCGTCCACCACAAACCCACACACCTCTCGCGCTCGCTCAGACAAGGGCACTTGCCAATAACCCTTAACAAGGTCTATCTTAGTGAGGAACTTGGCCTTTCCTATCTTATCCACACTGTCGTCCACGTGAGGGAGAGGGTAGGCATTTGTGGGGGTTAAACCATTCAACCTGCGGAAATCTATACAAATCCGCACCTTGCCATCTGGTTTGGGCTGCAGTGTGACGGGGGAAGTCCACCATACTGCACCCTCAGAAATTAGCCCACGTTTCAGCATATAATCCAGCTCTTCCCTAAGTGCTGGTAATTTAATAGGGGGAACACGGTATGGCACTGATTTAAAGGGCGGGTGGTCCCCAACATCGACATCGTGCACCGCTTGAGTAGTGAGACCAGGATGCTCCGTGAAAACAGCTGGGTTTGAATCAAACAAGTGCTGCACAGCTACACGCTGTTGCTCAGGCAGGTGCAATATCAACTCGTGAGCCACTTGTCTAGAATTCCTCGCCCACTGATCCGCGGAAACATGACAATCCTAATTATCCTCCCCCGCAGCTTGACTGTCCCTTCCTCCTTCTCCACCACGATCGCTGCAGATCAACACCGGGACAGTGAGAGGCTCGGAGGGGCGCCTCACATACTCTTTCATCAGATTTACATGGCAAAGTTGGTTCTTTTTCTTACGATCAGGAATAGCTACTAAATAGTCGAGATCAGAAACCTTCCTTACAACCCGATACGGACCAGAATACTTGGCAGACAAGGGGTGTCCCACCAGAGGCAGTAGTATCAGTACTTCCTGATCTACTTCAAACTCCCTCAGCTTCACCTTCTGGTCGTATCTGTCCTTCATCTTAGCTTGTGAACTCTTAAGGTTCCGACCTGCTACCTCCAAGCTCTTTAGCATTCTCTCACGGTTTTCAACTACATACTTTAGAAGCGAGCATGGCTTTGTGACTCCCTCCCAGATCTCCTTGACTATGTGGAGGGGCCCCCTGACCCTGTGTCCAAAAACCAACTCGTTCGGGCTAAATCCCAAGCTCTCCCCAGGTACTTCTCTCGCAGCAAATAAAACGTATGGGAGACCTAGATCCCAGTCCTTCCCATTCTCCATGCAGTAACACCGCAACATACTCTTGAGAGTCGAGTGCCATCTTTCCAAAACTCCCTGACTCTCGGGATGGTAGGCAGATGACACCACAGACACTATCCCATGTTGCTGCATGGTCTGCTTAAACAGAGCAGAAGTAAAATTGGATCCCTGATCAGACTGGATCTCCTGAGGGTAGCCATAACGAGAGAAATAGACAAGTAGGTTTTTGACAACAGTCTTAGCCATCCCGTTGCGCATGGGGTAAGCATCTGGATACCGTGTTGCTACATCCATTACAGTTAGTAAAAATGTATTGCCGGCACTAGTGGGGGGCAATGGGCCAACCATATCGATAACTACCTTGCTGAAGGGCGGCCCAATGACAGGGATGGGTTGTAACGGGGCTCTCGGGATGACCTGATTGGGTTTCCCAACAACTTGACAAGTGTGACACTGTGACACCCGTGACACGACACTCGCCTTTAACGCAGGCCACCAAAAAAGCTTGCTGAGAGCTGCCTCCGTCTTACGTGCCCCCAGGTGCCCTGCCAAAGGCACATCATGAGCTAATCTCAATAAGCTCTCACGGAACACCCTCGGTACTACTAACTGGTCCACTAATCCTGACCCGCCATCCCACTTTTTCTTGGGATCCTGATGTCTCCGATACAAGATCCCCTCGGACAAGAAAAAATCACCAGGCTGCGCATCCCCATCGCACTCCAGTTCGATAGCACCATTACCACATGCCCTGACTTCAGGATCTTCCAGCTGCAAGGAACATATATCAGCAGGTGCCAGATTATCCAAGTTCATCTTAAATAATTTATTTCCACCTCCAATGTCCCGCTGAGCCATCCTTTCCTCACGCTGCGCATAACGATGCTGTCGCAGAGTCTCTTCCTGCCTTGCACCTGCACTAGCGGTGACAGGCCCCGGGGCCTCTCCAGACTCTAACATAGGTGCCAATAATGAGTCACCAAGAAACACTGCCGGCTCAAAACTCTCCAATTGACCAACACTCCCCGTTTTCTTGTGACCTTTCCTCCACGGTTTGATAGACTGAGGTGGTGGCTGCAAGGCTCCGGATGTCTGAGAACGCGTCACAACACACGCCATGGTTTGCACGCTACACTTCTCAACCCACTCCTGTTCCTCCCTACTAACGTCGGCCGCCTTCTCGGCAACGACCAGGGGTGAAACCTTAGAAGCAGGCACCGCAAAGTCGTTGCCGAGGAGGAGGTCGACGCCCCCAACAGGCAAGTCCTCTACAATTCCGACATCCAGCTCCTTCGCCACACCACCCACCTCCAGCTCCATCCGCACCAGCGGGTAGGACTTCGTAGCATTGATCCCCTGAACTACTACCACCCGAGCAGCGTTAATCGGCCTACCAGTAAAGTTCTTTAACAAGGTCTGAGAAGCCCCAGTATCACGCAATAGCTTAACTCCTCGCCTTTCGCCAGCCCACCTCACAAAACCATGCCCTCTATGACCCCCAAAGACGTCGCGGACAGGGTTCGAGCCTTCCGGACTCTTGAACACAGGCTGTGTCCCAACCTCTGACGAACTACCCTTGGCAAACTCAGAAGATATAGGCGACACCCCTATGCTGCGGACCAATGACACAACCTTGTTTGGTGGCTTGTTCGGACAAGCATTTGCAAAGTGGCCCTCCTTGTGACATGCAAAGCACTCTTTACTCTTTGGTTTCCCTTGGGAGTGGGAGGTACCATTAGACTTCTTATACGGGACGGTATTTGGTTTATGTTCAGTTTTATTGTCAGTGCTAGATGGTTTTGTGTATTTATGTGTATCAAAATTCTTGGGAGGGGGAGGGGTATGATCCTTTGCACCCGACTCACTCCTAGCTGCTGCTCCGCACCCTCGAATTAATGACAATCGGAGGTCAGCCATTTCTGCTGCCTCCTGGAGAGTTCTAGGATTTTTTTCCTTTATATTTTATGTTAAGTCCCCACCTGTGCACTTAAAGAACTGCTCCAAGAGAACCAGCTCCCTCAACTCCTCAAAAGTAGCTGCCCTCTCAGAATGCAGCCAATGTCGTAGTGCATCAGACAAGTCCCGGGCGTGTTCTAGGAAGGTACTATCCTTGCCCTTAGTAACACCCCGAAACTTCAAGCGGTAAGTTTCTGGTTGTAACTCATAGGCCCGTAGCACAGCCTCTTTAGCTCATCATAAACTACACAGGACTCTAAAGGTAGTGCATCATACGCTTTTAGCCCCTTTCCTAGGAGTCTTGATGAAACTAATGCTGCCCACTTTTCCTGAGGCCACTGGTGTTCCTGACACTTCTTCTCAAATCGCATAAAAAACTCAGTCACACATGATTCATCGAACACAGGAACTAGTTTAAGCAGGTGCGACAATGATTGGTCCCGATGTCTGTTACCTCCCCCAATATTTCGCCCTGTTACCTCCACTCGAGATCTCTCCAGCTCCCTGTCAGCCCGATACCTAGTAGACTCTGCCTGCAGTTCAGCCTCTCGTATAGCTGTTCTCTCTGCAGCCTCAGCCTGCACACTAGCCTGTCTCTCGGTAGCCTCAACCTGAGCTCTAGCAACCTCTACCTTGGCCATCTCAAGCCGAAACAACAAATCTGGAGTCAACCCTTGAGGAGGGGAAGATGCATTTAATGGGGAGGGTCCCTGTGATTGAATTCCACGCTGCCATTGACCATCAACTTGGGGGTATGTACTAAATTCAGGCACCCTGACGTTTGATACGGGGGTAGAGTGGAGGGGGGACTGGGGACCGGGGCCCCCAAGTCGCCTCTCCACCCAGGTCTCTCCCTTCTAAACCCAATATCAAAGTCCTCAGCTGATCTTTCCTCATGCCACTTAAACCCTGGTGACCCTGAAGACCTGCCACACACTTTAAGCCATACTTATTCAGCTTCAACACCATGGCAGCGGTAAGGGGCACCTCTAAAAATCTTCTAGCACCCTCCTCGCTATCGACTAGCCACTCCACAGGTCTTTCTCCCTCCGAGCCCGTATCGTGACCTGACCCACCACTGTGTTCTGATGTATTAGACATGTTTGTGCACTGCAGTAATTATCACGGTTATAGAATGTGCCTTATCTCCTTTGCAAGTATGTATATACTAATGTTATTTAAAGTCTTTAATGTGTTATATTGGTTGCTCCAAAAAAAAACTCTATGTCCACTGTATTCCTTTAATCATAAGGAATCTCAAAACAAATGACCACTATATTCCTCTGTTCAGTAAATCCTATGCAAGGTCGCCATTTGTTACGTCCTGGGATATATAAACACTGGGCTCTTTCTATTGGACTAGGTATGCGGCAACAAGCAACAACGGAAAACGCTAGATCCCACCCTTATCTATAAACCCAGGCAACAAACCACCCTAAACCGTCAAGAGTCCTGCCTGGACAACAAGGTATCCTATGACTCGGTTTACAGGGTGCACGCACTATAGACTGCTGATAGTCAAGCAGGCTATATAAAAGATCACACAATTAAGTTGACTTAAAGCTTCAAGGAAAAGATAGATAACGGAATTAAATTGCAGAAACAATTTAATAACAAACTAGAAGAAAGTACATTTAACGTTACGTTAATTAATACAACTAATCACCCCTGCGTGAAAGAAGGTGAAAGCAAACAGTCCTCAAAACATCGTACAGGTAGACATGATGCAGGTTTCTAAACTGCAGGCGGCTACTGTAGGATCTGATGCTTAGCAAAGAAAGTAAGTTACGGATTTAGAGAACTCTTAACTCATAAGCAGGAATAAATACTAGTGATAGGCCATACAGGGTATAATGGCATAGGTATAATTAAATAAAGGCAGCAACTCGCAACATAACCACATACAGGTGTGCTTCTCACTCTTAGTCAGGCAAGCCTGCTCGGACAGAGTCTCTAAGCCACACCCTGACTCACAATGCTCACAAGAACGGTAAAACTGTGGCACAATAACAAGCATGCAGAAATAATAAACCCCTAGCTGTTAATCTGCCAGGTGGCAGAGGTCTAGCCGGAAGGATATAGGCTTCGGATACCCGGGCTGAGCCACCTGCTCTAGCCTAGGGACGTTCCCAAGTCTGTGCGCCAAATTACTCTAATTGAAAGGGTGCTCTCTTGAGAGACTCAGATCCCAAGTAGCTGACTCTCTCCTGGCGACCCTAAAACAAAGGCAAGACGTGCTAGTGCAGTGCTGAGTGGACTAGGCAAGGTCCCTCACACAACACAACACTAGACACACAGGCACACAGACAAGAAAATGCCCCCAGACTCCCACGGGTATCCTAGTAAAGTCGTGCAGGTCCACAGGACTAGCACCAGCAGACTTTACTTAAAGGATCGCAAAAAGCCCCCCCTCCGGTCTAGCCCCTGCTCACCTGCCACAAGAACCCACTAGCAAGCATGAAACCACCAAATATGAGACAACAAAAAGGCTTCCTAGGTCTCATTAACAATTATATCTCTGCATAAGGCCCAAAATCCTATCTAGTTATCTGAGAGCTCGTCATTAATACAATGATAGATATAAGGTCGATCAAGGGGATGGGGTAATTAAATAGACTGGTGAAGTAGTGGAAAGAAGGTATACAAAGTAAGAGAGAAAGTTTCTAAGTGGGGTTGAGAGGTATAGATATCAAGGGGGTCCGAAGGGTACGACAGTGAGGTGAGCTCTGAGTCTTGAATCTGTCTGGACCCCACCCTAGGCATGCGAAATACATCCCATGCTTGGCAACACTCAACACCGTTGCCGGGTCAAAATCCTCTACCCCTTGCAGGAGTCGAAACTAAGCCTAACGTTGCGATCAATTGGCAACAATCAGGCTTGTCCCAAGCTAGTCTCTCCGCGCCCGCGCGAAGCAACGTCCCCCAGCCGGTCTCTCTCTCCCGCTCGTCTCCTCCCACTCTCACTAGACTTACATCTTATATATAATAATGAAACAATCAACTATCGAGAATAAAATATACTAAGATGCGTTGGTTAAGAATAAGGGCATCTTCAAGCTGTGAAACAACATAAGAATATCCCAGACATTAGTTACATAGTCGTAGGATATATACTAAGGAAAAGCCGGCCGGCCGGCTGCCGCCAGCCGGTTTCTAAACGGCTGGGCAGCCGACCCTCACACATGCCCGCACGTGGCTACTATGCAGGAGCGTCACACACTTTAGTTCCAAAAAAAATGCCTCTATATACATAGTTTGCCTAGGCAAACTCTTTCGTCTCTGTCTCTCCTCTAACGTCTTCCCTTCTTGCTGGAAGTTTGCTCTCATTCAACCTGTCCCAAAGAAGGGAGACCACTCTCAACCCTCGAACTATCGTTCAATTGCTCTCATCTCTTGTATCTCTAAAGTTTTTGAAACTATTCTTGCTTCCAAATTTCTTAAGCATTTTTCTTCTCATAGTCTACTCTCAGAACGCCAGTATGGCTTCCTTAAAGGTCCCTCTACTGGTGATCTTCTTTCATATCTTACTAACTCTTGGTCATTCTCCTTTCTGGACTTCGGTGAGACCTTTTATATTGCGCTAGACATATCGAAGGCCTTCGATAGAGTCTGGCACAAATCTTTAATACCGAAATTACCCTCCTTCGGTTTCTATCGATCCCTCCATATGTGCCTTTGTCTCTAATTTCCTTTCCGGCCGTTCCATACCTGCGGTTGTGGACGGGAATCGCTCACTTCCTCATCCTATCAACTTCGATGTTCCTCAGGGCTCTGTCCTATCTCTCATTCTCTTTCTAATTTTCATAAATGATCTTCTCAACTGTACCTCCAGTCCCATCCATTCATACGCAGGCGACTCTTCCTTACACTACCCAATTAGTTTTCCTGAACGCCCCAGCCAGCAATCCCTCAAAGACAAACGTAATGAAGCCGTGCAACACATATCTTCTGATCTAACTACTATTTCCAATTGGGGCATAGAAAACCTTGTTGCATTTAATGCTTCCCAATTTCTTCATCTTACTACCCGGTCAGAACTCCCAGAGGACTATCCCTTACAATTCAACAATACAAACATTTATCCTTTATCTTCTCTCAATATTCTCGGTGTCTCTTTTTCTTTTGCTCTCACATGGAAGGACCATATTACCAGTCTTGCTAAGGCAGCCTCCCAGAAGCTGGGTGTGCTCAACCGCTTCTTGCTCTGTACAGGGGCACAGTGCGTCCTTGTATTGAATATTGTTCACATGTGTGGGGAGGATCCTCTCACACCGCACTCCTAGACGAAGTAGAAAGGAAAGGCTTTTGTATCATTAAAGGGTGGTTCACACATAGCCGAGTCGGTGCGCGAGTCCAACACGAGTGCTGAAATTTTGCTATTCGGCAATGACTCGTCGAGACTCCTCAACACTCGTGGTAGACTCGTGTATACTCTTTCTTTACTCGACACACTCGTGGGTACTAGGCAAGGGGCCCAAAAATGTAATTCATGCATGAAATTTGTGTGCCACGTGGCGAGTACCCACGATTGTGGCCTACATACGTGTAGACTCGTGTACATACGTGTTAACTCGTGATGAACTCTGAATAACTCTTCATTATTCGTGTTAACTCGTGTTGACTCGTGTAAACCCGTGTAACACTCTTTGCTGATTCGTCGCTTTTCGTCATCATTTCGCCGATGACGAATCTACACGTGTCTACACGTAACAACACGTATGTAACACACACGCAACACGTATCAACAAGAGTACAAAGCACGAATGTGAATGCCAAAATATGGTGGCACCATGATGCAAGAGTTTACACGATTCAAACACGAGTAAAAACATGAGTAAACAAGAGTATACACGAACCACTGAGGACAGAACACGAGTGTAACACGAAAAAGCGAGTGTCATTTGAAATACCGTTATTTCAAAAATGTTGGACGAATCAACGATAGTTTACACGAGTCTACACAGATGTAACGCGAGTCAACACGTGTACAACAGAGATCCAACGAGAGTCAACGTGTACCTAAACGAAGCTACACGAATCGTGGAGTGTAGCCCGAGTGGTGGCAACACCGTGTGAAGAGGTGGCTACTGCGCGACTCACACAGACGCCTCCCGCACCCTATAAAGTGCCCCCACCCACGCTGCCTCGTCCCAGTCCACCGCCGCACCAGTGACCGACCCCAACCTTGACCTGCCTCGCTGACCTCCCTATCTGCTGTACATCCACCCACGCTGCCCTTCGCCATGGCCCCTGATAAGCCTGAAAAGAAGAAGGTCCCTGCCAGGTCCATCCACCCTCGACATGTGCTGAAGGGTACGCTGGCCAACAAGCGTGTCGTCGCCAAACAGCCGCCTGGGCCCAGCCAACCACGTGACACAGCAGCCACCCCACGCCGCCCACCCCCGCCAAAGCACAACCAACGTAGTGCGTCGCCCAGCTCAGATGACGTCATGCCAGACAGACAGGCCGCTGATACTATTAGTGATCGTCAGGACATATTCGATTCGTTTGATGCAGATGATACCCTCATGGACGATGACGAGGCTGTGATGGACGACAACCAAGAGCTGCCGCGTTGCGCCGATTGATGGTCATGGTGGGTGGGTGGGTGTGTCCTCCGTGGTGATGAGTGGTTGAGTGGCAATGGGTGGCGGTGGGGGCTGCCTTTATATAAATTTCGTGCACAGTGGTTGTCACTCTCAATGACTCTTGGTGGGCTCTCGGCGACTCTTGTACACTCGTGACGACTCATGTAAACTCGTGTTGTCTTTCGTGTTGTTTCGTATAACATCCGTGTTTTAATGCGTGTAACAATCGCGTTGATTCGTATTGATTCGTGTTGACTTGTGTTGACTCGTGTTAGACTCGTCCATACTCTTTGTTTGCGTGCTCTGGAATGTGGCCGTTATTTTTCAAATTTTGGACACTCGTGTTTGGTTCGTGTTACACTCGTTTTGACTCTCAGTTACTCGTACAGACTCTTGCATGGACACGTGCTGACTCGTATTGACTCGAGTTAACTCATGTTACACTCTCGCTGACTCGGGATCAATTGCTACTCGCGGCCGACTCGGCCTCCAGCGACGGCGATAATCGACGAGTGTGACTCGTGTCTGACTCGCGCACCGACTCGGCTATTTGTTAACCACGCTTAACTCCCGCCCACTCACCAACTCTCCGCAATCTCTCTCTCTTCGCCGCAATGTTGCATATCTCTCGCTATTCTATCGATACTATAATAATCAAAATTCCTCAGAGCTTTCCCAGTGTAGGGTATGTAGGGTACATAGTACCCGTCTTGCAACACAATCTCACCGCTACTCTGTGCAACTCTCCAACTCGAGAGTGAAACGGTATTCTCAGACTTTCTATTCAATTGCTGTGCTCTGGAACTCTCTCCCAGAATCAGTCTTTTCCACTTCCTATGACTTAAATTGCTTCAAACTCCATGTGTCCAGGGATTTTGGTTCGAATATCCCCTGATGTTGGCCCTGTCACTCTTTCAACTTTGGGGGAGGTACTCGATACAGGCAGTTCTGCCTTATGTCTCCCTCACTCACATAGACAAAAAATATACATGAACATACTATATCCGTAATCTATTCTCTATCGTTTCACAGTCATCATTTGGTATTATATAATCTTTCAGCTATATAGTGTTTCTGGTACTCACTAATCAAGGAATTTCAAATTGATTTTTACCTCATATTATAATTCGCAATGTTAATCACAATATATCCACATGTATTGTTCATTAGTTTGTGTTATATCACTACCTAATACCTATGCACACTTCGTAAATATGGTAAGGTAGAGATAATTTGCATACGAAAAATAAGAAACCAACCATAACAGGACGAATGTTGATGTTGAATGACATAATATTATTTTTATTAATCTCACCACCACACCCCCAATGAAATTAATTAAAGTATATATGATCCACCGGGATTCGAACCCGGGTTATCACACACATATTTTTGCCACCTTAACCATTACACCACCAGGACGGTTAGTTAGAATAACAATATTGATGCACACATAATGGCAGTTCTAACAAACCAATTCAAGCTAACCATTTCATATTTATATATACAAATATCGGGTCAACATTTTAACAACAAACACAGAAAGTGGTAAAGAAACTCCATAAATATACACATACACTACCCCGCACCTTCTTTCTTAACGTTCAGCTCTCTCTCTCTCTCTCTCTCCTATCCCTCTGATATCTCCCGTTCCACCTTAGAATTCTCTCTGTCGTTCCATGGATATTATCTTCTGCCATTCCCATAATTTTCGTGATATATGCCACCTCCTGACCTCGTATTTTTGGCCGCTTTCATTCTCACCAACATTGATCTTCAATTATTTGTCGATTCTTGGATCTTACGCTACCCACGAATAAGGGGAGTTATTTAGTGTTTCTGGACCCCTTCTCCCTCATGTTTAGCCCCATTAATTACGAGATTTTAAGACGTTTACCCCATTAGTTTGGCAATTTTAAGACCTTTATTTTCCCCATTTATGTGTCAATATTAAGACCTTTCGTGCCATTTAGATGTGGATTTTTTGTTGGCGGGCGAAAGCGAACCTGTAATTTTGGAGGAACCGGCCTTCAGCCAGGACAGGTTTCTACTGAAAAATGTAAAAATTTATCTCGAAGGGTGATTGGGGATGTTTTTAAAAGCTTGATGGAGGTCTCTTTGAGGAATATGAAGCGTTTTAGCAGTTTATCCTGGCTACTAAGAGACACTTTTCCCCAACTTTAGAAGACACTCTAGAAAAGGAGAGTGTAGCGTCTATCTCAATTACCCTTCTGACTCCCACATTCCCTTCCTAAACTGAATAACATCGACTACTGATAGCCATAGTATAAGAAAGAAATGCGTCTTCTCACAGGGAAAATATTGATAGCCTTCAATGACTGTTTTAATATTCTTAGTATACGTTAAAATGTTTGATAAATTTGACTAACTAGACTGACGTTTTGGACATGAAACTTAGGTTTTTCGAATGTTATTTTGTTGAGATGAACTTTATTTTGCCATTGACTACTCCCTCACATGAATTGTTTTAATTTCAGTAACACTAATTTACTTATCCTAATTCAAACTGTTTTTGTTTTGTGTCCCTTTGTATGTCCATAGTCCATTATCTAGCAGAATGGATGTTTTTTTTCTCCGCTCCCGTCAAAAGCGAGGCTTCAATTTTCGTTTGAGTCAACAGGGCAGCTCCTGAGCTGTGTTGATAGCAAACCGGAACATCTCACTTATCGAATTCTTTCTTATTTTTGTATCAAGGTGTATTTGTTTATCCAAACAGTATCTTAAAATTTCCCTACTTGTTATTAATGAGTAGAGTATTGAGAGTCCTTGGTAATATCAAGTTAATAATTATATATTTAAGTGAAGAGTGCAGAACAACATCTTTTGGCCAGAAGGTATCAACAAATCCTAGCAGTAACGAACTACAACTATATACCGACTGTTTACTCGTCAGAATGTGATTAATTCCATTACTTTGTATATATGTATTTTGTAAAATAATAGTACATGCTATTATTCGTAATCGGAAAAATTACAGGGAAAGTACAAATTCATTTTTACCTTTTAAATTTTATCTTCAAACAAAGATAATTTTGTTTACTTAACATGCTGCATCTCTTATATATATTAGACTGTTATGAGGTATTGTAGTCGCGTTTCATAATTGCCTACGCAACTCTGAAGGCAACAGTAAATCTATCTATCTTTCTATCTATCTATTGCCGGACGCCGTGAACCCCGAATTAGTGGCCATGTACGAAACGCCCCCATCCACCTCTATCCCCAGTCAGTCGACGCCCCTCCTCCCATCCAGCACCGCCTTCACTCATATACTTCTTCACTCCATTCTTCCACCTCTCATTCGGTCTACCTCTCCTTCTCTGTCCTTCCACCTCGCGCTCGCATACACTCTCTTAGTCAATCTCTTGCTTCCCATACGTCCATATGGTCAAACCATCTCAAGATGTTCCTTTTCACATTTTCCAGCACATCTACATCCACACCACTCCTCTCTCTTACTTCTTCATTCATCTGTCTATCCCTCCATGTAACTCTGCACGCATTGCTCAAGTAACTCATTTCCACCCCTCTCACTCGTGGTCTGAGTCTCTTCACCAACGTCCATGCTTCGCTCCCGTAAGTCAATGTCGGGATTACCACACTGTCATGCAAGGACTTCTTTACTTCCATGCTGACCACCCTATTTTTGTTACTGCTTTCAGCGTTCCTACAACCGTCTTCCCCTGTTGTACCCTCTCCCGCACTTCTTCATCCATACTCCCATCTTTACTCAACACACTGCCCAAATACTTAAATGAGCTGAAATTCTCCATAGCCTGATCGTTCAACCTCACCTCACACTCTGTGGCTGCACCCCTTTCAAAGACCATAACCTTGCTCTACCCCGCATTTACCTTCAGATTCCGTTTATTACACACTTTTCCAAACTTATTTACCAGACCTGCAACTCCCATTCACTATCGCTCATCAGAACTGTATCATCGGCAAACAGCAGTACAGGTAGCTTCCACTTGTTTCCTTCCCTTATAAGCGGTATACCAACATCCATTGCTCTTCCTTGTATTTCTTTCATGATTCCATCCATATAAATATATATTGAACAACCATGGAGACATCACACACCCTTGTTTCAACCCAACATTCAGATCAAAGAATTCACTTTGCTCATTCTCAACACATACTGATGCTTTTGCACCCTCATACATGTTCTTCACTGCTTTCAGCAACTTGCCATCTACTCCACATATTCTCAGTACTTTCCACATACCTTCTCTATCCACTCTGTCATAGGATTCTCCAAGTCCATAAAGGCAACATAAAACTTTAGTTGCTTCTCCAAATATTTCTCCACAACAAATTTCAGGGCAAAAATCTGATTGACACATACTTTTCCCTTCTTAAACTGGCTCTGCTTATCACCTATCCATCTTCTCTGTTCGCACTCTCAGTGATAATGACTGTTTCTTATTACAATATTAACAAAGCGTATTGACCCAATGATGTTCTTAACATATATCCTTTGCCTGTAATTACCCATACTACCTAATGTACAGTCCAATGACCAAGGTCAAATTGATCCCATCAGAGAGAGCCTTCAACTATAATTACCATCTACAAGACGTTGTTGTGATGTTATTTCGATATGATAACCTTGGCCATCGATTTTTCATAAACAAAAATATTAATGTATTGAATATTAATCTGCAAGTTCGACCCCATCGATGGTACCGGTACTGATTAATGTGATTTCCTAATCTGGTACATCAACTATAATAGAAGTGTCATAGAGGAGGGTTGAAGGGGAAAGAAACACAAGTAGTAGGCAGTTACTTCAACATTACCTGTTCCTGTGTGTGTGTGTGTGTGTGTGCAGTCACACTATATTTTTATATAATCTCTATTTGGTGAATTGTATATTTAGTTACATATTCTGTTAGGCCTATACATATATTTGTATAAGGTTGGGTTATCACACCTAGTAGCCTATTTCTGCGAATTTCAATTTTATTATTTTTGGTTAGGCTATTCAACGCTGGTAGCCTATTATTGCGTATTTCAATTTAAAAAAAAAACTTTTGGTTAGGCTATCGCCCATGGAAGCCTAATTCTGCGTATCTCAACATTTTTGTATTCGGTTAGGCTATCACCCCTGATAACCTATTTCTGCGTATTTCATCATATTTGTTTTCGGTTGAAGTGATTGAAATGTTTTTTAAAGTGAGTGAAGTGTTTTAAAGTGAGTGAAGTGTTTTTTTAAGTGAGTGAAGTGATCTGAAGAAAGTGACTGTCACCATGCCTCGCGCTTGTGCGAACTGCGCCGGTAGGTTTGGTGAGTCCATGTTTGCTACTGTCGATCTTCAAGTCTGCCGGCTCTGCCAGCAACGAGAGAATTTTACAGTGAAATTAGATGGAGCCTACAACAAGATCAACGTCCTCACCATGAAGCTGGAATCACTCCAAGAGTTTGTAACACTCAACGTTGGAGTACCACAAACTTCAATTGTCACCGCAACTCCAGCAGCCACCAACGCCCCAACGTCAACTGCCAACAATTCAACGCCTACAGTAGCCACTTCAGCTGATGTTTCCGATACTCAAGATACAAATAGTGACTCTCTTCCCCCTCAAGACAACTTCCGTGTCGTGAGGAACAACGTTTGCCCCAAGACCAGGAAACACATACCGATTACCGAGTGTCAAAACCGTTTCCAGATACTCACAGACTCAGATGACGAAGAGGAAATAGAAGAAGTCCGGCTCGTGGGAGACTCGATGATACGTGGTCAGCTCACAGAGTTTTGCGCCAGGGCACCTAAGACCAGGAAGCGTTTTTGTATCCCTGTTGGTGGTGTGGACGACGTAGTTGCAGCAGTTGACGAAGTATCAAAGCTGGGCCCTGCTAATACAATGTACGTCATCCACGTTGGATCCAACGATGTACAGCGAACCCGGTCGGAAGATTTGCTTTTAAAGTACCAGCAGCTGATCAAGTCGTTTAAGGAGAAGTCATCAAGGATCATCGTCTCAGGAATCGTCCCCCGGCTCGGTGTAGAGAGCCGATTTTACAACATAGCCACCAGCACAAATCTTTGTCTAGCAAACCTCTGCAGGAAGGAGAACGTGGGATTCATCGACACCTGGGACAATTTCTACTACGATGACTATTTGTTTTCGGACGATGGAGTTCATCTGAACCAGGTGGGAGCAGCACGTTTTGGGCGTCTTCTCAACGATGCGGTGAAGGATTTTCGGAGAAGAAATAGACTCAGCACAGGACAACCAGGAAGGAGGACCGAAGACAGCGAGGACGGCAACCTACAAAGGAATTAAATACTAATCCGTCAAGAACCGCGAATTTGGATAAAGCTCCACCAACACGACCCAAATTCAAAACCGCCAGGGATAACGACCGAGGACCGAGGATAGCCATGAATGTAAATGTAGATCCGACCAGAACCAAAAATTCGATGAAGGAACGTTCTGTGAGTTCTAAAACCGCAACTTTAAAGGTTTTCTATGCAAACGCTCGTAGCATACGCAATACATTTTCAGATTTAGAGGAGCTAGTGTTTACAGAAAATTATGATGTGATTGGCATAACAGAATCTTGGCTCAATACAGAAGATAGAGACTTTTTAGCAGAGTATTCACTTCCCGGTTATGTAATGTTTGAGAACAGCCGAATAAATAAAAATGGAGGTGGCGTTTTATTTTATATCAAAGAAAGTCTTAACCCGACCCTCGTGTCTAAACCTCAAATTGTGAACGTCGACACATCTTTTGTGCTAATAAAGAATAATAAAGGTACAAAAATAATACTTGCGTTAATATACAGACCTCCAGCTCAATCAGTGCAAACTGACCGAGAAATTTACGAACAAATTGCAGATGTAAGTAACTCACAAGATACCGTAATTTTTGGCGACTTTAATTTACCTGTGACCAAGTGGGGCGATACTCTTACTTCACACTCCGGACATGACTTGTATACGAACTTGCAAGAGAGTTCGCTTTATCAATTTGTTCGAACGCCGACCCGTGGTAATAACGTTCTTGACATTGTACTTGCAACAAAAGAAGAATTGATGGAGAATTTGAATGTTGGTGATGAATTCAGTAACAGCGACCATCGTACGATAACTTTCACTTTAAATTTACTAGTAACGAACCAAATAGTAGCATCGAAAAAGTCCCTAATTTCAAGAAAGCAAACTTCCATAAACTTAGAGCTATGTTTAAAGAAACTGACTGGAGCTTTATAATTAACAATAACGACATAAATACATCTTGGAAGTTATTCGAAACCACTTACCTAAAAGCAGTGCAAGACTGCATACCATCGAAAATATGGCGTCCAGGCCATAATAATAAGCCCAAATGGTGGAATAAAGATATTTCAAACTGCCTGCTTGCTAAAAAATTTGCTAATGATAGATTAAAATCCTCACAAAATGACGAAGAACGGGTGAAATTTGTATAGCTACGACGCAAAGCCAAAAAGTTAATTAAGCAAAGTAAAAAGACCTTAGAGTTACATATTGCGAATCAAAGTAAAACAAACCCGAAAGAATTCTATAGTTATATCAGAAAGAAAAAAATAGTTGCTTCAACTGTTGGACCGTTAGTCGATGAAAATGGAGAATACACCAAAGACGAAGTGCAAATGAGTAATGCCCTCAATACCTTCTTTGCGTCAGTTTGTACAACAGAAGACCTCAGTGATATCCCTACACCATCACCGATTCAGATTGATAATTCAGATGTTCTAAGCAATATCACCGTTACAGAGAGAGAAGTATTGAATTGTTTAGATAAACTCAAGGTAAATATAACGCCAGGACCTGATACAATCTCGCCTAGAGTTCTAAAGGAAGCTAAGGATGAGC
This sequence comes from Paralithodes platypus, assembly GCA_032716605.1. Taxonomy (NCBI): domain Eukaryota; kingdom Metazoa; phylum Arthropoda; class Malacostraca; order Decapoda; family Lithodidae; genus Paralithodes; species Paralithodes platypus. The sequence continues at coordinate 41,491,025 of CM064483.1, read as the reverse complement.
TCTCCAAACCACTGACATTACTATTCAATAAATCCTTGCAGTCTGGAACTATGCCTGATCAGTGGAAGCTAGCCAACGTAACACCGATATTCAAAAAAGGCAGCAAATCCCTACCCAGTAACTATCGTCCAATTAGCTTAACCTCAGTTGTATGTAAAATGCTAGAAACGGTCATACGAGACAGACTCGTAAATCACTTAGAGGAAACTAACATACTTAAAGATACTCAACACGGCTTTCGTAAAAAACGTTCCTGTTTAACAAACCTCTTAGACTTCTTCCACGATATCCTCAACCTCTACGATGAGAGTAAAGCTGTAGATATTATATACCTTGATTTTCAAAAGGCCTTTGACAAAGTTCCCCACAAACGTTTACTGCTAAAGCTAAAAGCGCATGGAATACAAGACGGTGTGTTGAAATGGATAGAAAATTGCCTCAGCATCAGAAAGCAAAGGGTAGTCATAAACGGTAAGGCATCTAAATGGACCAATGTAAGTAGCGGGGTACCCCAGGGATCGGTACTAGGACCAATTCTCTTTCTAATTTACATCAACGACATAGATGAGGGTCTCACCTGTACAATCTGAAAATTTGCTGACGATACAAAAATTGCAAATAGCGTACTCTCAAAAGAACAAGTTGACGATATGCAACACAATCTAGATAAATTGTCATGTTGGGCCCAAATTTGGCAAATGAGTTTCAATGCGGATAAATGTAAAGTACTACATGTCGGATACCTAAATGAGAAAGCAAACTATTCGATGAATGGCACTCAGCTTAAGAATGTAAACAGAGAAACCGATCTGGGAGTAACAATATCGAGTAACCTAAAACCGAGTCAACAATGTTCAGAAGTTGTTAAGAAGGCAAACAAAATAATTGGCTTTATAGGCAGGTCATTTGAGCATAAATCCAAAGAAGTTATCTTAACCCTTTACAATTCCTTAGTCCGCCCTCTTCTGGAATACTGCGTTCAATCCTGGTGCCCTTATTACCAAAAAGATATAAACAAGCTAGAACGAGTTCAACGTAGAGTTACCAAAATGATACCTAGCCTAAAGAACAAACCATACGAAGAGCGTCTTAGAGAATTAAATCTATATCCTTTAACCCAGCGCAGATTAAGAGGTGACTTAATTTAAGTGTTCAAAATCATCAAAGGCATCGACAATATGAAATGTAGTAAGTACTTCACTATCGACCAATCTAATTACACGCGGGGAAACGGTTGCAAAATTATTGGTTAATCTTTTAACTCGCACGAATCTAAGAATATCTTCTTCAATCGAGTTGTCAACTTGTGGAATGGGTTTCCCCGAAACGTTATAGACTGCATCACCGTTGATTCATTTAAACTCCGCCTAGACAAATATCTCTCATCAAACCCGCGACTGACTTCGTTTGTAAATGAATAACTTTATTTTATCCCCCCCTCAGTTACTAACCCATCTGTCCTCTACTAACTTCCTAATCCTGCCACGGACATTAGTTCCAGGGCAGTAATTCCCTTTCCAATGCTCCCTTACCCACTCTAAACCACTGTTTGGACACTTGATCCTCAGTGTTTTGGAGGACAAGCAACCTAGAAGGGTCACTAGATCTGTTGTTGCTTGATTTCCTTTGTACTCCTTTGTACTCCTTTGTGTGTGTGTGTGTACACATGCCGTTGGTTTTAGTCCAGCTGACGGTTAATTAAATCAGTTAGTGGCTGATTTTTTTATGATTGATACACAAAATACGAAACGAGTATGTCGCTGCATTACAAAGTATCCATGATAAAAAATATACTAGTATGTCTCTGCATTTTAAAGTATTGACAATAATAACATACATTTACCTATATAAAATGTGTAATAACTAAGTAACCAGAGTGAGAACATGTCAATTTGTGGTCAACTGAATATAAACCAACTATACATGTCCACAATCAACCATAATGTCATGCACAGAACACATACAGGATGATATTATAATCATTACAACTATCCAACGCTAGCTCTTCCCAAGCTTTCTGGCATCTACCCAAAAACCTCTCCAACAATTTTTCTTCCTTGAATTTTCCTCCCCTTTTCCACTCTGATGGCACAACCATCACCTCAAACTTTTACTAAGAAACTCCACTTTGGATGATTCCGGTGCTATTCCTCCCTCTCCAACTTATGCCAAATATCCTAATCTCTTCTAAAGATGTACTTTCTACCCTCTCTGGGCTTAACACTAAGAAGAGGTATGGTCTGGACAGTATTCCTCCTGTTGTAATTAACCCTCTATTGGCGGCCCACAACATAAGTCGAGTTAAATAAATTTGGACTATGTGGCGGCTCACAACATATGTCGTGTGGCAATTTCAGCACGTAATGTTGCTGAGAGAGAGAGAGACAAGTGGTGGCAGGAGAGTAGCGAGCGTATGACTGCTCCAGACCACCGCGGTGGGCCTACTGACATGAATCCCACCCTCCTCCACCCTCTCACACTCGCTACTTAGTGAAATGTATGGGGAAAGTACCGAATTACATGGTTTTTGCACTCGTGTTGCACAGTTGTTGCAAGAAAACTAGCGGTCATACAAGGATCGTTGTGGTGTCATTGGAAAGCTCTCTTTATGCCCTTTCAGGGATAGATACTTGTTTTACGCTCTGGGTCTTATTTAGGCATGAAAATTATCACGTAAACAGCCCTATTTTGGCTAAAAACACCCCGCTGGGCGGTACATATAAATAGACCGCCTAGCCCGCCAATAAGGTGTTAAAAAACTGTGCTTCCGTGCTGACTTCTTGCCTAGCCAAACTCTTTCGACTCTGTCTCTCCTCTAACGTCTTCCCTTCTTGCTGGAAGTTTTCTCTCATTCAACCTGTCCCAAAGAAGGGTGACCGCTCTCAACCCTCCAACTATCATCCAATTACTCTCATCTCTTGTATCTCTAAAGTTTTTGAAACTATTCATGCATCCAAATTTCTTAAGCATTTCTCTTCATAATATAATCTTATCTCAGATTGCCAGTATGGCTTCCTTAAAGGTAGGTTCACACATAGGCGAGTCGGAGCGCGAGGCCAACGCGAGTCACACTCGCCGCATATCGCCGTTGATGGAGCCCGAACCCAACGCGAGTAGCAGCTGATGCGAGTAAACACGCATAGAACACGAATATAACACACATTTTCACGAGTTTACATGAGTTTACACGAGTTTACGCCAGTTTACGCGAGTGTTGGCGAGTGTAACACGACCCCAACACACACCGCCAAAATTTGAATAATAACGGTCAAATTCCAGGGTACGAATAGTGCGAGTCTACGCGAGTGTCACAGGAGTTTACACGAGTTTACATGAGTTTACACGAGATGAACGCGAGTCTACAGGAAGTTAACAGGAGTGTATGGGAGTCTAACATGAGTGTGTGCGAGTGTTGGCGAGTGTCAGGATACGTATATAAAGAGGCCCCCACTGGCACCATTGTTCACACCTCGCAACACCACCACAGACGGACGTTACTCTGCAGGATACAGCCCAACCCACCCACCCACCCACCCACACACCATGTCCATCAGGAGGCGGAGAGCGGCAGCTGTGCTCATACTGCAAATTGTTACGTCCTGGGATATATAAACACTGGGCTCTTTCTATTGGACTAGGTATGCGGCAACAAGCAACAACGGAAAACGCTAGATCCAACCCTTATCTATAAACCCAGGCAACAAACCACCCTAAACCGTCAAGAGTCCTGCCTGGACAACGAGGTATCCTATGACTCGGTTACAGGGTGCACGCACTATAGACTGCTGATAGTCAAGCAGGCTATATAAAAGATCACACAATTAAGTTGACTTAAAGCTTCAAAGAAAAGATAGATAACGGAATTAAATTGCAGAAACAATTTAATAACAAACTAGAAGAAAGTACTTTTAACGTTACGTTAATTAATACAACTAATCACCCCTGCGTGAAAGAAGGTGAAAGCAAACAGTACTCAAAACATCGTACAGGTAGACAAGATGCAGGTTTCTAAACTGCATGCAGCTACTGTAGGATCTGATGCTTAGCAAAGAAAGTAAGTTACAGATTTAGAGAACTCTTATCTCATAAGCAGGAATAAATACTAGTGATAGGCCATACAGTGTATAATGGCATAGGTATAATTAAATAAAGGCAGCAACTCGCAACATAACCACATACAGGTGTGCTTCTCACTCTTAGTCAGGCAAGCCAGCTCGGACAGAGTCTCTAAGCCACACCCTGACTCACAATGCTCACAAGAACGGTAAAACTGTGGCACAATAACAAGCATGCAGAAATAATAAACCACTAGCTGTTAATCTGCCAGGTGGCAGAGGTCTAGCCGGAAGGATATAGACTTCGGATACCCGGGCTGAGCCACCTGCTCTAGCCTAGGGACGTTCCCAAGTCTGTGCGCCAAATTACTCTAATTGAAAGGGTGCTCTCTTGAGAGATTCAGATCCCAAGTATCTGACTCTCTCCTGGCGACCCTAAAACAAAAGCAAGACGTGCTAGCGCAGTGCTGAGTGGACTAGGCAAGGGCCCTCACACAACACAACACTAGACACACAGGGACACAGACAAGAAAATGCCCCCAGACTCCCACGGGTATCCTAGTAAAGTCGTGCGGGTCCACAGGACTCGCACCAGCAGACTTTACTTAAAGGATCGCAAAAAGCCTCCCCTCCGGTCTAGCCACTGCTCACCTGCCACAAGAACACACTAGCAAGCATGAGACCACCAAATATGAGACAACAAAAAAGCTTCCTAGGTCTCATTAACAATTACATCTCTGCGTAAGGCCCAAAATCCTATCTAATTATCTGAGAGCTCGTCGTTAATACAATAATAGATATAAGGTCTATCAAGGGGATGGGATAATTAAATAGATTGGTGAAGTAGTGTAAGAAGGTATACAAAGTAAGAGAGAAAGTTTCTAAGTGGGGTTGAGAGGGATAGATATCAAGGGGGTCCGAAGGGTACGACAGTGAGGTGAGCTCTGAGTCTTGAATCTGTCTGGACCCCACCCTAGGCATGCGAAATACATCCCATGCTTGGCAACACTCAACACCGTTGCCAGGTCAAAATCCTCTACCCCTTGCGTGATTCGAAACTAAGCCTAACGTTGCGATCAAATTGGCAACATCAGGCTCGTCCCAAGCTAGACTCTCCGCGCCCGCGCGAAACAACGTCCCCCAGCCGGTCTCTCTCTCCCGCTCGTCTCCTCCCACTCTCACTAGACTTACATCATATATATTATAATGAAACAATCAACTATCGAGAATAAAATATACTAAGATGCGTTGGTTAAGAATAAGGGCAGCTTCAAGCTGTGAAACAACATAAGAATATCCCAGACATTAGTTACATTGTCGTAGGATATATACTAAGGAAAAGCCGGCCGGCCGGCTGCCGCCAGCCGGTTTCTAAACGGCTGGGCAGCCGACACGCGCGTATGCCCGCACGTGGCTACTATGCAGAAGCGTCACACCTCCCCCAAGATATAAGACCCTTGACTAAGTTCTTCATATCTAACAGAAAGCTTCTCATAGTACCACACACTGTTGCGACACAAGGCACTATATATACAAAAAATAAAGACTGTTGCGCTCCACCGAGCAAGTTCAACTAACTTAGCGACAATAAGCGAAAACATTCAACTTAGATACTGCTACAACATCTTATACAAAATTCTACCCGTTATAAAAATAAAGAGTTTTTATAAGGTTTTTGCTTTTTTAATTTGTTTTTTTCGGCTGAACTACAGTGACAGCCTATTTTCCTCCATTCTCAACACACACTGACTGAACGGCGAGGGTTCTCCTGAAAACAAACCCTCCCATGACAAACAATCAGCCAAAACATTATCAGTGCCCTTAGCATGCCACACATCCAACTTGTGTCCCGGCAGCAAAACAACACCTGGCACTGATAAACTGCCCAGTTCATCACAAGACTGGCATTTCTCTTCGCTCTTTCTGGCAACGGAGCCTGCCAATAACCTTTCACTAGTTCTACCTTCGTGATAGGCGATGCAGCCCTGAGGCGGTCTATGGTGTCGTCAACTCTCGATGAGGTATAGGCGTCTGTCAGGGATAATGCACACACACTCTCGCAATCAACACACTCACTGATCTTGCCACTTAACACCGGTTGCAAAGTTACAGGCAACGACCACTCACAACATTCCTTATCCCTCAGACCCTTCGTCAACACGTAATCCACCTCTGCTTGCACCACAGGCTGTCGAGCAGGATTTATACGGTAGGGAGCCAATTTGATCCTTGCACTGTCTCCAGCCTCCATGTCGGATTCTACTTCGTACATCAGGCCTGGAGAATGAACACACATGCGAAAGTACTGCCATAGCCTAGTAAACAACTGCCTTGCGCTGTCTCCACGAACAACATGCCTAGTGCCCTCCCACAACCCAGCCGAGACCGCAGCTTCTAACCTGTAGTCTCCCTCCTTCTCCACCTTCGTCCCTAGAACAGCCAGGTCATGAGAGGGACAATCAGTACCACCTGTGCAGTCACTCCCATAGTTCATTATTGCTAAGGCTTCCCCGCCGATACCGTACATGCACACCCCCGCATTTCTTACGACTACATCTGCCTGCGCAGCATCACCGCTTTTAGCGACATGGCCAGATACAGTCGGTCTATGGTAGGGCTGTTGCAATTGACTAGAGCAGCATTGGGAGGCTATGCGACGACTGGGCACTTCTATGCCACAGCCAACCTCACCAATCTGCTCAAAGTCCTCCTTTTGACCACCACCCTTGGCAGCCATGGGTCGACCCTGACCTGGCAACCATGACAAAGCCTCGTCGCCCACCTTGAACCACCGAAACAACGAGGCTAACGGTCTTTCAACATTCACGTGACCTGCCTGCGGAACATCTTGCACCGCCCGAGTTGTGAGGCTCAGGGGCTCGGCACGACCAGTGGGGTATGAACCGAGCTGGTGCTGGAGCGCTGCACACTGCTGCTCAGGCAGGTTCTCTAGCGCTTCCACAGCCACCAGACTCGTGTCCCCCGCCCACTGCTCCACCGAGACATGACAATCCCTACTCTCCTCCACCTGTGCTCTACTGCCCCCCTCTCCTTCTCCACCTTGGCCGCTGCAGACCAACGCAGGGACAGTAGGCTGCTCAGGTGGTTGCCTCACAAACTCCTCCAACAGGTTCACATGACATGTTTCCCCGTCCTCGTGTTTGATCTCAACAGCACCATTACCACACTTCTGAACTTCCGGATCCTCCAACTGCAGTTTACAAATATCTGAGGGAACCAACCTGTCTAGATGCTTCCGAAGCAACCCAAGTCCTCCCCCAATATCAAACTGAGCAACCCTTTTTTCTCTCCGTGTGTAACGTTGCTGCCTCGGAGTCTCTTCCTGCCCTACCTCCTCACTAGCTGTGACAGGTCCTGGGGCCTCTCCAGACTCTAACATAGGTGCCAATAATGAGTCACCAAGAAACACTGCCAGCTCAAAACTCTCCAATTGACCAACACTTCCCGTTTTCTTGTGACCTTTCCTCTGCGGTTTGATAGACTGAGGTGGTGGCTGCAAGGCTCCGGATGTCTGAGAACGCGTCACAACACACGCCATGGTTTGTACGCTACACTTCTCAACCCACTCCTGTTCCTCCCTACTAACGTCGGCCGCCTTCTCGGCAACGACCAAGGGTGAAACCTTAGAAGCAGGCACCGCAAAGTCGTTGCCGAGGAGGAGGTCGACGCCCCCAACAGGCAAGTTCTCTACAATTCCGACATCCAGCTCCTTCGCCACACCACCCACCTCCAGCTCCATCCGCACCAGCGGGTAGGACTTCGTAGCATTGATCCCCTGAACTACCACCACCCGAGCAGCGTTAATCGGCCTACCAGTAAAGTTCTTTAACAAGGTCTGAGAAGCCCCCGTATCACGCAATAGCTTAACTCCTCGCCTTTCGCCAGCCCACCTCACAAAACCATGCCCTCTATGACCCCCAAAGATGGCGCGGACAGGGTTCGAGCCTTCCGGACTCTTGAACACAGGCTGTGTCCCAACCTCTGACGAACTACCCTTGGCAAACTCAGAAGATATAGGCGACACCCCTATGCTGCGGGCCAATGACACAACCTTGTTTGGTGGCTTGTTCGGACAAGCATTTGCAAAGTGACCCTCCTTGTGACATGCAAAGCACTCTTTACTCTTTGGTTTCCCTTGGGAGTGGGAGGTACCATTAGACTTCTTATACGGGACGGTATATGGTTTATGTTCAGTTTTATTGTCAGTGCTACGTGGTTTTGTGTATTTATTTGTATCAAAATTCTTGGGAGGGGGAGGGGTACGATCCTTTGCACCCGACTCACTCCTAGCTGCTGCTTCGCACCCTCGAATTAATGACTGTCGGAGGTCAGCCATTTCTGCTGCCTCCTGGAGAGTTCTAGGATTTTTTTCCTTTATATTTAATGTTAAGTCCCCGCCTGTGCACTTAAAGAACTGCTCCAAGAGAACCAGCTCCCTCAACTCCTCAAAAGTAGCTGCCCTCTCAGAACGCAGCCAATGTCGTAGTGCATCAGACAAGTCCCGGGCGTGTTCTAGGAAGGTACTATCCTTGCCCTTAGTAACACCCCGAAACTTCAAGCGGTAAGTTTCTGGTTGTAACTCATAGGCCCGTAGCACAGCCTTCTTTAGCGCATCATAAACTAGACAGGACTCTAAAGGTAGTGCATCATACGCTTTTAGCCCCTTTCCTAGGAGTCTTGATGAAACTAATGCTGCCCACTTTTCCTGAGGTCACTGGTGTTCCTGACACTTCTTCTCAAATCGCATAAAAAACTCAGTCACACATGATTCATCGAACACAGGAACTAGTTTAAGCAGGTGCGACAATGATTGGTCCCGATGTCTGTTACCTCCCCCAATATTTCGCCCTGTTACCTCCACTCGAGATCTCTCCAGCTCCCTGTCAGCCCGATACCTAGTAGACTCTGCCTGCAGTTCAGCCTCTCGTATAGCTGTTCTCTCTGTGGCCTCAGCCTGAGCTCTAGCCTGTCTCTCGGCAGCCTCAACCTTGGCCATCTCAAGCCGAAACAACAAATCTGGAGTTAACCCTTGAGGAGGGGAAGGTGCATTTAATGGAGAGGGTCCCTGTGATTGAATTCCACGCTGCCATTGACCATCAACTTGGGGGTATGTACTAAATTCAGGCACCCTGACGTTTGATACGGGGGTAGAGTGGAGGGGGGGCTGGGGACCGGGGCCCCCAGTCGCCTCTCCACCCAGGTCTCTCCCTTCTAAACCCAATATCAAAGTCCTCAGCTGATCTTTCCTCATGCCACTTAAACCCTGGTGACCCTGAAGACCTGCCACACACTTTAAGCCATACTTATTCAGCTTCAACACCCTGGCAGCGGTAAGGGGCACCTCTAAAAATCGTCTAGCACCCTCCTCGCTATCGACTAGCCACTCCACAGGTCTTTCTCCCTCCGAGCCCGTATCGTGACCTGACCCACCACTGTGTTCTGATGTATTAGACATGTTTGTGTACTGCAGTAATTATCACGGTTATAGAATGTGCCTTATCTCCTATGCAAGTATGTATATACTAATGTTATTTAAAGTCTTTAATGTGTTATATTGGTTGCTCCAAAAAAAAAAACTCTATGTCCACTGTATTCCTCTAATCATAAGGAATCTCAAAACAAATGACCACTATATTCCTCTGTTCAGTAAATCCTATGCAAGGTCGCCATTTGTTACGTCCTGGGATATATAAACACTGGGTTCTCTCTATTGGACTAGGTATGCGGCAACAAGCAACAACGGAATACTCTAGATCCAACCCTTATCTATAAACCCAGGCAACAAACCACCCTAAACCGTCAAGAGTCCTGCCTGGACAACGAGGTATCCTATGACTCGGTTACAGGGTGAACGCACTATAGACTGCTGATAGTCAAGCAGGCTATATAAAAGATCACACAATTAAGTTGACTTAAAGCTTCAAAGAAAAGATAGATAACGGAATTAAATTGCAGAAACAATTTAATAACAAACTAGAAGAAAGTACATTTAACGTTACGTTAATTAATACAACTAATCACCCCTGCGTGAAAGAAGGTGAAAGCAAACAGTCCTCAAAACATCGTACAGGTAGACAAGATGCAGGTTTCTAAACTGCATGCGGCTACTGTAGGATCTGATGCTTAGCAAAGAAAGTAAGTTACGGATTTAGAGAACTCTTATCTCATAAGCAGGAATAAATACTAGTGATAGGCCATACAGTGTATAATGGCATAGGTATAATTAAATAAAGGCAGCAACTCGCAACATAACCCCATACAGGTGTGCTTCTCACTCTTAGTCAGGCAAGCCTGCTCGGACAGAGTCTCTAAGCCACACCCTGACTCACAATGCTCACAAGAACGGTAAAACTGTGGCACAATAACAAGCATGCAGAAATAATAAACCCCTAGCTGTTAATCTGCCAGGTGGCAGAGGTCTAGCCGGAAGGATATAGGCTTCGGATACCTGGGCTGAGCCACCTGCTCTAGCCTAGGGACGTTCCCAAGTCTGTGCGCCAAATTACTCTAATTGAAAGGGTGCTCTCTTGAGAGACTCAGATCGCAAGTATCTGACTCTCTCCTGGCGACCCTAAAACAAAAGCAAGACGTGCTAGCGCAGTGCTGAGTGGACTAGGCAAGGGCCCTCACACAACACAACACTAGACACACAGGGACACAGACAAGAAAATGCCCCCAGACTCCCACGGGTATCCTAGTAAAGTCGTGCGGGTCCACAGGACTCGCACCAGCAGACTTTACTTAAAGGATCGCAAAAAGCCTCCCCTCCAGTCTAGCCCCTGCTCACCTGCCACAAGAACACACAAGCAAGCATGAAACCACCAAATATGAGACAACAAAAAAGCTTCCTAGGTCTCATTAACAATTACATCTCTGCATAAGGCCCAAAATCCTATCTAATTATCTGAGAGCTCGTCGTTAATACAATAATAGATATAAGGTCTATCAAGGGCATGGGATAATTAAATAGATTGGTGAAGTAGTGGAAAGAAGGTATACAAAGTAAGAGAGAAAGTTTCTAAGTGGGGTTGAGAGGGATAGATATCAAGGGGGTCCGAAGGGTACGACAGTGAGGTGAGCTCTGAGTCTTGAATCTGTCTGGACCCCACCCTAGGCATGCGAAATACATCCCATGCTTGGCAACACTCAACACCGTTGCCGGGTCAAAATCCTCTACCCCTTGCGTGAGTCGAAACTAAGCCTAACGTTGCGATCAAATTGGCAACATCAGGCTCGTCCCAAGCTAGACTCTCCCTGCCCGCGCGAAGCAACGTCCCCCAGCCGGTCTCTCTCTCCCGCTCGTCTCCTCCCACTCTCACTAGACTTACATCTTATATTATAATGAAACAATCAACTATCGAGAATAAAATATACTAAGATGCGTTGGTTAAGAATAAGGGCAGCTTCAAGCTGTGAAACAACATAAGAATATCCCAGACATTAGTTACATTGTCGTAGGATATATACTAAGGAAAAGCCGGCCGGCCGGCTTCCGCCAGCCGGTTTCTAAACGGCTGGGGGCAGCCGACACGCGCGCATGCCCGCACATGGCTACTATGCAGGAGCGTCACAAAATGCAGATGCATCTCCTAGACCTAGAGGAGCTGGAGGAGAAGGAGACTGAAGAAAGACGTCAAGGGGAAAGGCCACGAAGGAGAGTTTGGGCTAGGAGCTGGCTACTGAGACAGCCACAGTTCGGTGTGTACGAACAACTTATGGAGGAGCCTAAGAGAGAGGACCCCAAAGGATTCCGGAATTTCCTACGTGTGGACGTCCACCTGTTTAGGGAGTTGGTGGCACGTGTCAGGCCTAGGGTAGAGAAGCAGGACACCTTCTGGAGGGAGGTTTTGTCACCTGGGCTGAGGATTGCAATCACACTCCGCTACCTGGCCACTGGTGACTCATATCCTAGCCTACAGTACGCGTTCCGTGTGGCCCGGAACACCATCTCCCTCATTGTGCCTGCAACATGCGAAGCCATCATTGCAGAATACCAGGAGGAGGTTATACGTTGCCCCAGGCCACCGGCGGAGTGGAAGGACGTTGCCAGTGAATTATATATCCTATATAAATAAGACCTTTACCCTATTTTAGTATACTTAAATATATGTACCTTGACAATATAAATAAATATAAGAAAATACATTTTATGTTTACATGAAGCCTTCCATTATAAATGTATGAATTCAAGTATATATGCACAAGATAAGCATGATATTAACAGCCATGAATTAATATATGTATAAAATCATATATATATAATTATGCACAAGATAAGCACGTTATTAACAGAGATTAATAGCCTAGGTATACATGGTTAAATAATATTTTCCAAATGTGATAGCGAACAGTTCTTTAAGTATATATTGTTTTCACACATAATAGGTATGTTTATATTAGTTATAACCTTAGCTGTGACCTTGGTCTTTACAGGGGAGATGTGCCCTTTGAGGAAGGCAAACTTCTGCATAATCCAGGTGTCCCTCTCTGATAGTGGCTTGCCCTCGAATGTCCCAGGTGTTCCCGATCCACTCTTCATATCGCTCAGCTTTGAGTACCTGGACCGCATCTTGCGGACCCAATGTGCCAGATTACCGCCTGTGTAAAGAGTAATATTTATTAAGCAAGGCCTCTTTATATATATGATTTATATCCGTAATTTCACAGGCCAAACATGGGTTGATAATACATTATTAGTTAATGCTGTTAAATACAAACGTAGAGGGATGTATATGATACTGGCAACACACATACATATATGCCAATTTAGCAAACTTTAACATAATAGTAATTATGTATTTCACGTATAAATCACATGGAATCAAACCAAGAACACAACAGCAAGGTTTTCAATCACTTATTATAATTAATATTTCATGCTGCATCTTTGGTGTGGGTACTTACCTGTGACATTAACACCCAGGGTAGCAGCCTTCTCATCGTAGGCGCGGAGTTTCCTGCGCGTATCTTTGTAGGCCTTGCTACGCTTCATATATAACATGGGGGTGTCCTTCACCCACTCGGCCAGCATGTCCTCAGTCTCGTCGCTCAAGATCACCCTTGTCAACTTATTTTTCTTAATGGCGCCATAACGAACAGGGCCTGGGGTCAGGGTTATCATCATCACTGTCACTGAGGCTTCCTTGGGTGTCCTGACTGGTATGAGTATCCTGACTGGTCTGAGTATCCTGACTGGTCTGAGTATCCTGGCTGGTCCGAGTATCCTGGCTGTCGTCAGGATCAATATCTCCATCAAACACGTCCATGTTCTCATGTCCACTGGGCTGGCTGTCCGGCATAATGTCATCATAGTCGTCCAACTCTTGCGACGCAACAGGCCTCCTGGCAGGGGGTGGGATGCGGGGTTGTTCGGGAGGTGTAGCCTTGCCTTTCTTCACAACACCATCACCACCCTTCCGAGAGTTGGTGGCCGCCAGCTTCTCCTTGGGCAAAGGCATGGTGCAGGGCAGGCAGGTAGGGCAGCGTGGTAGGGCAGGCAGTGTGGTAGGGCAGGCAGGTAGGGCAGCGTGGTAGGGCAGTGTTACGATCCAGGTTCTCAAAGACACAGGGCTCTTCAACACTGGACTAGATAATGGCAAAAAGCAACAACGGTAACACTAGATCCAACCCCTGCCTTAAACACTGGAAAACAAAACACCATTACCGCCCTGAGTCGTGCCTGGACAACGAGGTATCCTATGACTCGGTAACTGGTGCACTCACACTAGGCTGACGCTTAATGAAACAGCCTATTCTCAAACAGTAAAAGATTACTCGATTATGTTACACAAAGAAAAGATAGTTAACGTGATTAATTAACGTTACGGTAGATACTCAAATAACTGGCACTCCTGTATTAAAGAAAGTGCAATGCTAGTCCTGCAACATCAACTGGAAACTTCTGAAATAAGTCTGATGCTGGGAAGATGTTCGTAAAGAATCTTGAACAATTATAATGCAGAATACGGGTCACAATAAATGCTAGGACATATAGTAATAATAGGCAGGCGAATAATAAAGACTGCGCAAAGGTACTAATGCTCGACAACTAAAGAAATGCTTCGTGACACAACGCAACAGCCTACTCGGGTTGTGCAACTCAACAACAACCTCGGCTCAAAAGTGCAGTGAATAATAATGCTGCATACATATAATAATGGGGCTTATCTCTAACCAGTGTCTGCTCAGTTAATAAAGTCTAGCTGGGGTATCAAGGCAGGGCAACAATGGCGAGCATGCGGCTCGTAGCCTAACGTTGTCCAAGGGTGGTATAATGAAGATTACGTTATATGACGGGGATGCTCTCTTGATAAATCTGGGTCTCTAGTACCTAGCTCTATCCTGGCGATCTCTCAGAAGTCAACACAAAGAGGCAGCACTATGTTGTGAGGGATAGGCTATGGCCCTCTCACACCACAGCGCTGTGCTCGCAAAGTAAACCAACCCGAAGACAACTTAGGCTCCCACAGTACCCGTCGATGTCGTGCAGAGCTTAGCTAACACTGCACACATCGGAGACAACGACACAGTAACCTTACCCCTAGTCTAGCTTTAGATAACCAAGAAGAATCACTCAACACCTTGCAAGGGAGACATATACCAGTCTACAACCTTCCCGAGAGAGGACACATACGGAAAAGTCCGTCTCTCTAAACCTCAATAAAGCATAATACCTCCTTAACCTAATACATGGAAATATCTGAGAGCTTCGCGTACAATACGACTGGTCGACGGTGAACGTCTATGCTGAAACCAGAAGGGATGTTGAGTTTAATAAAGATTAGAGAATGAGAAAGGAGAAGTCGAGAGAGAGAGATAGTATGCAAAGTTGCGAGTATGGGGGACAGAATTGCAAAGGATGTAGGTGATACGCGTGTCAGGCAAGCTATAAGCTGGTAAAAAACACGAGGCAGCGACGGGAAGGGACTAGTTGACCACCCGGCCGCCAACGCCGTCAGCGCACAAGCGAGCCGTGTCATAGCTCACCACGCTGCTGGGTGTACTCCTTCACACTCTCTCGCTCGCCTCCCACACAAGCACCACTTCTAGACTGTCTGTGGCAACACGACACTAATGAAATAAAGCAGATCATTCTAGGACAACTGTAGCCTATCCCCCCATCCTGGCGAGCGCTAGCGAGCTGCAATGCCCCACGCAACCATTCTGCTAACGCCGGGAGGCGTCACCCCCCCCCTCAAGATATGGGACACTCAACCATAAGCCCATATCTGAACAGGCAGAATGCCGCTAAAATCTGCCACTCCTAACCACTCTGCCACTCATGGAATGCAAGCTCAGTCTCCTCAAAAAAAAAATACAATATTTTTATATAAAAACAATCTTATCACCTTTCCCAAATATAATACATTAATTCATAACATTGTGCTCCCAGAGCAAGCTTTAAGAAGCACAGCCTACTGAGGGAAAATCATCTGCACTCAGTACTCAGCTACAATATTATCTTAAAATTAATTATTAAAAAGAAAGAGTTTTTATTTAATTTTTCATATTTTATTTTAATGTTGTTTTTTGGCGGCTACTATAGATGTAGCCTAATTTTCTTCTAATCAATACCAACAACTCTTGCCCTGCGACCCTACGCTGATGCTACAGACGCGAGCCAACAAGCACCAGCGCAAAAATACACCGCGAGCCAAGACAGGAGGCTATATCAACATACTGTGGTAGCCTACCCCGGATCCTCCACCCGCGACAGACAGTCCGCAATCACATTCTCACAACCGGCAATATGGCGAATGTCTAAGTTGTACTCTTGCAACATGAGCGACCATCTGGTCAGCCTCATATTCCGGTTGTGGAATTGATTGAGGAATTTAAGCGGGTGGTGGTCGGTATACACTACCACGACTGGCCCATATGCAGGAACATAGACCTCAAAGTGTCTGAGCGCTAACACGATTGCCAGCAGTTCCTTTTCAACAACCGAATAGTTTTTCTGTGCTGAATTAAATTTCTTTGAAAAGAAACTGACTGGATGCTCAAGACCTTCCTCGTCTGTCTGCAAAAGTACGGCACCAGCCCCTACTCCGCTGGCATCAGTCGCCAACTGAAATGGTCGTTCAAAGTCCGGGGCCCTGAGGATAGGGTGAGTGCATAAAAGGTGTTTAACTACTCGAAACGCCTGCTCACACTCAGGTGCCCAGCGGAACTTTTTATCTTTAGCTAGTAGATCTGTCAAAGGAGTTAACACAGTAGAATAGCCTCTTATAAAGCGGCGGTAATACCCAATCATGGCCAAAAAAATCATGATCTGCCGATTGGTGGTCGGCCTGGGGAACAAGTCGATAGCCTGTATCTTCTGTTGGGGTGGGCTCACCTGCCCTAACCCAACCACAATCCCCAGATACTGCACCGTGGCTTGCACAAAGTCACACTTGCCCAGATTAACCACCAAGCCTGCTTTACTAAGTTGACTAAATAAGGCTTCTATGTGCTCACAGTGACTTTGGAAATCGTTGTCATAAATGATCACGTCATCAAGGTAGACAGTACAGTTTGGGATGTCTGCTACGATGTCGTTCATTAAGCTCTGGAAAGTGGCCGGTGCATTTTTCAGACCATATGGCATCACGTTGCAACGGTAAGTACTGCCATCCACCACAAACCCGCACACCTCTTTAGCCCGCTCAGACAGTGGTACTTGCCAGTAGCCTTTGACGAGGTCTACCTTGGTCAAGTACCTTGCTTTCCCGATCCTATCCACACTGTCATCCACCCGGGGAAGAGGATTTGCATTGGTGGGGGTCAACCCGTTCAACCGCCTAAAGTCAATGCAGAACCGAACTTTTCCATCAGGTTTGGGCTGCAGAGTGGCAGGAGAAGTCCACCGTACTGCCCCTTCTCGATCAAGCATCTCGCCAGCATATACTCCAGCTCTCCCTGAGCGCTGGGAGTTTATTGGGTGGCACCCGATAAGGTATCGACTTGAAGGGGGGGTGCTCTCCTACTTCGACATCATGCACCGCTTGAGTAGTGAGGCCTGGGTGCTCGGCAAATACAGTGGGGTATGAATCGAACAGGCGCTGCACTGCCACCTGCTGTTCCTCCGGCAGGTGCGCCAGAGCATCGTGCGCACATTGGCCCGAATTCCCCGCCCACTGATCAGCCGAGACATGACAATCCCAGTTATCATCCACCTGATCATTGCTGCCCCCCTCTCCTTCTCCACCATGACCGCGGCAGGTCAACACAGGGACAGCTAGTGACTCAGGTGGGCGCCTCACATACTCCTTCAACAAATTAATGTGGCATAGTTGGTTACGCTTCTTCCGGTCTGGAGTGGCAACTAGGTAATCTAGATCGGAGATCTTTGACACCACCCGATAAGGCGCAGCGTACTTGGCAGCCAGAGGATGACATGACAAAGGCAACAGGACCAACACCTCTTGATCTACCTGAAACTCGCGGAGTTTCGCCTTAGTATCGTACCTGTCCTTCATACGGGCCTGCGAACTCACCAAATTACGCCCTGCCAGCTCCATACTTCTAAGCATTCTCTCCCTGCTCTCGAGGACATATCTCAACATAGAACATGGCTTAGCGGTACCCTCCCAAATCTCCTTCACCATGTGGAGAGGGCCCCTCACCTGATGCCCGAAAACAAGCTCATTCGGACTGAAACTGAGACTCTCCCCAGGTACTTCTCTTGCCCCGAACAAATCATACGGCAGACCAAGGTCCCAATCCTTTCCATTCTCTGCGCAGTAACATCGAAGCATGCTTTTCAGCGTGGCATGCCACCTCTCCAACACCCCTTGACTCTCCGGGTGATACGCAGAAGAGACGACAGTGCTGATGCCATGCTGAATCATAGTTTGTTTGAACAGATTAGATGTAAAATTAGAACCTTGGTCCGATTGCACCTCTTGCGGGTAACCATACCGCGAGCAATACAAGAGCAGGTTCCGGACAACAGTTTTCGCTGTGACATTTCTCATTGGATATGCATCAGGATAACGAGTGGCCACATCCATGATAGTTAATAGAAATGTATTACCGGCACTAGTAGGGGGTAGGGGTCCGACCATATCAATGATGACCTTACTGAAGGGCGGTCCACTGACAGGAATGGGGTGCAACGGGGCTCTCGGAATTGTTTGGTTAGGTTTTCCAACCCTCTGGCACGTATGACACATTGCTATCCAGGTTGCTACCTGCCCCTTCAACCCCGGCCACCAAAACAATTTTTCTAAAGCCGCCACCGTTTTTCTCACCCCTAGATGTCCTGCCAGTGGTACGTCATGCGCCAACCACAGTAGGCTATCCATGCACTCCCGTGGCACCACCAACTGGTCCACTACTCCGGACCCCTCTTGCCAACTACGCTTAGGGTCTTGAAAACGCCTATAGAGGATGCCTTCTAAATAAAAAAAATCTCCTGGCTGTGCATCGCCATCTTCGTCGAGCTCTACAGCTCCATTAGCACATGTTTGGAGCTCAGGGTCCTCTAGTTGCAACCGACGTATATCTGCGGGTGCCAAGCGATCTAACTGCTCCCGGAGCAATGCATGACCTTCCCCGATGCTGGGCTGCTCCCTCTGTCTCTCTCGATGTACATAACGTTGCTGTCGTGGAGTCTCGTCATGCCCAGCCTCGTCACTCTCGATGACAGGCCCAGGGGCTACTCCAGAATTAAGTAATGGTGCTAATACTGAATCACCCAGGAGAGCCGCCGAGTCAAAACTCTTAAAACCAGCTCCAGCTTTAGCCTCCTCCTGTTGATCGTTTCTCCGCTGGTCTGAAGACGGAGGACTAGGCTGTGACACTTTAGCTGCCCGAGCTCGGGTGACAACACACGCCATGGGTTGTGTCTGGCACCGCTCGACCCACTCTTGCTCTTCCCTACTCACATCGGCCGGCCTCTCGGCAACGACTAAGGGTAGAACCTCAGAAGCGGGCATTGCAAAGTCGTTGCCGAGAAGAAGGTCGACGCCCTCCACTGGCAGTTTCTCCACAATCCCGACATCCAATTCACGTGCCACACCATCCACCTCCAACTCCAACCGCACCAGCGGGTATGACCGAGTTGCATTAATACCCTGCACCACTACCACCCGAGCCGCGTTTATAGGGTAGCCAGTCAAGTTTTTCATCAGAGTCTGGGAAGCACCTGTATCACGCAAGACCTCTACTCCATGCTTGCGCCCCGCCGACATCACGCAACCCCGCCCTCTATGGTCACAAAAAACATCCCGAGCAGGGTTCAAGCCTCCCAGGTGCTTCTGCATTGGCTGTGCCTCAGCCTCTGACGAACTGCCCCGGGCAAACTCAGACGACTTCGGAGACACACCAATGTTGCAGGCCAAAGACACAGCTGCTGTAGGTGGTTTGCTAGGACAGACTCTTGCATAGTGCCCCTTTTTATGACAATGATAACACTCCAACTCCCCTTTGGGCTTCCCTTGGTACTGGGAAGGGCCCGGCCCCTTCTTAAACAGGACGGTGCTAGTCTTGTGGTCAGTCTTGGTATCATGGCTCTTGTACTTGTTTGCATAAGGTATACCACTAACTCGGGGGGGGGGGGGGGGGGGGGGGGGGGGGGGGGGGGGGGCATCACGCCCCTTGTTACTTGCCTCACTACGCTGGGCAGACCCGCACCCACGAATTAGTGATAGCTGGAGGTCAGCCATCTCAGCTGCCTCCTGTAGAGTTTTTGGTTGCTTTTCTTTCAGGTTTAACGTCAGGTCGCCGCCCGTGCATTTAAAAAACTGCTCTACAAGCACCAACTGTTTAATGTCGTCAAACGTAGTAGCTTTCTCCGACCTCAGCCAATTCCCAAAAGCATCGGACAGCTCCCGGGCATGTTCCAAAAAGGTGCTCTCCCGACCCTTGGTAACACCCCGGAACTTCAACCTGTACGTCTCTGGTTGTAGTTCGTATGCTCTCAGGACAGCCTCCTTGAGTTCCTCATAGATAATACACGACTCTATAGGCAATGCATCATAAGCCTTGAGTCCCTTGCCCACAAGTCTAGAGGAAACAAGGGCTGCCCACTTCTCCCCAGGCCACTGGTGTTCCTGGCACTTATTCTCGAATCTCATGAAAAATTCGGTGACACCCGACTCATCAAATACAGGGACTAGCTTCAACAGGTGCGACAAAGACTGCTCATGCCCACGATTCCCACCACCGAGACGTTGCCCTGTCGTTTCCACCCGAGTCTTCTCAAGATGGATATCTGCACGGCACCTGGTAGACTCAGCCTCCGACTGGGCTTTTATTCTCGCGAGTTCGAGATTAGTCTGTTGTTTAGCCTTAGCGAGTTCGAGATCAGCCATGTCGCTTAGCCTCTATCTTAGCGAGTTCGAGACGTTCTTCACGCTCAGCCTGCATCTTAGCCATCTCAAGCTGGAAGAGCATTTCTGTAGTGAAACTTTGAGGAGGAGGTGCAACTATTGGAGGCCCACTCAGCGATCCTAAACCATGCTGCCAGCGGCTATCGGCCTGCGGGAAGGTACTAAACTCCGGCATCCTAGAGGTTCCGATGGGAGTAGAGTGGAAGGGGGGCTCGAGCAGAAGTCCCCGAGCACCCTCTCCACCCTGGACCTCACTAGCCGCCCCCAGTACGCAAGCCCTCAAATCGTTCTTCTTGATGCCATGAGCCACCTTAAGCCCCATGAGGGGAGCCAAACACTGTAGACCATACTTGCTAATTCCCTCTAGTCGATCAGCTGTTATAGGCACCTCCAAAAACTTCTTTGCGGCCTCCTCACTAGTTACTAACCCCCCTGGCATCTGCCCATCAGAGCCTGCATCATTCCCTGAACCCTCAGTATGATCTGATTCGTCTCCCATGGTGTCCACCAAAAATTCTCACGTTTATAAAAAAAGAAGAAGAAGCACCTAAGCTCCTATGTAGCACTATTCACTTGCCAAAAATGTCTGAAGACTCTCAAGTGCTATACTACTTTGCCAAAAAAAATCCAACATGCCCACTATATTCTTCAATAAAACAAATGACCACAACAATCCTTCAATTATCTCTCAGTTCACAAGATCCTGGCAAGGTCGCCATTTGTTACGATCCAGGTTCTCAAAGACACAGGGCTCTTCAACATTGGACTAGATAATGGCAAAAAGCAACAACGGTAACACTAGATCCAACCCCTGCCTTAAACACTGGAAAACAAAACACCATTACCGCCCTGAGTCGTGCCTGGACAACGAGGTATCCTATGACTCGGTAACTGGTGCACACACACTAGGCTGACGCTCAATGAAACAGCCTATTCTCAAACAGTAAAAGATTACTCGATTATGTTACACAAAGAAAAGATAGTTAACGTGATTAATTAACGTTACGGTAGATACTCAAATAACTGGCACTCCTGTATTAAAGAAAGTGCAATGATAGTCCTGCAACATCAACTGGAAACTTCTGAAATAAGTCTGATGCTGGGAAGATGTTCGTAAAGAATCTTGAACAATTATAATGCAGAATACGGGTCACAATAAATGCTAGGACATATAGTAATAATAGGCAGGCGAAAAATAAAGACTGCGCAAAGGTAGTAATGCTTGACAACTAAAGAAATGCTTCGTGACACAACGCAACAGCCTACTCGGGTTGTGCAACTCAACAACAACCTCGGCTCAAAAGTGCAGTGAATAATAATGCTGCATACATATAATAATGGGGCTTATCTCTAACCAGTGTCTGCTCAGTTAATAAAGTCTAGCTGGGGTATCAAGGCAGGGCAACAATGGGCGAGCATACGGCTCGTAGCCTAGCGTTGTCCAAGGGTGGTATAATGAAGAATACGTTATATGACGGGGATTCTCGCTTGATAAATCTGGGTCTCTAGTATCTAGCTCTATCCTGGCGATCCCTCAGAAGTCAACACAAAGAGGCAGCACTATGTTGTGAGGGATAGGCTATGGCCCTCTCGCACCACAGCGCTGTGCTCGCAAAGTAAACCAACCCGAAGACAACTTAGGCTCCCACAGTACCTGTCGATGTCGTGCAGAGCTTAGCTAACACTGCACACATCGGAGACAACGACACAGTAACCTTACCCCTAGTCTAGCTTTAGATAACCAAGAAGAATCACTCAACACCTTGCAAGGGAGACATATACCAGTCTACAACCTTCCCGAGAGAGGACACATACGGAAAAGTCCGTCTCTCTAAACCTCAATAAAGCATAATACCTCCTTAACCTAATACATGGAAATATCTGAGAGCTTCGCGTACAATATGACTGGTCGACAGTGAACGTCTATGCTGAAACCAGAAGGGATGTTGAGTATAATAAAGATTAGAGAATGAGAAAGGAGAAGTCGAGAGAGAGAGATAGTATGCAAAGTCGCGAGTATCGGGGACAGAATTGCAAAGGATGTAGGTGATACGCATGTCAGGCAAGCTCTGAGCTGGTAAAAAAACACGAGGCAGCGACGGGAAGGGACTAGTTGACCACCCGGCCGCCAACGCCGTCAGCGCCCAAGCGAGCCGTGTCATAGCTCACCACGCTGCTGGGTGTACTCCTTCACACTCTCTCGCTCGCCTCCCACACAAGCAACATTTATATTATAGCGAATATAAAATATAAGGCGCGGCCACAGACCAAAACAAAGACCACTTCTAGACTGTCTGTGGCAACACGACACTAATGAAATAAAGCAGATCATTCTAGGACAACTGTAGCCTATCCCCCCATCCTGGCGAGCGCTAGCGAGCTGCAATGCCCCACGCAACCATTCTGCTAACGCCGGGAGGCGTCACAGCAGCGTGGGTCGCTGTGCGGCCCGGGTAAATGGGTCCTTGCTGGGGTCACGGTGGAGAGTGGAGGAGGCACCGCGGGCGGTCCCTTTTTATAAGGGGTGTTGACGCGGTGGTGCCACCTACTCGCGCGGTGTTGCCAGCAGTCGCACACCACTCGCGTAGACTCACGTTGGTTTCACCGTTTCTCCCGTAGACTCACGTTGGTTTCGCATAGACTCGCATAGACTCACGTTAATATCGCGTAAATTCGTGTTTGTTTCGCATAGACTCGCCACACATATTGTGAAATCCAGACCACCACGTGGATACTCTCGTTTACGCGTGTTACACTAGCGTTACCCCGTGTTAACTCGCGTTAGCGTCGTGTTGACTCCTGTTTGACTTCCGTTAAACTCGCCTTTGGCAATATTGGTTGTTTACTATAGTGTAGACTCCTGTTGTACTCGTGTAGACTCACGTAGACCCGCATGGACTCGTGTAAACTCGTGTAGACTCGCGATCATTAAATTTCTAAATAGTACAACGTGACTGTCACGCGAGTCTACATGAGTGTCACATGAGTCTACAGGAGTTTACGCGAGTCTACGCGAGTTGGCGTCTTACTCCCACTTGACTCTCCAATTTTTGTGTCTTCCCAAAAATGTTGGCCGCGTTCGGGAGTGTACGCGGTCCACCGCGAGTCCACGCGAGTCTGTGCGAGTGTCGGCGAGTGTCGGCGAATTTGGGATAATCATTGGCGAGTGCAAAAATTTCATCACTCGCGTTGGAGTTGCGCTCCGACTCGCCAATGTGTCAACCTTGCTTAAGTGTCGCTCTACTGGTGATCTTCTTTCATATCTTACTAACTCTTGGTCATTCTCCTTTCTGGCCTTCGATAGAGTCTGGCACAAATCTTTAATTTCTAAACTACCCTCCTTCGGTTTCTATCCCTCCATCTGTGCCTTTGTCTCCAATTTCCTTTCCGGCCATTCCATAGTTGCGGTTGTGGATGGTCATCGCTCACTTCCTCATCCTATCAATTCCGGTGTTCCTCAGGGCTCTGTCCTATCTCCCATTCTCTTTCTAATTTTCATAAATTATCTTCTTAACTGTACCTCCAGTCCCATCCATTTATAAGCAGAAGACTCTACCTTACACTACTCAATTAGTTTTCCTGAACGCCCCAGCCAGCAATCGCTCAAAGACAAATGTAATGAAGCCGTGCAACACTTATCTTCTGATCTAACTACTATTTCCAATTGGGGCAAAGAAAACCTTGTTACCTTTAGTGCTTCTAAAACCCAATTTTTTCATCTTGCTACCCATTCGGAACTTTCAGAAAACTATCCATTACACTTCAACAATACAAAAATCAATCCTTCATCTTCTCTCAATATTCTCAGTGTCTCCTTTTCTTCTGCTCTCACTTGGAAGGACCATATTACCAGTCTTGCTAAGGCAGCCTCCCAGAAGCTGGGTGTGCTCAACCGCCTCAAGGGGTTCTTTACCCCTGCACAGCTTCTTGCTCTGTACAGGGACACAGTGTGTCCTTGTATTGAGTAATGATCACATGTGTGGGGAGGATACTCTCAAACCGCACTCCTAGACAAAGTAAAAAGGAAGGCCTTTCGTATCATTAACTCCTGTCCACTCACCAACTCTCTGCAATCTCTCTCTCTTCGCCGCAATGATGCATCTCTCTCGAATTTCTATCGCTACTACAATAATCAGTGTTCTTAGAGCTTTCCCAGTGTATACCACCACTTCTAAGTAGGGTACGTAGTACCAGTTTTGCAACACAATCCCATCCCTACTCTGTGCAAGTCTCCAACCCAAGTGTGAAACGCTATTCTGTTTTTCTTCTATTCAACTGCTGAGCTCTGGAACTCTCTCCAAGAATCAGTCTTTCCCTCTTCCTATGACTTAAATTGCTTCAAACTCCGTTTGTCCAGGCATTTTGGCTCAAACGTCCCTTGATTTAGGCCCTGTCACTCTTTCAACTCTGGGGGAGGCACTCGCTACAGGCAGTTCTGCCTTTTGTCTCCCTCACTCATATATATAAAAACAAAACAAAATATATATACAGTATATATACTGTATATACTGTATATATATATATATATATATATGAGTAGAGTAATGAGAAGGAATACGTTGTGGAACATCATATTGATTTATTCTAATTTTCGGCGACGTCACGCAGCCATCCTCAGGAAAAGGTTACCAACAGATCCTAAACATTGAGTATAACTCTGTATATATTGCTAAAAAAGGATCACTAAAATGTTATACATTGTTGAGCACGTGGCAATTTGCTTATCTAAGAAACAATTAAAACATACATCATTTTGGCCAACTAGGCAAGTTTTAAATACAAAATAAATCTACGGGTAGACAACATTCACATTGACAATAGCTTAATTTCAATACGACAGCACACTAGAAACACAAAACACATTAGATATCAAATGTATATGTTATAATGTCCTTTTCAATTCAAATAATATTATTATTCTGAACTGTTGTGGCTAAAATATATTACAATTATCACCTACCGCTAAACAGCGACCAAAGTATTATGCTAATATTCAGTTTATGAAATTCAAAATAATCTGAATATTGATAACTTAATCGATGAACATACCAAGAAAAATATAACATTTGATATTAAACTTTCTGATAAGAACAAGTGCATTGAAAAATTATACATGTTACCTAAATTTCATATATTGCCGGAGCAAAATTTTCTAACACTAAAACTCTATCAGAACAAGTCGTAGATTGCTTAAAATACATTAAAAGTACTCATAAAAGATATTGTAATACCATCATGAGAAGAACTGGCATTAACTATTATTGGAGTGTTGACAATTCGTTAGAAGTTATTGATAAAATAAATACCATGCCGAAAGTTACCTTGGTACATAGCTTCGACTTTTCAACTTTGTATACCAATTTGCCTTTAGATTTAGTATATTCAGAGCTTTGCTTTATTATAGATTTACACTTTGACAGGTTCGTTAGGAATGGTAATTATTTCATAAATGTTTATACATATTTTAATAATGGATCACTTAGCTCTACTCCCACTAATTCAGTATATTTTGATAGAACTAAACTTAAAGATGCCCTTAAATTCCTCCTTTTCAATACTTATGTTAGATTCGGGCCTTACATTTTCAAACAAATATTAGGAATTCCTATGGGTGGAAATGCTAGCCCTTTAATTGCAGATTTATTCTTGCTTGCTTTAGAATTTAAATATATAAAGACTTAGTTGACAGTAGCAAGAAAAATAAAATCCCAGAAAAATTAGCACTTGCTAAATTGTTAAGTAATAATAGTAGATATATTGATGATATTCTTGTTTGCAATTTGTTAAATTTTAATCAAGTTGCTAAACTTATTTATCCTAATTCTATTCCCCTTACACAATGTAACGTAAATTATAAAGTTGAAAATTGTCTTGATATAAATATAGAGATTGTTAATGAACAGTGCATACTTAAAGTATATCACAAAGTTGATGATTTTAATTTTAACGTAATCAACTTTCCTTTCCCTAGTAGTAATATCGATAGTAAAATAACTTATAATTGTTTTTATTCCCAGTTAATAAGATTTTGTAAAATTTGCACTTAAGTAGATGACTTTTGGGCTAGAGCTAGGTTATTATACAGACTCTTAGTAGACAGAGGTTTTGAGGCAAGTAAATTGTTACATAAATATAATCTTTTTAGGGTCAATTATTGTGACTGTATTCTAAAATTTGACATCAATAATTTTAATCAAGCATTTTTAACTTGAAGTTTCTTGTATAACCTCTGCTTACTTTTTGTCTGTATTTATTGTTTATCTTTTTTTTTTTTTTTTTTTTTTCTACTATTAATATTAATATTGATGATTTTTTTAAATTAATTGTTCTTGTTAAAAGAGTACTCTTTGTTTAAATCTGTTGTTACTTCTTCATATTTTGCAATTATTTGTCTTTATATTATATGTATTCATTGTCGATAGTATCAATTGCTTGCTTTTGCGATTTCCTTAGTTTATTTGTGCGATAAATGTAGATTATTTGTAGGGTAGTTATTGATAGGGGTCACTTGAGGCATGCTATGCTTACAGGTACCTACCCGATAGCACTATCGTTAGTGAGTGCTGTACTGTACTTTATTATTTTGTAATAGTATAGATATCTTATCAATATTTGTATTTTGTACTATTGTTAATGTCTTGTCATGTTGCAAATTGATTTTAAATGAATATTTTGACATTTAACATGAAGTTTCTTTATTCATGCAGAGTTTAGTAAAATTTACCAGAACATCCCGGACTTCCCAAATTTGACTAATTCCTTGAACGTGACGATAGTGCGTTGTTATGTGTGCGATTAGTTTGCTTGGGAAACAGATTAACTTGCTCATGTAGTAATGTACAGTGTACACCCTATGTGGTGGATTGTGTTCTTTTATTTCATAAATTTCATTTTAGTAAGCGTTGTTTCCACATAGCGATTTTGATAATTTAATTTGACTTTATATTCCTTGTCCCAATTTTGGTTTGTTTAGTTTGCAAGTTTTACATTTTAATTCAACCAAGTGAGGGCAAGACTTAGCAAAAACAATCATAAATACGAGTATATTAAAAATTAAGGATTTTACAAAACAGATAACATTATTTTGTAATAAAAATTAATATCAAATCCTAGTTACATCGAACCGCAACAAAAAGCAAAATTAAGCAAATAAGTACAATTTAATGACATTACTCTAAGAATCAAAAGAGAAGTGTTGATATCTATACAAAGGAAAATTGTCAAACAAATCGGAACTCACCATGACACCACCAGTCTCCTATGATAGACGATGAAGGACTGATTAACTAAACACATTTGAGCCCTATATATAAACTCACTAAATGGTGAAAATTAAACGAAATAAAATGAAAAACCAAACTAGCCTATATGAACACCCATATTGCCAACCATTTGTACCTAATAATTAAGCTTCAACTATCATTGACAACATTTATTTCTGGGTTGTGCTTATTTATTAGCATTTTTTCGCCTATTAAAGCCTCATACGTTTTTCTAAACCTGCCAATGATTTCAAAATGCCTCTCTGAAAAAGGGTGATCTTCATTACGGGAGTGTTCCCTAACTGCAGAAAAAGGCATAATCTTCAAAAACTTTCCAGTCCTGAAGCTTTTCCCCAAATGCTCGTATATTCTCATTTTGAATGATCTACTCG
This sequence comes from Paralithodes platypus, assembly GCA_032716605.1. Taxonomy (NCBI): domain Eukaryota; kingdom Metazoa; phylum Arthropoda; class Malacostraca; order Decapoda; family Lithodidae; genus Paralithodes; species Paralithodes platypus. The sequence goes on along the minus strand of CM064483.1, from coordinate 41,462,979 downwards.
AACATTCAATGTACCCAGCCTGACAACTGGGACAAGTGAATTTATACACGATATCTGAGCATAAGGAGTCCGGCACCCGATCTTTGAAGCTGATGAAGGTTCAGGTGCCGGACTCCTTATGCTCAAATATCGTGTATACATTCACTTGTCCCAGTAGTATATATACGTTTATGTTCTCTCCCTCTCCCTCCCTCTCTCTCTCTCTCTCCTCCTCCTTCTCCCGCTCACCAGCTCCAGCCACGCCTGTCTCGTCGCCTGATTATTTGACAATCATTTGAGTATACTATGTGACGCCTCCGGCGTTAGCAGAATGGTTGCGTGGGGCATTGCAGCTCGCTAGCGCTCGCCAGGATGGGGGGATAGGCTACAGTTGTCCTAGAATGATCTGCTTTATTTCATTAGTGTCGTGTTGCCACAGACAGTCTAGAAATGGTCTTTGTTTTGGTCTCTGACCGCGCCTTATATTTTATATTCGCTATAATATAAATGTTGCTTGTGTGGGAGGCGAGCGAGAGAGTGTGAGGGGGTACACCCGGCAGCGAGGTGAGCTATGACGCGGCTCGCTTGGGCGCTGACGGCGTTGGCGGCCGGGTGGTCAACTAGTCCCTTCCCGTCGCTGCCTCGTGTTCTTTTCCAGCTCAGAGCTTGCCTGACACGCGTATCGCCTACATCCATTGCAATTCTGTCCCCCATACTCGCTACTTTGCATACTATTTCTCTCTCTCGACTTCTCCTTTCTCATTCTCTAATCTTTATTAAACTCAACATCCCTTCTGGTTTCAGCATAGACGTTCACCGTTGGCCAGTCGTATTGTACGCGAAGCTCTCAGATATTTCCATGTATTAGGTTAAGGAGGTATTATGCTTTATTGAGGGTTAGAGAGACGGACTTTTCCGTATGTGTCCTCTCTCGGGAAGGTTGTAGACCGGTATATGTCTCCCTTGCAGGGTGTTGAGTGATTCTTCTTGGTTATCTAAAGCTAGACTAGGGGTAAGGTTACTGTGTCGTTGTCTCCGATGTGTGCAGTGTTAGCTAAGCTCTGCACGACATCGACAGGTACTGTGGGAGCCTAAGTTGTCTTCGGGTTAGTTTACTTTGCGAGCACAGCGCTGTGGTGTGAGAGGGCCATAGCCTATCCCTCACAACATAGTGCTGCCTCTTTGTGTTGACTTCTGAGGGATCGCCAGGATAGAGCTAGGTACTAGAGACCTAGATTTATCAAGAGAGCATCCCCGTCATATAACGTAATCTTCATTATACCACCCTCGGACAACGTTAGGCTACGAGCCGCATGCTCGCCCATTGTTGCCCTGCCTTGATACCCCAGCTAGACTTTATTAACTGAGCAGACACTGGTTAGAGATAAGCCCCATTATTATATGTATGCAACATTATTATTCACTGCACTTTTGAGCCGAGGTTGTTGTTGAGTTGCACAACCCGAGTAGGCTGTTGCGTTGTGTCACGAAGCATTTCTTTAGTTGTTGAGCATTACTACCTTTGCGCAGTCTTTATTATTCGCCTGCCTATTATTACTATATGTCCTAGCATTTATTGTGACCCGTATTCTGCATTATAATTGTTCAAGATTCTTTACGAACATCTTCCCAGCATCAGACTTATTTCAGAAGTTTCCAGTTGATGTTGCAGGACTAGCATTGCACTTTCTTTAATACAGGAGTGCCAGTTATTTGAGTATCTACCGTAACGTTAATTAATCACGTTACCTATCTTTTCTTTGTGTAACATAATCGAGTAATCTTTTACTGTTTGAGAATAGGCTGTTTCATTGAGCGTCAGCCTAGTGTGTGTGCACCAGTTACCGAGTCATAGGATACCTCGTTGTCCAGGCACGACTCAGGGCGGTAATGGTGTTTTGTGTTCCAGTGTTTAAGGCAGGGTTGGATCTAGTGTTACCGTTGTTGCTTTTTGCCATTATCTAGTCCAATGTTGAAGAGCCCTGTGTCTTTGAGAACCTGGATCGTAACAACTACCATATTGCTCATCCCCTTATTTTTTTGCGCATGATCTTTAGTTAAGTGCTCGCTAAACCACCCTGTATTTGCATTGCACGATATTTTGCTGTATTTCTTATTGGTAAAGGTTTTGTCAAACAGACCCCTGTTTTGCATCTAACGACGCCGATGTCTCCCTCACCGGCTTGTAAACAAACTTGTTTTGCTTTTGCTTTCGTCATATTATATTTCGGCCTTAATTGTATTTAGTGTTGTCTATGCTTCAGTAGTTGTATTTGCTTGGATGGTAGTGTGGTAGTGTGGTAGTGTAGTATTTTTGACTGATAAACTTCTGTTTATTTCAAAACAACTCCTATAGTTTGTGCGGCAGCAGACGACAACAACATTTGTTAACATACCTTATTTTCTATAATATATATTAACTCCAATAGTTATTGTATTCAGTATCTTATTCAAGCTATATAATTATATATATCTGTAATTTTAGTTGTTTCTTACCTGATCTTGTAGTAACCTTTGACTGATAAACGTTCTTTATCTAAAAAGTGTCCTGCTTGGCTAGGCCTTGCCTACATCGACATCAGCGCCATTTGTTGATACATACAGTATATTAACCCCTTGCGTGCAGTTATACTTTTTTATTTCATATAATCTCTATTTGGTGAATTGTATATTTAGTTACATATTCCGTTATATATATATATTTTTTTTTTTAGGCTAGGTTATCACACCTAGTAGCCTATTTCTACGTATTTCAATTCTATTATTTTCGGTTAGGCTATTCAAAGCTGGTGGCCTATTTCTGCGTATTTCAACATTTTTGTTTTCGGTTACGCCATCACTCCTGGTGGTCTATTTCTGCATATTAAATTTTGTTTTGTTTTCAGTTAGGCTATCACTGCATATTTAAAAAAAAATAATAATAATAAATACGGTACATAAAATATAACAAATTGTCTTCGGTTAGGCTATCTCCACTGGTAGCTTATTGCTGCGTATTAAAAAAAAAAATATATTGGTTAGGCTATCGCCCCTGGACGCCTAATTATGCTTATCTCAAATTTTTTGTTTTCGGTTAGGCTATCACCCCTGATAACCTATATCTGCGTATTTAAACATATTTGCTTTCGGTTGAAGTGATTGAAGTGTTTTTAAAGCGAGTGAAGTGTTTTAAAGGGAGTTAAGTGTTTTAAAGTGAGTGAAGTATTTTTTAAGTGAGTGAAGTGATCTGAAGAAAGTGACTGTCACCATGCCTCGCACTTGTATGAACTGCGCCGGTAGGTTTGGTGAGTCCATGTTTGCTACTGTCGATCTTCAAGTCTGCTGGCTCTGCCAGCAACGAGAGAATTTGACAGTGTAATTAGATGAAGCCTACAACAAGATCAACGTCCTCACCATGAAGCTGTATATCACTCCAAGAGTTTGTAACACTCAACGTTGGAGTACCACAAACTTCAATTATCACCGCTTCAACTCCAGCAACCACTAACGCCCCAACATCAACTGCCAACAGTCTAACGCCTGCAGTAGCCACTTCAGCAGATGGTTCCGATACTCAAGAAACCAATAGTGACTCTTTTCCCCCTCAAGACAACTTCCGTGTCGTGAGTAACAACATTTGCCCCAAGACCAGGAAAACCATACCGATTACCGAGTGTCAAAACCGTTTCCAGTGACTCAGATGACGAAGAGGAAACAGAAGAAGTCCGGCTCATGGGAGACTCGATGATACGTGGTCAGCTCACAGAGTTTTGCGCCAGGGCACCTAAGACCAGGAAGCGTTTTTGTATCCCTGGTGGTGGTGTGGACGACGTAGTTGCTGCAGTTGACGAAGTATCAAAGCTTGCCCCTGATAATACAATGTACGACATCCACGTTGGATCCAACGATGTACAGCGAACCCGGTCGGAAGATTTGCTTTTAAAGTACCAGCAGCTGATCAAGTCGTTTAAGGAGAAGTCATCAAGGATCATCGTCTCAGGAATCGTCCCCCGGCTCAGTGTAGAGAGCCAATTTTACAACATAGCAACCAGCACAAATCGTTGTCTAGCAAACTTCTGAAAGGAAGGAGAACGTAGGATTCGTCGACACCAGGGACAATTTCTACTACGATGACTATTTGTTTTCGGACGATGGAGTTCATCTGAACCAGGTGGGAGCAGCACGTTTTGGGGGTCTTCTCAACGATGCGGTGAAGGATTTTTGGAGAAGAAATCGACTCAGCACAGGACAACCAGGAAGGAGGACCGAAGACAGCGAGGACGGCAACTTGCAAAGGAATTAAATGCTAATCTGTCAAGAACCACGAATTTGGATAAAGCTCCACCAACATGACCAAAATTCAAAACCGCCAGGGATAACGACCGAGGACCGAGGACAGTCATGAATGTAAATGTAGATCCGACCAGAACCAAAAATTTGATTAAAGAACGTTCTGTGAGTTCTAAAACAGCAACTTTAAAGGTTTTCTATGCAAACGCTCGTAGCATACACAATACATTTTCAGATTTAGAGGAACTAGTGTTTACAGAAAATTATAATGTGATTGGCATAACAGAATCTTGGCTCAATACAGAAGATAGAGACTTTTTTAGCAGAGTATTCACTTCCCGGTTATGTAATGTTTGAGAAAAGCTGAATAAATATAAATGGAGGTGGCTCTTTACTTTTTATCAAAGAAGTCTTAACCCACACTCATGTCAAAACCTCAAATTGTGAACGTCCACACATCCGTTTTGCTAATAAAGAATAATAAAGGTACAAAAATAATACTTGTATTAATATACAGACCTCAAGCTTAATCAGTGCAAACTGACCGAGAAATTTACGAACAAATTGCAGATGTAAGTAACTCACAAGATACCATAATTTTTGACTACTTTAATTTACCTGTGACCAAGTGGGGCGATACTCTTACTTCACACTCCGGACATGACTTGTAGGCGAACTTGCAAGAGAGTTCACTATATCAATTTGTTCGATCGCCGACCCGTGGCAATAACGTTCTTGACCTTGTACTTGCCAAAAAACAAAAAATAATAGAGAATTTGAATGTTGGTGATGAATTCAGTAACAGCGACCATCGTACAATAACTTTCACTTTAAAGTTTACTAGTAACGAACCAAATAGCAGCATCGAAAAAGTCCCTAATTTCAAGAATGCAAACTTTCATAAACTTAGAGCTATGTTTAAAGAAACTGACTGGAGCTTATTAATTAACAATAACGACATAAATACATCTTGGGAATTATTCGAAACCACTTACCTAAAGTGGTGGGCTGACCCTTTGTCAGAGTGAGGGTTGGTGTCCTCTACTTCCCATAGCCCCTTCTATCTTTTTCTCCTTCTGCATCTCTAATTTTTTCAAATGGCGTAGGGATGCGGCGACCTCAACGCCCGCCACTTTCTGGTGCAGGTAGCCTCCTCTGTGGTGGGGGGGGTGAGAAATTTCCACCACCGCTTTTCTCCGGTGAGACGTAGAAGTCGGCTAAAGGGGATCGGGGGCGGGGGACCTGGTATCCTTCTCCCCTTAAATAAATCTACCAAAAAAACGAGACAGAGATAGGGGCGAGGGAACGCGTTCGTGGTCCCGGACCCTAAGAATAGGAGCTTTGAATGTGCGTGGATGTAGTACGAATGAGAAGCGAGAGGATATTGGAAGGTTATTTGAAAGAAGGATGTATGATGTCCTAGCACTGAATGAAACAAAGATGAAAGGAGAGGGAGAAGTGGATTTTGGAAACGTGATAGGTAGAAAGTCTGGAGTAGACGAGGGAGTCAGGGGGAAAGAAGGAGTGGCTATTATTGTGAAGGAGGAGTTGAGAGAGTTTATAAAAGAGTGGAAAGAGGTGTCATCAAGGCTAATGTGGGTGAGAATGCGGTTTAAGGGTGAAAGGTGGGTTTTTGTAAGTGCGTATGGACCAGGAAGTGAAAGAGAGTTAGACGAGGTAGAGGGTTTCTGGGAGGATTTGAGAGATTGTCTACAAGGGTTTGATGAAAATGAAAATGTTATAGTTTTAGGGGACCTAAATGCTAGGGTAGGAAATGAGCCTGTTGAGGGAGTCATCGGTAGTTTTGGTGTGGATGGTGTAAACGAGAGTGGAGAAAGACTGAAAAATGTATGTGAAGAGTGTAGATTGAGTGTAGGTAATACGTTCTTCAAAAAAAGGCGTATACACAAGTACACCTGGCATAGACTTGTGAGGGGAGAGATTGTAGAGAGGGCATTGATGGATTATGTGCTGGTGACAAGGGAAAGATTGTGTAGACTGCTGGATGTGAATGTGATGAGAGGTGAGGCGGAGGGTATGTCAGATCATTACCTGGTGGAGGGAAAGCTAAGAGTTAAGAGTTACAGGAGAATAAGAGACAAGCGTGAAGTAAGAGAGGTAATAAAAGTTAGTGAGTTAGAGAAGAGTGAAAAAGAGAGGGAGTACAAGGAAAGACTAAATGAAAAGTGGATGGAAGTGAGAGAGATGGAAGAGAGAGAAGTAGAGGTTGAATGGCAACAGTTTAAGGAAGGAGTGAAAGCAAGTGCAGAGGTAGTATGCGGCAAAAGGAAAGTAGGAGGCAGAGGTATCAGGAAGGGAAGCGAGTGGTGGAATGATACGGTGAGAAAGGCAGTTGAGGAGAAGAGACAGTGTTTTGAGAGGGTTTTACAGGATGGTAGTGTTGAGGTATGGGAGAGGTACAAGGAGAAAAGGAGAGAGGCAAAACGGAAAATTAGAGAAGCGAAAAAAGATGCAAACGAAAGGTGGGGCCAAAGGCTGAGTGAGAATTTTGAAGAACGAAAGAAGATGTTCTGGAAGGAGTTAAATAAAGTAAGGAAAGGAGGACAAAAGAGGGAAGAGTCAGTGAAAGATGAAAATGGAGAATTACTAGTGGAACCAGTTGAAGTGAGGAAAAGATATGCCGAGTATTTTGAATCTTTGTTAAATACAAGAGATGGAAGAGAAGCAGTGATTGAAGCAGAGGTGGATGGAGATAGGTTACCCAGGCCACCCAGGTGGCAGGGAATGAATGAAAGGATTGAGGAAAATGAGGTGAAAGAAGCAGTGAAACAAATGAGAGCGGGAAAAGCAGAAGGTTTGGATGGTATTGCTGTGGAGTGTATAAAGAAGGGTGGAGATGTGATAATAGATTGGTTGGTGAGACTTTTCAATGTGTGCTTTGCTGTGTCAATGGTACCAATAGACTGGAAGAGTGCATGTATTGTGCCGTTGTACAAGGGGAAGGGAGATCGGCAGGAGTGTTCAAGTTATAGAGGTATTAGTTTATTGTCAGTGGTTGGAAAGCTGTATGGCAGGGTGTTGATAGAGAGGATAATAAAGTGTACGGAAGTTGCAATAGGAGAAGAACAGTGCGGTTTTAGGAGGGGAAGAGGGTGCGTGGATCAGATGTTTGCAGTAAGACAGTTATGCGAGAAGTATTTAGAGAAGCATAAGGAGATATTTTGGGCTTTTATGGACTTGGAAAAAGCGTATGATCGTGTGGACCGTGAAGCAATGTGGAAGGTGTTAAGGATTTATGAAATAGGAGGAAATTTGTTAGAAGCAGTTAAGAGTTTTTATGAAGGGAGCAGAGCATGTGTGAGAGTAGGAAATGGTGAGTTGAGTGAATGGTTTGAGGTAAAGGTAGGTTTGCGACAGGGTTGTGTAATGTCACCATGGCTGTTTAATATGTTTATGGATGGTGTGGTGAGGGAGGTGAAAAGGAGAACTATGGGAAGAGGATTGGGTTTAGTAGGAAAGAATGGTAGAGATTGGGAGTTGAATCAGTTGCTGTTCGCTGATGACACAGCATTGGTGGCGGATTCTGATGAGAAACTGCAGCGGGTAGTCAAAGAGTTTGGTGTGGTTTGTGGAAGGAGGAAACTGAAGGTGAACGTCAATAAAAGTAAAGTAATGGTGTGTAATAGGGGAGAGCATAGGGTGAATCTAGATGTGAGGCTGGATGGGGAAATATTGGAACAAGTAGAGTGTTTTAAATATCTAGGAGGAACGATAAGCAGGAGTGGAGGTATGGAAGTGGAGGTAAAACAGAGAGTGTGTGAAGGAAGGAAGGTTTTCGGAGCAATGGGAAGTATGTGGAAGACGAGAAATCTCGGAGTGAAAGTAAAAAGTGCACTGTATCAAGGAATTGTTGTGCCAACAGTGATGTATGGGGCTGAGACATGGGCTCTGAAGAAAAAGGAGAAAAGAGGGCTGGATGTGATGGAGATGAGCTGCTTGAGGAGTATGTGTGGAGTTACTCGTAGAGACAGATTGAGGAATGAAGAGATACGTAGGAGAGTGGGGCAGCAAGAACATTTGTCAGCCAGAGTGGACAGAAGGGTGCTGAGCTGGTATGGTCATGTTGAACGAATGGGAGATGAAAGGCTTCCAAAGAGAATATGTGAGTCAGGTACAAGGGGAGATAGAAGGGCAGGAAGACCCCCATTGAGATGGAGAGACTGTGTAAGAAAGGCTTTGGATGATAGAGGAATGACTATAGATCAGGCAGGGGAAGTGGTGGTGGACAGGAGTGAATGGAGAATGCTTGTGAATAGTTGAGTGAACACGTGGTCATTTGGAGTAAGGGGTCGGGCGCAAGTTGGACTAGATAATAGTCCATCAGGCGCCTGGCCCGGGGAGACGATTAATATGAAGGGTGTGCCTGGAAGTGTGGTGGGAGGGCTTGTGGCTTTGGCTCCGCTGCATGTCTGCCTGCCGAGATCGGAACCTCTCCGGGTGGTCAGGGGCCGGGGGAGTGCTGGAGCAACCTTGGTAACCCTGGTCTCTGGGTCTTCTCCTGGGTGACCTGGATGTGTGAGAGTTTGTGTTTTTTATCTGTGTTTATTTTTTGCTTTATGTTGTTTTTGTGTTTTCCCTGTTCTTGCTCTGTCTTGAGTCGGCTACCCCCAAAATGGGGATTGGGCCTGAGCATATAGATAGATAGATAGACTTACCTAAAAGCAGTGCAAGACTGCATACCATCGAAAATACGGCGTACAGGCCATAATAATAAGCCCAAATGGTGGAATAAAGATATTTCAAACTGTCTGCTTGCTAAAAAAAAGTTTGCTAGTGATAGATTAAAATCCTCACAAAATGACGAAGAACGGGTGAAATTTGTAGAGCTACGATGCAAAGCCAAGAAGTTAATTAAGCAAAGTAAAAAGACCCTGGAGTTACATGTTGCGAATCAAAGTAAAACAAACCCGAAAGAAATCTATAGTTATATCAGAAAGAAAAAAGTAGTTACTTCAACTGTTGGACCGTTAGTCGATGAAAATGGAGAATACACCAAAGATGAAATACAAATGAGTAATGCCCTCAATACCTTCTTTGCATCAGTTTTTACAACAGACCTCAGTGATATCCCTACACCATCGCCAATTTAGTTTGATAATACAGATGTTCTAAGCAATATCACCGTTACTGAGAGAGAAGTATTGAATCGTTAAGATAAACTCAAGGTAAATAAAACGCCTGGACCTGATACAATCTCACCTAGAGTTCTAAAGGAACCTAAGGATGAGCTCTCCAAACCACTGACATTGCTATTCAATAAATCCTTGCAGTCTGGCACTATGCCAGATCAGTGGAAGCTAGCCAACGTAACACCAATATTAAAAAAAGGCAGCAAATCTCTACCCAGTAACTATCGTCCAATTAGCTTAACTTCAGTTGTATGTAAAATGCTAGAAACACTCATAAGAGACAGACTCGTAAATCACTTAGAGGAAATAACATACTTAAAAATACTCAACACGGCTTTCATAACAAACGTTCCTGCTTAATAAACCTCTTAGACTTCTTCCACGATATCCTCAACCTCTACGATGAGTGTAAAGCTGTAGATATTATATATCTTGATTTTCAAAAAGCCTTTGACAAAGTTCCCACAAACGTTTACTCCTAAATCTAAAAGCGCATGGGATACAAGACAGTGTGTTGAAATGGATAGAAAATTGGCTCAGCGACAGAAAGCAAAGAGTAGTCATAAACGGTAATGCATCTAAATGGACCAATGTAAGTAGCGGGGTACCCCAGGGATCGGTACTAGGACCAATTATCTTTCTAATTTAAATCAACAACATAGATGAGGGTCTCACCTATACAATCTCAAAATTTGTTGACGATACAAAAATTGCAAATAGCGTACTCTCAAAAGAACAAGTTGACAATATGCAACACAATCCAGATAAGTTGTCATGTTGGGCCCAAATTTGGCAAATGAGTTTCAATGCGGATAAATGTAAAGTACTACATATTGGATACCAAAATGAAAAAACAAACTATTGGATGCATGGCACTCAGCTTACGAATGTAAACAGAGAAACCGATCTGGGAGTAACAATATCGAGTAACCTAAAACCGAGTCAACAATGTTCAGAAGTTGTTAAGAAGGCAAAAAAAATAATTGGCTTTATAGGCAGGTCATTTGAACATAAATCCAAAGACATTATCCTAACCCTTTACAATTCTTTAGTCCACCCTTTTCTGGAATACTGCATTCAATCCTGGTGCCATTTTTACCAAAAAGACATAGGCAAGCTAAAACGAGTTCAACGTAGAGTTACCAAAATGATACCTAGCCTAAAGAACAAACCATACAAGGAGCGTCTTAGAGAATTAAATGTATTTCCTTTAACCCAGCGCAGATTAACCCTCCCGCATTGGATAACTTAAATAGCTAACATATGGTAAGGCGTTCTCTAATTTGCCATGAAATATCAGGCTGGGCGAGTTTTCGAAGCCTTGTGTTTTTCTGTATTTTCATCCACCAGAATGCTGTTTATTGTGATGTATCATATGTCAATGGAAAGAGGAATATTTATAGTACATGATAAAAAAAAAAAAATGTAAATATATCGAAATATGAAAGTGTAAATGAGTCCGGAATACAATTATTTCCATGCAATTGTCTTCACACCATCTTATCTCTAAATTGTGAGTGATGACCATATATTTTTTTTGCTCAAATAATAGTATTTTTTCTCCTCTTTCCAAATCTGAAACCAGATTTGTTTTATCTTCAATATTTCTCAAGCAGTGACCGAAAACAAAAAATATGATTTTGATTGATATGGTTTATAACATTTTCGATTTATTTCGTTGCTACGAAGTGTATGATTTTAAATTTAGGCTGTATGAATACAGCAAATAATGCTGATGAGTATAAAACAAACTAGAAGTTCCTACGACAAATGCTTTTTGCGCTATGAATATTTGAAATGAAGAGCCAAAATGCGAATATTTACGCTTCACCCGTCTCTGTTCCGCCGATGCTAGCCGGGTTCCGAGCTGTTCCCCACCTCGGCGTTGGTTTATTTGCTCGGATACGTATATAACTGTTTATATCACCGTCATCGGAAAATTATGCTCTTTCTAATGGTGAAAACAAAAAATAATATAGTGTTACGACTGGGGTTCAAATATATCAGGGCTCTTATTCATTGGACTAGTAATGGCATAAATGTTACAACGGAAAGCGCTAGCTCCAACCTCTGATGTATATTCCCAGTGAACAAAGAACACAAATACTCTACAGAGTTCTATATGCAATAATAGGCTATCAAACTCTCAATAAATGTGCGTCTACTCTAGGCTTAATGTTATGTGAAAACAGCCTATTACTACCTATAACCGAAGGTGCTTGGTTACGGTATGCAAAGTAAGGTGGTAAGAGAAGTTACAGCTTACGTTACTTTAATCAATAAATGTCAGGCACTCCTGCATGAAAGAAAGTGCACTAAAGTCCTTCAACACTAACAAGGAATCTTCTTTAAATGTTAGATGCTATAAAGATGCTCGTATCGGAAATGGAACCCAAAAAGGCAAGCAGCGGAACAATGCTCGTGCAGGCTATGCACACAAAAAGGCAGAATATATAATGCCGTCGGAGCCAAGAATATCCTAAACACTACAACAATAATAATAATCGCCACGACAATGCAGTATTCCTATCAACAAAAAGAGCCTAAGTCGTTTGTGTCTCAATACATCAAACTAGGCTGCGAAATGCTTGTGTAATGATAAATGGGTATGCATAAAAAGAGTACTTGGTTTAATATACTTAATGTCTACTATGATTGATAAAGTCTAGCTAGAGTCAATGATACGAGATACTGGTGCGCATGGCATGCCGCATAGCCTAGTGCAAATCTCAAGTCTGTACGTCAAATATTACGTTATAGGGAAGGGTAGCTCTCTTGAGAAACCTTAATACCGAAGTATTAAGCGTTCTCCTGGCGTACCTCAAAGACAAACAATCGAGACTAGAACAGTGCAGAATGGTATAGGCAAAAAGCCCTCATTCGTGCATGCTCTACTCTCAACGGCACACAGACTAGAATTTACTCAATCAACTCCAGTTCTCAGGTATGTCGTGCAGCTTTTAACTAAAGCCAGCACTCATAGGAAACAATACCTTATAATATCAGACTCCTAGTCTAGCATTACCTAATCCAGCAGAACACTAATAATTAAAGGAAGCGGCAATATGAAAGCCAACCAATGCTTCGGGATCCACTTATCTTAACACTAACATACATGGGTTATATCAGACCTTAACGCACAATACAACTGGCCAGCATGAAGCTGATTTTGCAGAGTTAACCAGAGGGGATATAATGTTAATAAAAAGGTGGTGAAAGATATGGAAAATGAGAGAGATAGGCAGAGGAAAAGATTCTCAGGTGCGAAGCGGGGACAGATAGCAAGGGAAAAAAGATGAATGCGTTCTAGAAACCAGATCTGAGGGAGAAAGTGGCGAGGAACTGTATATATACTCGCACTAGCTCGAGGCGCGTGGGAAAAAAGCGGTTACAAGTCCTCTAGCCACTAGCAAGGGAGCTCAGCATGGTAAGGACCTCTCTCAACCAACCCCCACGAGGCAGCCAGCCGTGACGTCATCGAGCGGGACAAAAACACTGCGCGCTCCCTCTCACTCTGTTCTACTCTCTCTCTCTCTCCCAGATCCCATCATTACTAGTTAATGATAAAACATATACTTTACAATTAAATATATAAAGCCTTGACATGGGTGAAAACAAAGAGCCTTTCTGGACTGCCCATGACACGAGCTTTCATATGAAATAAAGCACACTCTAATACATAAACTGTAGCCCCATCCACTGCCCTGGCGATCCTAGCGAGTCACTGTAGGACAAGCCATGCGGTTCTAACGGAGTGGTTAACGTCACACCCCCCCCAAGATTTTTCTCAGAGGCCCCAAGGCTCACAAAAATCTGATGGTTAGAACCCATGCTATATCTCCACTTCCCATCACCCAGCGGCTGTAAAATATCTGGCACAGTTCTTCAACAAAACATTTTTCAAAATTATAACCCTCCCAACACCATAGGTTAAATTATATGTAGTTATGCTCCTCAAGAGCGAGCTTCTCTAGCCCAGCATTCTGAGAGGAGTGCAACTCAGAATTACTGCTATAACATACTAAAAAAAATCAACTATCAAAGAAAGAGTTTTTATTTGATTTGTATGTTTATAATTTGTTTATTTCGGCTGCACTATAGGGGCAAGCCTAGTTTTTTCTTCTATACCAAACGCTCAACTCCTGCTTTACGACCCAATACGCTGGGCTACAACCGCGAGCCAACAAGCACCAAGCGCAAAATACTATCCAAACTAAAGCAGGAGGTTACCCGTGTGTCAATCTACCCAGGATCATATACCCTTGAACGACCATCTGCAACCACGTTGTCACAACCGGCAATATGGCGTATGTCCAGGTTATATATCAATAACCTTAGTGACCACCTGGTCAGCCTCATATTCCGATTGTGAAACTGGTCCAAGAACTTGAGAGGGTGATGATCTGGGTAAACTACAACGACCGGACCATAGGCTGGAACATAGACCTCGAAATGCCCAAGCGCAAGCACAACCGCCAGCAGCTCCTCCTCGACAACGGAGCAGCTCCCCTGGGCCGAATTGTACTTCTCCGAGCAAAAACTAACAGGATGCTCCAGCCCATCATCGTCCTTTTCCACAAGGACGGCACCAGCCCCCACACCACTAGCCTCCGTTGCTAGTTGGAAAGGTAGGCTAAAGTCAGGGGCCCTGAGGATCGGGTGAGTGCACAACAGGTGTTTTACTTCTCTAAACACCTTCTCACACTCAGGCGCCCATTTGAACTTCTTATCCTTCCAGTTATCCTCCACCTGAGCTTGACTGTCCCGGTCTCCTTCTCCACCTTGACTGCTAAACGTCATCACAGGCACAGTGAGAGGCTCAGGGGGGTGCCTCCCATACTCCTTCATGGGATTAACATGACACAACTGATTGCGCTTCCGTCTGTCTGGAGTGGCTACCAAGTAAACCAGGTCCGATAGCTCCTCCACCACCCTATAAGGACCAGCGTACTTCGCGGATAAGGGGTGACCTACAAGGGGCAGTAGAATCAACACCTCCTGACCCACGTGAAACTCCCTGAGTCCAACCTTGAGGTCGTACCTGTCCTTCCTGAGGGCCTGAGAGCTAGTCAAATTACGGCCAGCCAACTCCAGACTGCGCAACATCCGTTCTCGACTGTTGAGGACACACTTGAGCATAGAACAAGGTTTTTCTGCGCCCTCCCATACTTCTTCAACCATATGGAGAGGCCCTCTGACACGGTGTCCAAAGACGAGCTCATTAGGGCTGAATCCCAAACTCTCCCCAGGTACCTCCCGCACAGCATACAAAACACATGGCAGGCCAAGATCCCAATCCTTCCCACTCTCAAAGCAACAACAACGAAGCACAGATTTCAAGGCTGAGTGCCATCGCTCTAACACACCCTGGCTCTCCGGATGATACGCAGATGACACAACCCCAACAATCTCATGCTGCGGCATTGCTTGGACAAAGAGGCTAGAAGTGAAGTTGGGTCCCTGGAGTGACTGAAGCCCCTGCGGGTAACCATACCGGGAAAAATACACTAGCAAGCTTCGGACCACCGTCTTCGCCGACCCATTTCTCACAGGGTACGCGTCAGGGTACCTTGTTGCTACATCTCCCGACTGTGCATCACTGTCCTCCTTCAACTCTTTCGTCTTTTTAAGCCCATCCTCTGCCTTTTCCACAACAGTTACTGGGTCTTCTTCAGACTCAATATTTGGTTCTAATACTGAGTCCCCGAGAAGGGCCGTTGATACTAAACTCTCCACCGCATCAACTTTCAACCCCTTCTCGGTACCCTTCCTCCGCTGATCTAAAGATTGTTGACCAGAATGTGACTCCCTGGATGCAGGATCTCCGGTGACAACACACGCCATAGGCTGCACCGGACACTTCTCAACCCACTCCTGCTCCTCCCTACTCACGTCGGCCGGCTTCTCGGCAACGACCAAGGGTGGAGCCTCAGAAGTAGGTCCCGCAAAGTCGTTGCCGAGAAGGAGGTCGACGCCCCCAACAGGTAACTTCTCCACAATTCCTACATCCAGGTCACGAGTCACACCATCAACTTCCACCTTCATTCTTACAAGCGGGTATGACCTTGTCGCATTAACTCCCTGAACCACAACCACCCGCGCCGTATTGACAGGTTTACCAGTGAAATTTCTCAACGGTGTTTGCGATGCCCCAGTGTCACGCAAAATTCTCACCTCATGTCTTCTACCCCCCCACTCCACACAACCGAGTCCCCTGTGGTCACTAAAGGCATCACGGACAGGGAATAAGCCTTCCGGATCCTTCTGCACTGGCAGTGTATTTACCTCGGAAGAAATGCCTCTAACAAACTCCGATGTCCTCTTGAACACTCCAATGCCGTGAGCAAAAGACACGGCTGCCGGAGGAGGTCGACTAGGGCACTCATTTGCCTTATGACCCTCCTGGTGGCAACTAAAACACATAAATTTCGGTTTCGGCTTATACTGTGATGTAAAAGGCCCCTGACTTTTCACATACGGTGTGGTGTAAGGTTTGGATTCAGTTTTAGTTTCATGGCTCTTCTGTTTAAATGTGTCATTGTTACGGGGAGGGGGAGGATAACGGTCCTTAGCACTTACATCGTACTTCTGTGAGGACCCGCAACTCCGAATCAACGACAGCCGTCGATCAGCCATTTCTACTGCTTCGACTAGAGTTCTTGGGTTTTTCTCCTTTAAGTTCAAAGTTAGATCACCGCCCGTGCTCTTAAAGAACTGCTCCAACATCATCAACTGCTTAAGTCCATCAAATGTTGTTACCTTCTCAGATCGGAGCCAGTTCCCCATAGCATCGGACAAGTCCCGGGCGTGTTCCAAAAAGGTGCTATCTCTTCCCTTAGTTACACCCCGGAACTTCAAACGGTACGTTTCTGGTTGCAGTTCGTAAGCCCTCAGGACAGCCTCCTTGAGATCCTCATACACAATACATAACTCCAAAGGTAACGCATCGTAGGCTTTAACACCTTACGAGCGGCCTATGCGGTTTATTTATATGTACCGCCCAGCGGGGTGTTTTTAGCCAAAATAGGGCTGTTTACGTGATCATTTTCATGCCTAAATAAGACCCAGAACGTAAAACAAGTATCTATCCCTGAAAGGGCATAAACAGAGCTTTCGAATGACACCATAACGATCCTTTTATGATGGCTAGTTTTCTTGCAATAACCGTGCAACGCGAGTGCAAAAAGCATGTAATTAGGCACTTTCCCCATACAATTCCGTATATAGCGAGTGAGAGAGGGAGGGAGGAGGTGGGATTCGTGTCAGTAGGTTCGCCGCGGTGGTCTGGAGCAATCATACGCTCGCTACTCTCCTGCCACCACTTGTCTCTCTCTCTCAGCAACATTACGTGCTGAAATTGCCACACGACCTATGTCGAGCGCCGCCACATAGTCCAGCTTTATTTAACTCGACTTATGTTGCTCGCCGACAGTTAAGGGTTAAGACCCTTGCCTATTAATCTAGAGGATACGAGTGCTGCCCATTTATTCTCTGGCCACTGGTGTTCCTGGCACTTCTTCTCAAAGCGTGTGAAAAATTCTGTTACACCACTCTCATCAAACACCGGAACCAGTTTCAATAAGTGCGAGAGAGATTGATCATGAGCACGGTTACCAGCCCCAAGTCGCTGTCCCGTCGCCTCTACTCGCGACTTCTCTACGTCCATGTCGGCACAGTACCTAGTCGACTCTAAATCCGCTTGGATTTTTGCTAGCTCTATGTGCTGAGACTGCTGACTGATAGTTTTTCTCTCTTCTATCTTGGCTAATTCTATTTGCTGCTGGATCTTAGCTAATTCGAGCTGAAGCAATAATTCTGGAGTTAACCCTTGAGGAGGTGAAGGTGCTACAATGTTTGAAATTACCGGTGGTCCCCCCAGGGGCAACCCACCCTGCCAGTCACCACCCAACTGCGGAAGCGTACCTGGGGTCGGCAAACTACAGGGATGGCTGGGAGTCGAGTGTAGGGGAAGCATGGCCGAAGGGCTCTGAGCACTCAACCCATCTCGCTCACCAGTCACCCTGCCCAGTACACACGTTATCAAGTTATCCTTGGTCATGCTGCTAGTAACCGCATGACCGATAGCTGTGGCCAGGCATTGAAGACCGTACCGATCCATACCCTCCAACCGCTCGGCAATAACAGGCCATTGCAAAAATATCCTAGCATCCTCCTCACAGTTCACCCGATTAACCCTTTCATCATGCTGCTGTTCCTCAGTTTCGACATTACGTACTGTGTCTCCATTCTCCTCTGACCCGGTATAAGACATGATGCTCACAAAAATTTCTCACCACAATATTCAGAAAAGAAGTATCCCAAACTCTTATACCTCAATATACACACAAAAATTCTCGGAAATACTCAAGGGCTATACTATGTTGCAAAAAAAAAGTATTCTTGCTGATCCCCGCAAAATATTCTCCAAAACAACAAATGTTCCCTGCTAATAAATGTAGGTTCACCAAATCCTAGGTAAGGTCGCCATTTGTTACGACTGGGGTTCAAATATATCAGGGCTCTTATTCATTGGACTAGTAATGGCATAAATGTTACAACGGAAAGCGCTAGCTCCAACCTCTGATGTATATTCCCAGTGAACAAAGAACACAAATACTCTACAGAGTTCTATATGCAATAATAGGCTATCAAACTCTCAATAAATGTGCGTCTACTCTAGGCTTAATGTTATGTGAAAACAGCCTATTACTACCTATAACCGAAGGTGCTTGGTTACGGTATGCAAAGTAAGGTGGTAAGAGAAGTTACAGCTTACGTTACTTTAATCAATAAATGTCAGGCACTCCTGCATGAAAGAAAGTGCACTAAAGTCCTTCAACACTAACAAGGAATCTTCTTTAAATGTTAGATGCTATAAAGATGCTCGTATCGGAAATGGAACCCAAAAAGGCAAGCAGCGGAACAATGCTCGTGCAGGCTATGCACACAAAAAGGCAGAATATATAATGCCGTCGGAGCCAAGAATATCCTAAACACTACAACAATAATAATAATCGCCACGACAATGCAGTATTCCTATCAACAAAAAGAGCCTAAGTCGTTTGTGTCTCAATACATCAAACTAGGCTGCGAAATGCTTGTGTAATGATAAATGGGTATGCATAAAAAGAGTACTTGGTTTAATATACTTAATGTCTACTATGATTGATAAAGTCTAGCTAGAGTCAATGATACGAGATACTGGTGCGCATGGCATGCCGCATAGCCTAGTGCAAATCTCAAGTCTGTGCGTCAAATATTACGTTATAGGGAAGGGTAGCTCTCTTGAGAAACCTTAATACCGAAGTATTAAGCGTTCTCCTGGCGTACCTCAAAGACAAACAATCGAGACTAGAACAGTGCAGATGGTATAGGCAAAAAGCCCTCATTCGTGCATGCTCTACTCTCAATGGCACACAGACTAGAATTTACTCAATCAACTCCAGTTCTCAGGTATGTCGTGCAGCTTTTAACTAAAGCCAGCACTCATAGGAAACAATACCTTATAATATCAGACTCCTAGTCTAGCATTATCTAATCCAGCAGAACACTAATAATTAAAGGAAGCGGCAATATGAAAGCCAACCAATGCTTCGTGATCCACTTATCTTAACACTAACATACATGGGTTATATCAGACCTTAACGCACAATACAACTGGCCAGCATGAAGCTGATTTTGCAGAGTTAACCAGAGGAGATATAATGTTAATAAAAAGGTGGTGAAAGATATGGAAAATGAGAGAGATAGGCAGAGGAAAAGATTCTCAGGTGCGAAGCGGGGACAGATAGCAAGGGAAAAAAGATGAATGCGTTCTAGAAACCAGATCTGAGGGAGAAAGTGGCGAGGAACTGTATATATACTCGCACTAGCTCGAGGCGCGGGGGAAAAAAGCGGTTACAAGTCCTCTAGCCACTAGCAAGGGAGCTCAGCATGGTAAGGACCTCTCTCAACCAACCCCCACGAGGCAGCCAGCCGTGACGTCATCGAGCGGGACAAAAACACTGCGCGCTCCCTCTCACTCTGTTCTACTCTCTCTCTCTCTCCCAGATCCCATCATTACTAGTTAATGATAAAACATATACTTTACAATTAAATATAGAAAGCCTTGACATGGGTGAAAACAAAGAGCCTTTCTGGACTGCCCATGACACAAGCTTTCATATGAAATAAAGCACACTCTAATACATAAACTGTAGCCCCATCCACTGCCCTGGCGATCCTAGCGAGTCACTGTAGGACAAGCCATGCGGTTCTAACGGAGTGGTTAACGTCACAATAGCGTAATTGGTTCGCGAGCTATGCGCAATTGTTTCCATGCATTGTTATTGTTGTTGTTGTTGTTCCCTAAGCTGCCTGGCCGAACAGCCCCGAGTCCCTGAGGAAAGCCATGGCCACGATCGGGCTTTCCCACAGAGCTCTCATTGAGTGTAGATTGTGTTGTTGGCGTAAGTGGTTGTGTGAAATGCAGTCTTCTATGATGTGTTTAATGGTATGGGGTGCTGTGTTACATCCCGGGCAGGCGTCGACAACGGAGTCATCCAGTCTCTTCTGATAGCTCAGGAGAGCTGGATGGTGTCCGCATCTCAGCCTGGCCAGGTGGACTCTGTCCTCGCGAGGAAGGGAGGATTCGGAAGGATGGATTTCGGGAGGTCGTGCATGCAGCTGCGTGTTGTCTGTGAGTGAGTGGATGGATCGGTGAGAGATATGAGTATGGATGTGCTTCTGGAAGTTGGTTCGGGGTGGGCAGGGAGGGAGAGAGGACAATAATTGTGTGTGTTTCTGTGTGCTGGGTGTTGTTTTGATATTTCTTGGTGTCTGTGGGTGTGTTGCCATGTAGTTTAGTGGGTGGTCTTGGTTCGTGGAGGCTGCTGCCAGGAATTGAGTGCCTCTCATGTCCAGATGGTCTTTGACTTTGAGGATTTTGGTTTCTTGATGTAGGTGATCTGTGGGTGCAGTAGCTGTGCAGCCTGTAATGATCTTCAGGGCTTTGTTTTGAATAGTCTGTAAGGTCTTATGATGTGTTTCAGCTAGGTTAGAAGCCCAGGCTGGGCTTGCGTATTCCATCACTGATCTTATGTATTGTTTATATACTGTGGTGGTAGTTTCTTTGTGTCCAAATTTTGTGTGAGCAAGTGACCTGAGGGCGTTAAGTCTGGGTGTCAGTTTCTTTATAATGTTTGTGGTGTGCTGTTTGAATGTCATATGAGTATCATATGTTACTCCTAGGATTTTGTGTGTGTGTGTATGTGTTAGGGGTGTGTTGTTTATGGTGAGTTGAGGGATGTATTCGTGTTCTCCTGTCCAACTTGTGAGCAGGGTTGCGGTGGATTTGGCTGGGGCTAGATTAAGTCTGTTTGTAGTGCACCAGCCATGTAGTGTTTTGAGATAGGGTTGAAGGAGATCTGTTGCTCTTTTTGGGTCATGGTGTGTGCATGTGAGTGTTATGTCATCTGCATAGGAGGCTAAGTTTATTTGGGGCGTATTGGGTGTAGTTATATCGTGCATGTACAGATTGAAGAGTGCGGGCGATAGGACGGATCCTTGTGGGACTCCGTTTGGAAAGTTTCTGATTTTAGATGACTGACCGGCAAAAGATACGTGTGCACATCTGCCTGCTAGGAAGTTGGCCAGCCACCTTTTTGTGTTGTGCATGTTTGTGTTGTAGATTTTGTTTGTTAGGTTGTGGCGGGGGATGGCATCGAAGGCTTTATGTGTATGTTGTGTTGTTTGATGAAGTGTGAGAGTTCGTGTTTCTTTGTGTTGATGCCATCTATGTTCAGTTGAAGAATGTTAATGTTATGTGCACGATGTATGTTGGGTGCTGCTGCACGAGGATGGGGTGGGGGTGAGAGGGGGGGGGGGGTGAGGGAGGGGCTGGGGGGGATAGGTGAGGTGGGGGTGGGGATTGGGCAGCAGGAGATGGGGGTTGGAAGGGAATAGGATGGGGTGTGGTGTGTTGAGTTGAGGATGTGGATGGTATGGGAAGGTTAGGGGGGTTAGGGAGGAGAGGTGGACGGGTTTTAGGGGGGGGGAGTGGATGATATGGGAATGTTTATACAGTTGTATATCTTTGCCACAATGTACAACATTTATATAAATATATAAATATATATATATATATATATATATATATATATATATATACAGTATATATATATATATATATATATATATATATATATATATATATATATATAGATACATATATATATATATATATACAAGGTGTCAAACAAAATATAATGAATGGTAATAAAAATATGAGTATGTGTGTGTGGGTATCTATATACTGTATATATATATATATATATATATATATATATATATATATATATATATATATATATATATATATATATATATATATATATATATATATATAGATATATATATATATATATATATATATGTATATATATATATATATAAATATATATACAGTATACATACAAGGTGTCATAAATATATATATATATTTATGTGGTATATACTGTATATATAAAATAAATAAAATAAACATATAAATAAAATAAAATAAATAAAATAAAATAAATAACAACAGTAATAAATAAAATAAATAAATATATAAATAAAATAAAAATATAATAATAATATAAATACTCGATTATGGGCCTTGGGCTTGCTCGGGACCTTGGGGCTGATCCGCTAGATACCCTGGGCAACAGGAATAAAAAAAAAAAAAATATATATATATATACAGGTATATATACAGTATATATTATATATATATATATATATGTACGGTATACATATATATAAAATAAATTAAATAATACTATAAATAAAATGAAATGAATCAAATCAAATAAATAAATATATAAATAAAATAAAAATGTAATAATAATATAAATACTCGATTATGGGCCTTGGGCTTGCTCGGGACCTTGGGGCTGCTCCGCTAGACACCCTGGGGAACAGGAATAAAAAAGAAAAAACATATATATATTTGCCGGGTATATATACTGTATATATATATATATATATATATATATATATATATATATATATATATATATATATACTGTATATATATATATATATATATATATATATATATATATATATATATATATATATATATATATATACTGTATATATAAATAAAATAAATAAAATACAAAATATAATAATAATATAAATACTCTATTATGGGCCTTGGGCTTCCTTGGGACCTTGGGGCTGATCTGCTAGACACCCTGGGGAACAGGAATAACAAAACAAATATATACGGTATATATATATATATATACAATAAATAAAATAAACATAAATAAAATGATATAAATAAAATAAAATAAATACAAACTAATAAATCAAATATATAAATATTTCAATAAAATACAAAATATAATAATAATAATATAAATACTCGATTATGGGCCTTGGGCTTTCTCGGGACCTTGGGGTTGTTATATACTGTATATAGGCTATATATAATATATATATATATAATATATACTGTAATATAACTAAAATTCCATAGAGTACTTACCATACTTCCTGTAAGCATTCCTGTGACATCTTCGTGATTATAATGTATTTATTCCGTAGGCAGTATTTACTGATAAATATATTTTTCTTTCAAGCAAAAAATAGTGTAAAGTCATCAATGATACCTAGACAAAACTGCATCAATACTCAAGGGGTTAACCAAGATTCACTCCCCTCAGTCACCAAAAGTCACAAGTAACATCTTATATACATATATAGTTTGAATTATTCACTAAACACTTTCACTGGGTAGATGAAATAATCCATAATTGCCTGCCTATAGCTAGGCATGGTGGGCCAGAGGGATGGAGCCCAGAATTTAAAGGGCCAGGACCCTGCCTCACAGTCTGGGGGCCGGGAAACTACTGACTTTACAAAGGCCCGGGCTCCTCAGAGAGGGACGCTATGGAGTTGCTAGATACTTCCTTTTGTAATTTACTAATGCCTAACTTACCAGTCCAAATTGCGTCAAAATTGAGTCATAAACTTATTTTTGGCGATTATTTCTAACTTACAGGTGGCATTATGACGCTATTGCGTCATACGAGCACTCTTCGAGGGGTAGCGTTAGGACGCGATCGCGTCCTAAAGATGCGAGAGGGTTAAGAGGCGACTTAATTCAAGTGTTCAAAATCATCAAAGGCATCGACAATAATTATGAACTGTAGTAAGTACTTCACTATCGACCAATCTAATTACATGCAGGGAAACGGTTGCCAAATTATTGGTAAATATTTTAACTCACACGAATCTAAGAATTTCTTCTTCAATTGAGTTGTCAACTTGTGAAATGGGCTTCCCCGAGACGTTATAGACTGCAGCACCGTTGATTCATTTAAACTTCGCCTAAACAAATATCTCGCATCAAACCCTCGACTGAGGGTTTGATGTAAATGAATATATTTATTTTATCCCCCCCTCAGTCAGTAACCCATCTGTCCCCTACTAACTTCCTAATCCTGCCACGGACATTAGTTCCAGGGCAGTAGTTCCCTTTCCAATGTTACCTTACCCTCTCTAAACCACTGTTTGGACACTTGATCCTCAGTGTTTTGGAGGACAAGCAGCCTAGACTTGTCGTTGCTTGATTCCCTTTGTACTCCTTTGTAGTCACTCTCTCTCTTTCTTTCTCTCTCTCTCTCTCTCTCTCTCTCTCTCTCTCTCTCTCTCTCTCTCTCTCACTCACTCACTCACTCACTCACTCACTCACTCACTTACTCACTCACTCACTCTCTCTCTCTCTCTCTCTCCTATGACTCTCTCTCTCTCTCTTAATACTCTCTCTTTCTTATGACAGGAAAGAGTTACAATTCGCGAAAAATGATAAATTTCATACAAGACAATTGTCTACATCAAAGTGTTTTAGAACCGACACGCGATAAAAACATACTAGATCTCGTTATCGGTACACATGAAAACTTGAAATATAAACATGACGTCGGTGAACACTTATCTACCCCTGATCACAAGCTTATTAGAATCAACATAATTTGCAAATATACTATTGAAAACACAGAAAATTAAAATTCCATATTTTAAAAATGCATATTACAACGAAATGAGGAAAGACCTAAGTGACTTGCATATTCAGCTAAGTAATATTGACAAAACAAGTGAACTGTGGGATAAATTTAAAGATATATTCATGAGTGCCCAGAATAAATATATACCCACTAAAATTAAAGTAAACATTAGCTAAAACAAACCTCTCTGGTTCAATCAGAATATTTGCAAGGCGCTAAGGGAAGTAAATAAATATCATAAACTAACTAAAAATGAAATACATTATGAAAACTTCAGCTATCTATACAAAGTAGAAAAGAGTAAAGAAATTAATTAGGACAGAGAAGCGTAATTACGAAATGTATATAGCAAATGAAAGTAAAAAAATCCAAAGCAATTTTACGGTTACGTTAAGGGTAATAGAAAAATAAAAAACGGAATAGGGCCATTAATAAATAATGACCAGACAGTAACAGGAAATAAAAACATTGCTAATTTGCGTAATTAATATGTTTGTTCCGTTTTTACTAAGGAAGAACATAACTACTCCTGAAACAAACGCAACAACGCATGAAATAGGAAACTTTACCATAAGCAAAAGTGAAGTGTTATGTAAGCTGAACAATTTAAATATTAATAAAACCCCTGGGCCAGATAATATTCACACAAGAATTCTGAAAAACGTGAAAGAAGAAATAGCACAGTCCTTAACTAACATATTTAACTTGTCGCTCAATCAGGAAACCGTACCTAGTAATTGGAAAACTGCAAATATCACTCCAATATTTAAGAAAGGAAATAAAGCCCAAGCAAATAACTATAGACCAATCAGTTTAACGTCAATCATAGGACAAATTATGGAAACAATTTTGAGAGACAAGATAGCAGATTATCTGGAGTCAAACAAATTAATAAGAGAAAGCCAACATGGCTTTAGATCCAGTAAATCATGCTAACCAATTTGATAGAATTTGTTGATAAACTATTTACACATAACTACTCTACTAAATCATTAGACATAATTTACTTAGATTTCCAAAAGGCATTCGATAAGGTACCTCATGGAAAATTATTGAAGAAATTGGAAATGTTGGGCATTAAAGGAAAAACTCATGCCCGGATAAAAAGCTGGCTGACAAACAGAAGGCAGAGAGTAGTGATAAATGGAGTAGAATCTGAGTGGGAGCCTGTTTATAGTGGAGTGCCTCAGGGATCGGTCTTGGGGTCAGTTTTGTTTCTAATCTATATAAATTACATCGATGTTGAACTCAATAATACTATCTCCAAGTTTGCTGATCAGCAGTGTCTCCAAGGTCAGCCAATCTAATCAAGTGCATTCGTTAAAGACTTGGGGGTTCTTATATCTGAAAGCCTAAAGACCTCAGATTAATAATGTGCAGCAGCTGCGAATAAGGTCAATCGAGCATTGGGATATATTAAGAGAAATGTTACTTATAAAAATGAGAACATTATAGTACCTTTATTTAAAAGCATAGTGAGGCCCCATCTTGAATATGGTGTGCAATTTTGGTCTCCTTATCTGAGCAAGGACATTGGGAAGCTCGAGTCGGTGCAGCGTAGAGCGAGCGACAAAGTTGATTTCGTCACTTAAGAAATAAATCTTATTATGAAAGACTACAAAAATAAAATTTATTTTCACTTAAGAAAAGCAGATTGCGAGGTCAATTAATCGAGTGTTTCAATATACTAAAGGGATTTGACCAAATTTATGTAGATTCACTTTTCCAAATAGATAATAGTTCATTAACTCGGGGAAATGGAATGAAATTAAAAACCAGGAGGGCGAATCTCGATGTCACAAAGAACTTCTTCACCTACAGTGTGGTCCTCGAGTGGAACAAATTGCCTGAGAAAGTGGTACAATGTAAGACAATTGACACTTTCAAAAGAAGTCTAGACATTAATTTCGAGGAGGTGGAAATAATGTAGTAAAAAAAAAAAAAAAAAAAAAAATGGTTAAACATCAGTAGTATATACTATTTCGCATCTTCGTTCCATACTATACATTTCCCAGTAGAAGTGTTTATTTTGTTCTCATTCTGCTGGGTGACTTCTTTCCCCAACTTAATTTCATGCCGACCAACGGTCGGAGGGGGAGGTGGGTGGGGAGTGAGCCTTCTTCTTTGCTACCCTAGCCTTCCACTTTGTAGCAAATTATATTCTAGCATTAAGTGCGGACTACCTAGTATGAACCGCAAGGCCTGTGTAGTCTGTGCATCTATGTAACTCTCTCTCTCTCTCTCTCCCTTTTTCCAGTGTTCTAGACAACAACAGTGGTCAGTGATTTACAATGATCTGGCCATTTGTGTAGTGCTGCCTTGTGTCTGTCTTGCTCTGATGTGTGTGTTTCTGCCTGTCTGATTCTATTGTCTGGTGCCTGAGTGTGTGTGTGTGTGTGTATGTGTTTGTGTGTGTGTGTGTTTGTTATTGTGTTTACATATTGTCCGTAGTACTACGGTTGCTCCTTTAATTATTTAATTATCTGTATGTTTTACATTTTTTGTTTTATTTCTTTAACTTTTGTATGGAGTATATGCTCCATTTCATATGTTAGTCTGCTCTCCTTTCTTCAGTTATCTTGGAGCCAAATGTTTATGTATTTTGCATAGCTTTCACTGATAAATCTCCATTTTAGTTTTCTTATTTGTTGCTGTTGGTATTCAATCTTTGAGTGATGGCCCATATAATTCAGATGAGAGAGCAATTGTCCCATATATTTTAAAGGATAATTGTAGTCTGGAAGCCTTAGCATTTAAGTTGCATAATAATTAAACTAGCCAACATAATCTACCGATTCCAATGCGAAAGTGCCTTAAAATAGCATGTACAATAACTTGCACATCGAAAGTTGCTCCTGTGATACCACTTTCAGAAGAATAAAATATGCTGATACGATACGATACGATACAATGGCTAGAGTAAAGTAGGAGAGTGGAGTTTTGGATACAGGAAGCATAAGTTGAGAGATGGGAAGTACAGTAAAAGATAAAAGTACTTGGGGTCAACCAAGTTGCTCCACTGTGTATATGTTTTTGCGAAGGTGCATCTGGTGCAAGCACTTTGTCAGCTTCTTCTGGATGGCTGGTGAAGGAGGTTTTCCTGCTGCTACAGTCTTCTGAATTTCCATAGTCAGCTCACAGTAGGTCTTCTCCAGCTCGCTGGCAGTTACCGCCAAATTGGTGTCCTCGTCCTCATCTTCCTCGATCTCCTCCACATCGACTTCTTCTCCCATGGTGGACTAGTAGTATTCAGATGACACAGAGGAGGAGGCTGCCACTGGATGGTCAATGGAGGCTGCTGCTGGTCCTGTGATGTTGACAGGTGATGGAGGTGGTGATGCAGAGACTGTTGTATGATGAGGTGGTGGATATTTTGAGAGTGGCTTATGGAGACCCAGTTGCTTCCTCAGGTGACTTTTTGCCTCAGAGCCTGAGTAGGAATGAGGCTGGGTGGTGAAGATGGTCTGGGAAGAGGCGGGGTGATGATGGGAGGGAGGTTGTTTGCCTTCAGGAGAGTAGGAAGATACTCCTGAAGCAGCTTGTGAACCCCTTTGCAGAGGGTCACTGCAGTTGTGACAACAACCTGGACCAAATTCGGGTGTTTAACACAACTAACTGCTGCTGTGGCGTGGTGATAGTCCTCCCTCTTGCCTCTTCTACCATGCCTTGAACCCTTCAGGATCTCTCCTTCAGGGCCCATGACATTGATGGCCTCATCTCTTCTCCTTCTCCTCTTGATGGTGAAGGATATCCTCTCATTGGTGGCAAGAGAGGGCACAGGATGGAGAGGACTGGGCTTGGAGATGCCTGTGGAGTGAACAAAAATGCCCCCTCTACTGTAGGTGATACAGTCCAAACCCCTTCTTGGCATTGAACCATTTAACATGGCCAGTAGGGTTGGTGGTGGCACTGGGAGTCTCCGCAGGCATTTTGATTGGCTGGCCGGTCTTGCTGGAGTAAAATAGGAAAGAAGAGTAATTAGACAGAAGAAGAAAAAGCTGAGAAGTGAAAGGTACAGTAGAAGACTGAAAGTTCTCGGGCTCAACCAAGTTGCACCATTGTGTTTGCTGGAGAGTTAAGACAAATGTAATACACAGGGCTACTGATACGTTGAATTTTGAAAGAACATAAAATAAATGGTGCTGAGGCAGCGACAAAAATAATGACCAGGCCAGTGAGAGTTTGGTAATGGAGGAAGAGTGATGGTTGTTGTGATGTATTAACTTTATACCAGAGAGGCCTTAGCTAGGGGGATCGTCAGATAAATAGATAGATAGATAGAGAGATATATATAGAGAGAGAATACAAGTCAATAAGTAGACTGTGTAAGATATCCGAAAAAAAAACATTTTATGACAATATGACTTAAGTATATTAAACCATCAGGAGGGTGAAGCACTCTCGACCTCACTACTCTCTGCCTTGATTGACACTGCCGCTTAACCCCTTCAGAACCATGACGTCTTTTTACCTTTGATTCTGGCTATAATTAGATGATTTTGTGGAGTTTATGAAGAACCTATGTTTCTAGGAGGGTATATAGGAGGGTATAATATGTATACTTACCCATATGAGTCATATACAGTATGTGGATTATAAATAAAGAAAACCGTCGAATGGTAACCAGAAAATTATGAACATTACGTAACCGTGGTGAAGGGGTTAAACACAGAACCCAGGGAAGAAAAAGTCCTCTGTGCGCTGATTGGATGGCACTTGACTGCTCAGACCAACAGGCTCACGAGCTGCCTTGTAATCCTCTCCCCTTTGATTGTGTGCCACCTTTGTTTTATGTTTTCTGGCTCTTTCATTGCTCACAAGAATTATACAGCTAAAGTGTTTCATAACTTAGGTTTTGTAAGAATAACCACACATTATGGAAATTTAATACTTTGAATTTGAATTTTGAATTTACTAACTCGAACACGTAAATGATTGAAGCACTTATCATGCGATCATTTTTGTTTCAAAAAAGTATTCAATAATTACACCTTTGGAGCTGCATGGTCTGCTCCGAATATCGCATTAACAAAGAATATGAACAACCATAGTAACAAACACCAACAAGGTAATGAAGGTATTTCTGAGAGGAGGATTGAAAAGGAAACACATCTTCGATTTGCTATAAACAAAAACTTGAAAAGATGAGGGAAAATGGGCATCTGAGTAAACGGAGCTATAGTTGGATAAGAGACTATAAACCTGCTAATGGACGTAAACCACTTAAATTCGTAACCATGAAGCAAATAGTTTGGATTAAGATATTGTATATACGGTACAGTATTAAAGACAGTAAAACTAAGGTATATAATCTAAGATTTAGATTATAGTGTAAACTAATCTCTCTATCTGATATATTTATCCTAGCCCCACGTATGTGTGTGTGTGTGTGTGCATGTGTATTAGGGTGTATATTGATAGTGTTTATAGCTGCCTAGTTGCGACAATAGTCGCTTCAAGTTATACTATAATGCTATGTCGCATTGATAACATTTGTAATTCGTGACAGTAGATTATGGATAGCAAATGAAAAAAAATACATTTTATAAATGTACATACATAATAATTATCAACCACAATTATCCACACCTCCCGGGTAAAGTGACAAGCAACTGATGGCACAGTGTACGAATTGCATCGTTAGCGGCAGCGGAGTTTTCGGATCCTGATAACGGTATTACCATTTCCGATTGGGGCAGAGAAAACCTTGTTGCCTTCAATGCTTCCAAAACCCAACTTCTCCATCTATCTACCCATCAAGAACTCCCAGAGGACTATCCCTTATACTTCAACAATACAAAAATCAGACCTTCATCTTCTCTCAGTATTCTCGGTGTCTCTTTTTCTTCTGATCTCTCTTGGAAGGACCATATTATCACTCTTGCTAGAACGGCTTCCCAGAAGCTGGGTTTGCTCAACTGCCGCAGGAGGTTCTTGACCCCTGCACAGCTTCTTGCTCTGTAGAGGGGCACAGTGTGTCTCTGTATTAACTATTGTTCACATGTGTGGGGAGGATCCTCTCACACAGCACTTCTAGACAAAGTAGAAAAAAAGCCTTTCGTATCATTAACTCCCGTTCACTCACTGATTCTCTGCAATCTCTCTCTCTTCGCCGCAACGTTGCATCTCTCGCTATTCTATCCCTTTTATAATAAGCAGGGTTCCTCTGAGCTCTCTCAGTTTACATTACTTCCTCTATGTAGGGTACGTAGTACCAATCTTGCAACACAATCCCAACCCTATTATGTGCAACTCTCCAACTTAAGAATGAAACGATACTCCAAATCTTTCTTCTTTTGAACAGCTGAGCTCCTGGGCTCTCTCCCTGAATCCATCTTTCCCTCATTCTATGACTTAAATTGCTTCAAACTCCGTGTGTCCAAACAATTTTACTCGAACATTACTTGATTATGGCCCTGTCACTCTTTCAGCTCAGGGGGAGGCACTCATCACAGGCAGTTTTGCCTTTTGTCTTCCTCATCCACATAGAAAAAAAACCTAAAACAAAATTAGTGCAGCACAGCCAATGTAAGCTCCCAATTGTGTAATCTCTCTCTCTCTCTCTCATTGTTATCGTGTCACATCCTATAACATTCAGCCCGTAACCATTGGAAATACGGAAATCAGGAAATACGGCCGACCGTTGGTTGGAATTTACGGGGACGCTGTGGTGTTACGGAGATCAACCTGTTTATCCAGACTGACGAGCTAACTTTTCGTAAACAACTAGAGTTGATTGGGGTTTGGAAAGAATGATTCGTGGGTGTTTGGGAGAGGATGTTGAATTCCGTGATTTTTGTTTCCCAATGTCATTAAATATAAGTAGAGTTTTGCGTGTGTACATTCAGATAGTACATAATTATATGAATGAGTGACTGTTCGTGGTCCCATAACAACTTTGGGTTCGATATAGTACGGGTACTTACTGAAACGTGTGCATAAGAGAAATATATTTTGGAAATAATATAGTGTTGATGAATTTCGTAGTGATGGGGTTAATGCCAAATTTGGCTAGGATTCATATATTATCATAAATGTCAATTCAAACACTGCCGTATAAAATAGTCATACATTGACTGTCACTTTGACAACACCATTGGCGTCATTAGTATGAGTAATATATCAAACGTTATTACTCAAACTAATGTTGGTGAATAGTTCTACACATTGTATTAACACAAGTGTCAATTATTTATCACATTTATTTTATTTATTTGTTCTATGTGATTGAGGGAGGCAAAAGGCAGACCTGCCTATAGCGAGTGCCTCCCCCATAGTTGAAAGAGTGACAGGGCCAAAATCAAGGGACGTTCGAGCCAAAATGCCTGGACACACGGAGTTTGAAGCAATTTAAGTCATAGGAAGAGGGAAAGACTGATTCTGGGAGAGAGCTCCAGAGCTCAGCTGTTGAGTAGAAGAAAGACTGAGAGTAACGTTTCACTCTCGGGTTGGAGAGTTGCACAGAGTATGGGTGGGATTGAGTTGCAAGTCGGGTACCACGTGCCCTACGTAAAGGAGGTGGTATACACTGGGAAAGCTCTGAGGAACACTGATTATTATAGTAGCGATAGAATAGCGAGAGAAATGCTGCTTCCATCTTAGCAATGTCAATAATTACCTTTCGTAATAATTTACGATGAAATTAGATACTTCACATGTTGAAAACAAGCCTAAATATATAACGGTGCAAATCATAAGTGATTCGTGCATATCGACCCGGGATAATAAGTTTGATTCACAATGAAAACAATCCAAGCAGTGTGTTTTATAATAAGGTATCCAAACTTCGTGTAACCATGCCAATTAATGTTATAAGCAAAGTATTTAAAACTAAGAATGATGCAGAGGTCATTGTGATATAAACCAAATGCAATTTAACATAAATATGATTAAATCTGAGCCTGATCCAACTCTGTGGTCCGTGTATAAAAAGTGTCTACTGTGATGACCGTTCTTCAGATAATATATTACCTGTCATCGTTCAGAGTCTCAGACCAGCCAGATAATTCATCACAGTTAAAAATGGATATTACTGCATGCTTGAGTTGGGGATCAAACATATATCAGTCACACAGTTAGAGCTCCATACAAACCCAGTACCCAGCTCTTTAACTGCAAAATTGAGATTATATATATCAATATAATATATGTACTACAACACGTATTTAGCGGGTAATTTTGCAACACACCTGAATTACCTCCAATGTACCTTGATTTTGGTTTTCTATAACACTTTCAACCTTGGAGGGACACTTGTTACAGGCAGCTTTGCAATTTGTCTCCTTCATGCACATAGAGAACAAATATATTAAAGTCTACAGTTTTAACTACCTCATACCCCAAAATTTGCAAGAGGTCAATTGTCAGTGTGAGGATTATGTTGATGCCTGTCTGTCTTGGGGGTCAGGAGCTACCCGAGTCAGTCAGTTACTCAAACTCTTGTTGGGTGTGTTGGAGCTAAGGGTGCAGAAATCAATTGACAGCCAATCTTCGCCAATTATATGTTCTCATAGATACTAAGAAAATATTATTTGCATAGATATAAGCAAAATCATACTCATTTACACACACACACACTCTCTCTTTCTCTTATTATTCTATATATATATATAATATATATATATATATATATATATATATATATATATATATATATATATATATATATATATATATATATATATATATATATATATATATATACTGTATATATATATATTTATAAATGTAGGTTGATATCCAATGTGGATGGACTATGGCCGCTGACCTTAACCCGTTAAGTACCAGGATCGGTTCCCTCCCGTCAGTAGATAAATCACTCCCCAGTCCCATCAACGGCAGAACCGTCAGTAATATACTTTCCTTGTAACTGCCAGTATCAGGCAGTGCCTGGTACCACGACCGTGTGAGCACTGCTCTAGAGTTGGAAACACTTCTCAGCTTATATCCAATCCTCCACAGCCTGGGAGAGCCAGTATTCCTCAATCTTTTGAGGTGGGAGGTTATTACATCTTGCCATTTTGGCCACATTGCTTGGGAGTTGGGGGGGGGGGACTTTTATTACTGTAACCTATGGTACAGGAGGGGTTAAGATACCCCTCCTTGCTCTGAGTACGTCACGTTCTCCCTCCCTCGTATACTACCCTCTCATTGGTATTAGTGTGGAGGGGAGTTTGTTACTGTGTGTGGTGTTACAGTAGGTGGTGTTAGTATGAAGTCGTTGTACAGTTTGCGAATGGTGCTGTGTATTGTGTCTTATAGTGTTCTAGTACAATATCACAAACTATCACTCTCATTTACAAACGCACACATAGTATGTCAACTCACGTTACTCATTTTTAAGGGGAGGCTTTTGCTTTTTCTGGACTCTTTTCTCCCTCATGTCTAGCTTATTTAGTTCTGTGATTTTAAGGCATTTGTCCTATTAGTTTCGCAACCTTAAGACCTTTCGTGCCATTTAGGTGTCAATTGTTCCTGGCGAGCGGAAGCGAGCCTGCAATTTAGTATGAATCGGACTTTGGCTGGGTAATTTTTCTACCGAAAAATGCACACATTTTTCATGAAGCTTGATGGAGTTCTGTGGAGAAAACCATAAAGAAAATACAAATAACAAAATAAAACAAATAATATATAAACAAATGCACTAATAGATTAAAATATCCCTTTTAAAACCCCACAGCAATACACACACAAGCACAAATGGTAATGGATTATTTAGGATACTGAAAATGAAAGTAAATATGATGATGATTGTGTGGAAGAAATTGTAGGGATTAACTATAAGCACATAAGAGTGAATATACCCCATTGAAGGTGTAAAGGCAGTGTCACATGACCAATTTTTCCGTCAATTATCACGGGCAACCAACTATCAATATTTACCTTCCGTATACTGTATATATATTAAAGTCAGCTGTGTTCCCGTTGAGTGTTATAGTTCTGAGCTTTCCTATGGTGGAAATAAATAACTGGTATAAAGCGACTTAAGATTATAACGTCGCATAACAAGAATATTAAGAGAATATGAAGGGTTAATTTGTATGTTGTTGAAGAGTAGGTCATAGTTTTCTGGAAGGGGGCGACGAGTAGACAGATGGATAAATTGATTTTTGGCAGCATTCACAGTAACAAGGTGTTCTCTGCCCCAATTATGATAAAAGGTATACAAGATAATTGCCTATATTGATGGTTATATATACCTTTCCATACTTATTATTATATAACATGGGTTTATTACAGCCAATATACCTAACTTATAAGGGTACCCGGTGTTTTATTATGAACGCTATATACAGCCTTTCATACCCATATATGTAGGAGTATAGGATGTTATAAGGGTGTAGCATGGTTGTTGTTGTTGTTGTTGTTCCTCAAGCTGCCTGGCCGAACAGCTCCAAGGCCCCGAATAAGGCCAAGGCCATAATCGAGCGCCCCCAAAGAACCCTCCCTGCCGACCACAATAAAGCCTGGGTGACCGAAGCCACTCCATGGCGGGGAGCTAAGGAGGGTGCGGAAACGCCCGGGAAACCAAAGCCCCACCCAGGGCCCTGTGCCCCTCAGCAATTATGAAGAGAAAGTTGAGGGGCAAAGGAAAAATGTGACGCTTTGGCTTCCAATCATGGTAGATTGGGAGGTCAATCCACGGAAGAGACGCCGTCACTTGAGATCAAGAAAATATATAAGTAAAAGGAACAGTCAGAGTAAGCTATGGGTATGGCAGAGATCGCTCAGTTCTCACTCTGATAGACCAGCCCATCACCACTGGTGTAGCATGGTTCCCTCAGGTAATGTGTTGAGTGGGATTTATGTGCATAAATTACCTTCACTTCACTCTCACCACATA
This sequence comes from Paralithodes platypus, assembly GCA_032716605.1. Lineage (NCBI taxonomy): Eukaryota > Metazoa > Arthropoda > Malacostraca > Decapoda > Lithodidae > Paralithodes > Paralithodes platypus. The sequence continues at coordinate 41,427,700 of CM064483.1, read as the reverse complement.
ATTACCTCCATAATGGGTAAGAAAAGGGTAAATATAGTAGCCATAATAATCAACTCAAAGGTATTCTGGTGGTAATGAACCCAATAAATAATAGAACAGCAAGGTAAATAGCCATTAGTATACCCAATTAATATATTATGTCTTTCTTATACAATTTGTATAACCTTTATTTATACAGAACACTTTTTTTATAACCTCTCCCTTATCAATATTTTCTAATAGGATTAATCCTTCATATTATTTACAAGTTTCATAATGCTGTACTCTATTATTGAATATATTGAACTGCGCACTATGAAGTCTGTTTCCCAATTATCTTAAAATGCACAACTATTAGCTACAAGAAGCTTCCTTATTGTTTAATCTTTCGTCTCGTATGCCTACCCAAGAGTAGGTTTTCTTTCACTCAACAAGTAAACTGTCTCTCTCTCTCCTCTTCCCTCACCCCCTCCTCATAATACGCACGAGTCTACCATTAGACCAAGGAACTGGTTATAGGCTGGAGGAGGGAGGCAGAGGGAACATACAAAGTAAAGGTGCGTCCACACTGGCAACAAAATAAGTTGGCAACACAAAATACAACATAGTAGGCAACAACGTAGCAGGTGCCCAACCCCGAAAGGGGTTGAAATAGGGGACCTATCCCCCCCGCCAAAGGCGGCTTTCTAGGGCCTTTCCTAGCTGATGCTGAGAGGATTGGGTTCTAGTCATGTGGTGATAGGCTGGTCTATCAGAGTGAGAGCTGAGCAATCTCTGCCATACCCATAGCTTACTCTGACTGTTCCTTTTACTTATATATTTTCTAGATCTCAAGTGACGGCGTCCCTTCCGTGGATTGACCTCCCAATCTACCAAGATTGGAAGCCAAAGTGTCAAATTTGTCCTTGCCCCTCAACTTTCTCTTCATAATTGCTGAGGGGCACAGGGCCCTGGGTGGGGCTTTGGTTTCCCGGGCGTTTCCGCACCCTCCTCAGCTCCCCGCCATGGAGTGGCTTCGGTCACCCAGGCTTTATTGTGGTCGGCAGGGAGGGTTCTGAGGGGGTGCTCGGTTATGGCCTTGGAATTGCTCGGGCCCTTGGGGCTGTTCGGCCAGGCAGCTTGGGGAACAACAACAACAACAATAACAACGTATTAAGTTGTTAATGATACAGTGTTGCAGACATGTTGGTACTAAACATTAGTACCAACATGTCTGCAACACTATATCTTTAACAACTTAACAGGCTGTTGCCTACTATGTAGTATTTTGTGTTGCCAACATGATTTGTTTCCAGTGTGGACGCACCTGTAAGGTGGTGTCACACCACAACCATCATGCTCAATTACCTTCTACAACCAATATTTGAGTGCCTCATGTTTAGCCCCTTTAGTTTTGACATTTGAAGACGTTCGGCCACTTATTTTGGCTTGTTTAAGACCTTTTGTCACATTTCGATATCAAGCGTATGGCCTTTCATGTCATTTAGGTGTCAATTGCTTTCCTGGCGAGCGAAAATGAGCCTACAAATTAAAATACACAGGCCTATGGCAGGGGAATTTTTCTACCGAAAAATGCACAATTATTTTCTCGAAAGTAGGTCTCAGGGGTATTTTGTTAAGCTTGGTGGAGGTCTAGGGAGGACACTCTAAAACAAAACAAATGAGTACATAAATATCTCCACTTAATCTTCCTTCACCACGACCAATTATCAGACCTTATCAGTTTGGAGGGTGTCAGATATAATGATAGTCTTGCGTTAACCTTCAGTGGTGGTCCTTTTAATGTTGGTCAATTAGGTTAACACTAGCTGGTCCAAAGGTCGAGGAGTTTTACGGGATTTTCTGTAATCATTATGTAGGTTTTAGTATGGTTTTGTCATTTTCGGGCAAAGTATTTTTAGTTTGCCGCCTAGAGTAAAACAGCGTCTCCGCAGACCCTCTTCAAACTTATAATAATAAATATCCACTAGATCTCCTTCAAGCTAAGTTTGTACATTTCTTTATTATTTGTCATCTATGTATATTTTTTTGTATTCCGTAGAAAATTGTCCCAGTCGAAGATTGATTTATCTTAAACCCTGCATATAGGCTCGCTTTCGTTCGCCCAGAATAAGCCCAAACCTGCTGTAAATGGGCTGAATCCTATATTAATCACCAAATTTATGGGTTGAAACGTCTTAACCCTTTATAGGGCAAGTGACCAAATCTGATCATGGGAGGGATCAAGTAAATTTGGACCTATGAGCGCGCGAATATGCACTATCTCCAAAAACACTGCGCCCCACAGAGGGTTAAAATATTCAAATAAATGGTGTGAAATAGAGTGGTCCAAAAATACCTCCCTGTAAATAGATATGGTTAAGGTTGGGTATATGGTATTCATGAAGAACGGAAGTTGAGGAGGGGGGGGGGGGGGTTAAATGGGGGAAGGAGTCGAAAGAAATATTAAATGTAATCGTAATATAGTTTGCAATAAATCACTTCTTATCAACACAACTATATAGTCTGTTTGTTATCAGCTGATGGTAAATTCAAACTCTTAGGGGCTGAATTTTCGATACCTACAGACAATAATATTCTTTGTATCATATCAACGCCAAATGTTTATAATTAGCAACATATTTCACTCCCAAATGTTCATAATAGCCGAGTAATCAAGATGGGGACATGATAATTTACCGAAAGACGGAAATAACAGAATATAGCACACGTACAACACGCTCCACATGTGACATTAGTAGTAGTTAGTACATTGCTACACCGGACGGTGTTCCTCCTGTTGTTCTCAAAAACTGTGCTTCCGTGCTGACTCCCTGCCTAGGCAAACTCTTTCGTCTCTGTCTATCCTCTAACGTCTTCCCTTCATGCTGGAAGTTTGCTCACATTCAACCTGTCCCAAAGAAGGGTGACCGCTCTCAACCCTCCAACTATCGTCCAATTGCTCTTATCTCTTGTCTTTCTAAAGTTTTTGAAACTATTCTTGCTTCCAAATTTCTTAAGCATTTCTCTTCTCATAATCTGCTCTCAGATCGCCAGTATGGCTTCCTTAAGGGTCGCTCTACTGGTGATCTTCTTTCATATCTTACTATCTCTTGGTCATCCTCCTTTCGGGACTTCGGTGAGACTTTTTCTATTGCACTAGACATATCGAAAGCCTTCGATAGAGTCTGGCATAAATCTTTAATTTCTAAACTACCCTCCTTCGGTTTCTATCCCTCCATCTGTGCCTTTGTCTCTAATTTCCTTTCCGGCCGTTCCATAGCCGCGGTTGTGGACGGCCATTGTTCACTTCCTCACCCTATAAACTCCGGTGTTCCTCAGGGCTCTGTCCTATCTCCTATTCTTTCTAATTTTTATAAATGATCTCCTTAACTGTACCTTAATTCCCATCCATTCATACGCAGACGACTCAACCTTGCACTACTCCATTAGTTTTTCAGAACGCCCCAGCCAGCAATCCCTCAACGACAAACGTAATGAAGCAATAGAACTCTTAAATTCTGATCTAAATACTATTTCCAATTGGGGCAGAGAAAACCTTGTTAACTTTAATGCTTCCAAAACCCAATTTCTCCATCTATCTACCAATCAGGATCTCCCAGCGGACTATCCCTTATTCTTCAACAATACAAAATCAACCCTTCATCTTCTCTCAATATTCTTGGTGTCTCTTTTTCTTCTGCTCTCATTTGGAAGGACCATATTACCAGTCTTGCTGAGGCAGCCTCCCAGAAGCTGGGTGTGCTCAACCGCCTTAGGGGGTTCTTTTCCCCTGCACAGCTTCTTGCTCTGTACAGGGGCATAGTGCGCCCTTGTATTGAGTATTGTTCACATGTGTGGGGAGGTTCCTCTCACACCGCTCTCCTAGACAAAGTTGAAAGGAAGGCCTTTCGTATCATTAACTCCCGTCCACTCACCAACTCTCTGCAATCTCTCTCTCTCCGCCGCAATGTTGCATCTCTCTCGCTATTCTATCGCTACTATAATAATCAGTGTTCCTCAGAGCTATCCCAGTGCATACCACCTCCTTTACGTAGGGCACGTGGTACCCGTCTTGCAACTCAATCCCACCCCCTACTCTGTGCAACTCTCCAACCCAAGAGTGAAACGTTACTCTCAAACTTTCTTCTACTCAACAGCTGAGCTCTGGAACTCTCTCCCAGAATCAGTCTTTCCCTCTTCCTATGACTTAAATTGCTTCAAACTCCGTGTGTCCAGGCATTTTGGCTCGAACGTCCCCTTGATTTTGGCCCTGTCACTCTTTCAACTATGGGGGAGGCACTCGCTATAGGCAGTTATGCCTTTTGCCTCCCTCAATCACATAGAATTTTTTTATTTTTTTATAATAGTTATAGAAAATGTCTCGTGCAACCTACGATGATGGTAATACTTGTGATGATGGTAACCCATCGCAGAGTTGGGTATGCCGTTTTTATTTTGGGCAAAACGGCACGTCTACTTTATTAGAACTCGGTAAGTTCAAACGTAATACGGCAATATAAACCAAACTCAATATTTTACAAGAACTAAAAAAATAGACTAACATACTTCAGTTTTCCTTAATGTTAGTAAGACAAATATGTCTTGTCATCTGATCTGAGGCCTTAATTGAACCCTACATTACTATTTTACGTGTAAAAAGCGATCCCTCGTTTATTTTTCCCTTTGTAACACTATAGACACTATGATCGCTGGGTCTTCTCCTGGGTGACCTACAGTAGATGTGTGTGAATTTGTGTTTTTTATCTGTGTTTATTCGTTGTTTTATGTTGTTTTTGTGTTTTTCCCTGTTCTTGCTCTGTCTTGAGTCGGCTACCCCCATAATTGGGATTGGGCTTGAGCAATAGATAGATATAGATAGATAGATAGAACACTATAGATGTTGTGTACTGTATCAAATGATTATCATTTATTCATCTGGTCCACCGCAGATACGCCATCACATGCTGTAAGTTGATAGTCGGCAGCGTTCTGACATTAGCAAAACACATCTTTACCGTTCATAGAAATATTTGTTTTTTTAATAAAAAATACATAGCCAAACATATATAGAGTGTGTGCGTGAGAGAGAGATAATGTGTGTGTGTGTGTGTGAGTGTGTGTGTGTGTGTGTATGTATGTGTGCGTGTGTGTGTGCGTGCTTGTGTGTGTGTCTGTGTGTGAAGTAAGCATTATGAAAATTACAGTACTCTCAGCTATTACTAGGTTTTGTTGACGTCTCGGCAAATAGGTACAAATCCTATTCCCAAGCGACAAGATGAACTTTCAAGTTGGAACATAATTACATATTGAAAGGTCAGTCCTGCCATGTCTCTCATGATCACAGTGGAAGGTCAATGAGTAAATCTTTATAATATTGAGAACATTGTGGGCGTGGCGAAGAACAGTAATATAACAATGACGTTAACGTAACCTTAACAAGTTAATGACTTTAATAAACTAGAGGGGATATCGGGAAGGCACACACCTCCACCTACACTGGGGGAGGTATGCACTCAACCGATCGTCTTATCAATGGAAGTAAGTCGTACTTGGCGTATAACCAATCTCCCCACTAATATCGGTTCATAACTTGTTTAAGTATCTTGTTTACGGACAATCGGACAAACAGACAGACAGAGCGACAAACGGAAGCAAAAACATAACCTTCTCCATTTTCGTTGGCGGGTGTAACTATTGAGTTCCGCATTTACCACTAATCTCTGTAATTCGAATCCTCCAAACATATCCTCTCTATTTTGCCAGGTCGATCCCCTTCATTTTACAACAAGCTGGCAATTAATCTCCTTCTCCATCCACATCAAACAACCCCACCTTCCCCTTTCCCTTCCCTCCTCGTAACCAGTCCACAAAACTATTGTGATAGAGCTTTATCATTGCAATATGTTAGGGGGATAGGTACAGTTGCCCACATACATTTTGTTACTCGTCAAGGTCTTAAGTATGAAAAGTAAAATAGTATACATTAATTGCGTTTGGTTGATATTAATTATCAGTTGACTAGTCAGGTGATTTAACCAGTGCATAAGAAACTACACTCGTAAGTCAGTTATGCGCATTATAATTCAATGTAGAGGAATATAACTTATGTGGGCAACTGTACATAAGACACAGGTACATAAGTTACTGAGCACACACACATACACACACACACACAAATTAACTCGTGCAATATACTTTAGAACAACATTATTAACTTTGACTCTTGCAAGATGGCCGCATTAAGTAAGGCTTTCACTTTTACATTCACTGAACCTTATGGGGCGGGGGTGGGAGGGGGGGAAGTAACCATTAACTCCCTCTGTACCGGCGACATCTTTTACATTTTATTCTAGCCATATTTAGACGTGTTTGTTTGTTATGTTAAGTAGGATCTGTCGTAGCAAAAAGGGTTAAATAAGATAGTTCGAAGCCTGTTAATTTCTTGAGGCCCTTAAAAAACAATCACAACAATCATAACATTTTATATAAGTACCAGTTCGGATTTCGGGAGGAACATGGCACAGGTCTTGCATTAATTACATTAGTTGATAAAATATCCAGGGAGGTTGATGCGGGAAATAATGTATTAGGAGTATTTTTGGATTTTACCAAAGCGTTTGATACTGTCGACTACCAGATATTATTGAGTAAATTAGACGTTTATGGGGTCAGTGGTGTTGCTCACAGCTGGATAAAACAAATATTTAAGTGATAGAAAACAATATGTATGCTTTAATGAATCAGAATCTAACTTGTGTACAGTGACCTGTGGAGTACCACAGGGATCAATTCTAGGGCCATTGTTATATCTCCTATAATTATGTAAATGACATAGTAAATATTTCATCTGTTTTACCAATATTATTTGCTGACGACACAAATGTATTTCTTGCAGGTAAACACATAGAAGATTTGATAGGTCAAATGAATCAAGAATTGAACAAACTTATTGAATGAGTAAATGTTAATAAACTTGCCATAAATATTTATAAAACCAATTATATGATCTTTGGTAATAAGATTAATAAGAATACCAATTTAAACTTGCATATTAACAATGTACATTTGAAGAAAGTTGATAACACCAAATTTCTGGGTGTCATAATCGATTCCAAACAGTCTTGGAAAGAACATATTACACATGTAAGGAATAAGATCTCGAAGGGAACAGGAATCTTATGCAAACCTAGAAAAGTACTAAATAGGTCAACACTCATAACACTGTATAATAGTGTTGTGTATCCTTACATTACATATGGTGTGGAGGTGTGGGGAGCTGCTAGTCAATGTCATATTCAAACTATAATAGTAACACAAAAGAAGATAGTAAGAATAATTGCATCTGCCAAGTATAGGGACCATACAGCTCCATTATTTAAAACATTGGATATTTTACCTTTCTCAAAAGTCTACCTATTTTGTATGTCTAAAATGATGTATACATTTATTAAGCGCAGTGTTCCTACATGTTTCCACAATATATTTCACACAAATGAAGAGTTTCACGCATATTTCACAAGAGAGAGAGAACAATTACGCATAGAAAGAGGTAGGACATCCATGGTATATATACTACCTTTAGATATAAGGGAGCACATAATATATGGAACAACATATCAGAGAAGGTTAATCATTAATGTTCATTTGTAACTTATAAATATTTATTAAAGCAGTACTTACTAAATGAGTGAAGTGTATGTGTATGCATGCCTGCGAATGTGTAAAATATACTGGTGGGTTTGAGGTAACATTTAAAGTATTGTAACTATTACAAAGGAGTACAAAGGAGTACAAAGGAAATCAAGCAACAACATATCTTGCTTGTGCTCCAAAACACTGAAGATCAAGTGTCCAAACAGTGGTTTAGAGTGGGTAAGGGAACATTGGAAAGGGAATTACTGCCCTGGAACTAATGTCTGTGGCAGGATTAGGAAGTTAGTAGAGTACAGATGGGTTAGTAACTGAGGGAGGGATAAAATAAAGTTATTCATTTACAAACGCAGTCAGTCGCGGGTTTGATGCGAGATATTTGTCTAGGTGGAGTTTAAATGAATCAACGGTGATGCAGTCTATAACGTTTCGGGGAAGCCCATTCCACAAGTTGACAACTCGATTGAAGAAGGAATTCTTAGATTCGTGCGAGTTAAAAGATTTACCAATAATTTTGCAACAGTTTCCCCGTATGTAATTAGATTGGTCGATAGTGAAGTACTTACTACAGTTCATATTGTCGATGCCTTTGATGATTTTGAACACTTGAATTAAGTCACCTCTTAATCTGCGCTGGGTTAAAGGAAATAGATTTAATTCTCTAAGACGCTTTCCGTATGGTTTGTTCTTTAGGCTAGGTATCATTTTGGTAACTCTACGTTGAACTCGTTCTAGCTTGTTTATATCTTCTTGGTAATAAGGGCACCAGGATTGAACGCAGTATTCCAGAAGAGGGCGGACTAAGGAATTGTTGAGGGTTAGGATAACGTCTTTGGATTTATGCTCAAATGACCTGCCTATAAAGCCAATTGTTTTGTTTGCCTTCTTAACAACTTCTGAGCATTGTTGACTCGGTTTTAGGTTACTCGATTATGTTACTCCCAGATCGGTTTCTCTGTTTACATTCTTAAGCTGAGTGCCATTCATCGAATAGTTTGCTTTCTCATTTAGGTATCCGATATGTAGTACTTTACATTTATCCGCATTGAAACTCATTTGCCAAATTTGGGCCCAACATGACAATTTATCTAGATTGTGTTGCATATCGTCAACTTTTTCTTTTGAGAGTACGCTATTTGCAATTTTTGTATCGTCAGCAAATTTTGAGATTGTACAGGTGAGACCCTCATCTATGTCGTTGATGTAAATTAGAAAGAGAATTGGTCCTAGTTCCGATCCCTGGGGTACCCCGCTACTTACATTGGTCCATTTAGATGCCTTACCGTTTATGACTACCCTTTGCTTTCTGATGCTGAGGCAATTTTCTATCCATTTCAACACACCGTCTGGTATTCCATGCACTTTTAGTTTTAGCAGTAAATGTTTGTAGGGAACTTTGTCAAAGGCCTTTTGAAAATCAAGGTATATTATATCTACAGCTTTACTCTCATCGTAGAGGTTGAGGATATCGTGGAAGAAGTCTAAGAGGTTTGTTAAACAGGAACGTTTTTTACGAAAGCCGTGTTGAGTATCTTTAACCCTTCTTTAGCGGGGTGTTTTGGGCTATTTTGGGCATATTCAGGCTCTCCTGAATGATCAATCAAGTATCTGCATGAAAAGAAATGTATTCAGCAAAAAACTAGGCGCTAAAAGCTTCAAAATGAGACCTGAACGAGCTACGTAGCACTCGTGGTTCTCATGCAGTGGTGCCACCAACATGGGAGTTTAGCGTATAGCGGTATATTTTTCCCAGCTATGCTCACTACTGGCTACACTGCCGGCCCCTCGAGAACACAGGGAGCGTGAGTCAGTGGGTGGCGGTAAGCCCGGGGTGTCGGACGTGTGGCCTGCTGCGCTCCCGGCCATTTGCACTCGATTTTAACCCTTTAAAAGCCTTAATAATGCTCCTAACTTGCTGCAAATGGGTGCACGACTTAAGTCGAGCGCCGCTCTTTAAGGGTAAGTATGTTATTTTCCTCGAAGTGATTTTCGAGTCTGTCTCGTATGACCGTTTCTAGCATTTTACATACAACTGAGGTTAAGCTAATTGGACGATAGTTACGGGGTAGGGATTTGCTGCCTTTTTTGAATATCAGTGTTACGTTGGCTAGCTTCCACTGATCAGGCATAGTTCCAGACTGCAAGGATTTATTGAATAGTAATGTCAGTGGTTTGGAGAGCTCATCCTTAGCTTCCTTTAGAACTCTAGGCGAGATTGTATCAGGTCCAGGCGTTTTATTTACCTTGAGTCTATCTAAACAATTCAATACTTCTCTCTCTGTAACGGTGATATTGCTTAGAACATCTGAATTATCAATCTGAATCGGCGATGGTGTAGGGATATCACTGAGGTCTTCTGTTGTAAAAACTGATGCAAAGAAGGTATTGAGGGCATTACTCATTTGTACTTCGTCTTTGGTGTATTCTCCATTTTCATCGACTAACGGTCCAACAGTTGAAGTAACTACTTTTTTCTTTCTGATATAACTATAGAATTCTTTCGGGTTTGTTTTACTTTGATTCGCAATATGTAACTCTAAGGTCTTTTTACTTTGCTTAATTAACTTTTTGGCTTTGCGTCGTAGCTCTACAAATTTCACCCGTTCTTCGTCATTTTGTGAGGATTTTAATCTATCATTAGCAATTTTTTTAGCAAGCAGGCAGTTTGAAATATCTTTATTCCACCATTTGGGCTTATTATTATGGCCTGGATGCCGTATTTTCGATGGTATGCAGTCTTGCACTGCTTTAAGGTAAGTGGTTTCGAATAACTTCCAAGATATGTTTATGTTGTTATTGTTAATTAAAAAGCTCCAGTCAGTTTCTTTAAACATAGCTCTAACTTTTATGGAAGTTTGCTTTCTTGAAATTAGGGACTTTCTCGATGCTACTATTTGGTTCGTTACTAGTAAACTTTAAAGTGAAAGTTATCGTACGATGGTCGCTGTTACTGAATTCATCACCAACATTCAAATTCTCTATCAATTCTTCTTTTGTTGCAAGTACAATGTCAAGAACGTTATTAGCACGGGTCGGCGTTCGAACAAATTGATAAAGCGAACTCTCTTGCAAGTTCGTACACAAGTCTTGTCCGGAGTGTGAAGTAAGAGTATCGCCCCACTTGGTCAGAGGTAAATTAAAGTCGCCAAAAATTACGGTATCTTGTGAGATACTTACATCTGCAATTTGTTCGTAAATTTCTCGGTCAGTTTGCACTGATTGAGCTGGAGGTCTGTATTATTTTTGTACCTTTATTATTCTTTATTAGCACAAAAGATGTGTCGACGTTCACAATTTGAGGTTTTGACAAGAGGGTACGGTTAAGAATTTCTTTTATATAAAGTAAAACGCCACCTCCATTTCGATTTATTCGGCTTTTCTCAAACATTACATAACCGGGAAGTGAATACTCTGCTAAAAAGTCTCTATCTTCTGTATTGAGCCAAGATTCTGTTATGCCAATCACATCATAATTTTCTGTAAACACTAGCTTCTCTAAATCTGAAAATTTATTGCGTATGCTACGAGCGTTTGCATAGAAAACCTTTAAATTAGTAATTTTAGAACTCACGGAACGCTCTTTAATAATATTTTTGGTTCTTGTCGGATCTACATTTATGTTCATGGCTGTCGTCGGTCCTCGCTGTCTTCGGTCCTTATCGCTGGTGGTCCTCGGTTGCCTCTGTTTTTTGCTTGGCGTTGGATGATTTATGTCACTGCTGCTTCTTCTCGGATGGCGTTTTTTGATCCATGGCTGCGGACTGCTTCGTGTAGGAGACGACCCATGCGTGCTGAACCCACAGGGTTTAGATGAGTGCCATCCTTGCGGAACAGAGTAGACTGGTTGTAGAAGTTGTCCCAGAGGTTGATGAATTCAACTTCTTCCCTCAGACACAAATATTTTAGTCGGCTATTTGTGCTGAAGGCCTTGTCGTAGAATTTGTCAGGTGCGTCGATCTTGGGGAGAGTGCCTGAGATGATGATATTCCTTGACTTGTTTTTGTAGTGCTGGATTATCTTGTGATATTTCTCCATCAACTCTTCGGATCTGGTGCGCATGACGTCATTTGAACCAGCATGGATGACAAAAAGGGTAATTTCATTTGCATCCTTTGTGGTATCTTCGAAGGCTTCCACAATGTCGTCCAGTCCAGCTCCAGGGATGCAAAATCTTTTTCGTCGATTTGGGACTCTGTCGCAGAACTCTTCGACTCTTCTTACCTGTGATGATATGTGAAATGTATTATTAGATAAGGCATATTACGGAATGGAATATTATTGCGTTGTAATTCATTTATAATACATCTTGCTAGTTTCGTGTTTGTTCACCTTACTAACACTGCATTATTTTATACTCAGTATATTATTTGGGAATATGAAAAAGAGGGCAACTATACTACAGTATTGTATCAGCCCTCATTGTCATGAAAATGGACTGTGATGTAAAATATATATGTATCAAATGTTGTAATGTTCATGACAATAAACTTTTTGAATTGAATTGAATTGAAAAACTGACAAAAATCGTCTATTAGTAGATATAATTAAGTTAAAAGTACATCACCAGTACTGGATGGGTTAAGGAGGAAATCAGTGCAAAACAGTAAAAGCTACACCACCTTAGTTTATATTTGTTATATTATTGGTGTCATAATAGTGTGGTAAGACAATGCCCTACCCTATACCATATTGAGAGCAAACACAAAAGAAGGCATAGTTTTCCTCGTTTAATGTAGTTGATTTGAGTATAAGGTTTATTCGTCTATCTATCTATCTATCTATTGCCTGACGCCATGATCCCCGAAGGGGTGGCCACGAACGAACCTTCCACCTCGCTCTCCGACACCCTCTTAGTCATTCTCTCGCTTTCCATATGTTCCATATGGCCGAACCATCTCAAGTTGTTCCTTTTCACACTTTCCAGCACATCTACCTACACACCACACCTCTTTCTTACTTCCTCATTCGTCTGTCTATCCCTCCATGTAACTCAGCACGCGCTTCTCAAGTAACTCATTTCCACCACTCTCACTCTTGGTCTGAGTCTCTTCCCGAACGTCCATGCTTCGCTTCCGTAAGTTAGTGTTGGGATTGCCACACTGTCATACAAAAATGTCTTCACTTCCATACTGACCACCCTATTTCTTGTTACTGCTTTCAACGTTTCTACAACCCTCTTCCCCTGTTACACCCTCTCCCGCACTTCTTTCTTCATCCATAGTCCCATCGTTACTCAACACACTGCCCAGATACTTAAAAGAGCTGAAGATCTCCATAGCCTGATCGTTCAACTTCACCTCACACTCTGTGTCTTCACCCCTTTAGAAGACCATAACCTTGCTCTTCCCCACATTTACCTTCAACTTCAGTTTTTCGCACACTGTTTCAAACTCATTTACCAGACCCTGCAACTCCCATTCATTATCGCTCATCAGAACTGTATCATCCGCAAACAGCAGTACGGCTGAAATATGTTGCATGTCATAAACTGTAATCTTCTCGCCTATTAACTTTGCATTGAGGTTACTCTTAATGTCTTGAAGCTTAGGTGAGGTTTGACGGTATATTTTGGCTAATATTACACGATTGTTATCACCTAAACAATAACTTGTGTAAGCTAAATAGTTAATTGAAGTAATGTTTACCCCTATGATACCTAGAGACACTTTCTAAAATGCATTATTTATTCTAATGAAAACCAGAAAAGTTTGTCAAAATGCGGCATCAAATACTAACAGTGTGGATATAGGTTGTGATGTATGATAACAGGGGTGTATTATTTCCCCCTTCTCCTTCATGTCTATCTCTATTTGTTTTGAGATTTAAAGACGTTCGCCCCATTAGTTTGGCGATATTATGACCTTTCGACCCATTTTTTTTCAATTTTAACCCATAGAACCCCAGCGACGACACGTTTGCGTCGGCATTGTTTGTAACGCTAAACCCCAGAGCCACATAGGGTGCGTCGCGGTTAATTACTCCGGTCCTATGGCACCTAGAGGGCTCAAATTTGTATGGGAACTGTTTAAGTATCCCACGCAATAATGCCAATGGTTGAAAACTCTCGAAGTCCAACCGCGTGCGCGTGAGCACGCAAAAACCTGTTTTTGCCTGTTTTTGCCTACCCATTTCCCCATGTTAATTCCGACTTTTGGGCTCACCGTAGGACCCCTCAATGACCTAAGGGAAAGGTTTTTTGTGGGTTTTCTTTCATTTCTAACCCATTCCTGGTGTTTTCTGGAAGAAAACTTGTTTTCACAACCTGCTGGTCCTGGGTGGTACATTTATTATTAACTAGCTGGGGTTCAGTGGGTTAAGACCAGTCCTGCCATTTAGGTGTCGATTAGGTATTCCTGGCGAGCTACAGCGAGCCTGCAATTTAGGAGGAACTGGCTTTTGACTGACATTTATGCATGCTAAGCAGATATAATTATATCATAAATGCATACCCAATTGATATAATTATATAGTTTATATGAAATATCAGATTTCTAAATAATCAATTCAAATATAAATTATAATTAAACTGTTTGAAAAGAAAAGGATGCAGATCATATAATATTATAATATATTGCAAAACACTATTACAATAATGTAAATGTTCCCCTATAAGTTACACCCACCCACACAGGTAAGCTTTTAACCAACAGTAAAAGAACAGTGTAAACAAATGGTTGTAGTTGATATCACCAAGGGCGGGGGGGGGGGGGGGGGCGCCACACACGTTTTGTTCCCCTACGTGATCTAATGCACGAAAGTATATTGCACATGTCTGATTAACGAGTGTAGTTTCTTATTCAGTGGTTAACGCATCGGAATAGACATCGGATGTATGTATGTATGTACTCAGGCACATAACCCGGCCATTGCTAGGGGTGGCCGACTAGAGACAGAGCCGAACCTAAACAAAATTTAAAGTTCCAACTCTTAGGGTCCGGGACCGCTTTCACATTCCGTCGCCCCTAAGTCTGTCTCGTCAAGTAGGAGAATACAAGGGGAGGAGGATTCCTAATTCCCCCAGAAGGAAAAGTAGGACAGTAAAAGCGACAGACAGAAACCGCAAATTTTGGGTAAAGGATGCCAAAACCTCACTTTGGATAGGACCAGGCCTCACCCGACTGATAATTAAAAGAAACCACACTCGCAAATAATTGATATACATTTTAATTCATACATAAGATTACGACGAGGAACAGAACTTATGTGGGTATCTGTACCTGGTGAAATGTAATATAGGTATCTTGATATAGGATATATTTTCATAAATTAATTATTCACCCCTTGAGGATTATGGGTGGTTTTGACAGTTTATTCTGTCTAATAATAGACGATTATATTCAGTTCCTAGTAGCTTCCAAGCACTTCGTTGACTAGACAAAATTATCTAATAATAGCCTGACTACATTGAAAATAATATTCAACTATTAACGCACATCATATTTCGACAGTAAATAGCACTTCTCACTTTTACCACCCAAGTAAAAATTTGTTTTTAGCCATAATATTATTTGTTTTGTTTACTTTTGTTTCATCCATTCAATAATGAATCGTACTTTTGTTCGTTTCCTTCCCATGGTTTATCTCTCAACATTATTACCGACTGTATATACATAATAGTCGGAATACACTATTTATTTCATCCCCCCCCCCCTCATTCTCAACATTATTACCGACTGTATATACATAATAGTCGGAATACACTGTTTATTTCATCCCCCCCCCCTCATTCTCAACATTATTACCGACTGTATATACATAATAGTCGGAATACACTGTTTATTTCATCCCCCCCCCCCTCATTCTCAACATTATTACCGACTGTATATACATAATAGTCGGAATACACTGTTTATTTCATCCCCCCCCCCTCATTCTCAACATTATTACCGACTGTATATACATAATAGTCGGAATACACTGTTTATTTCATCCCCCCCCCTCATTCTCAACATTATTACCGACTGTATATACATAATAGTCGGAATACACTGTTTATTTCATCCCCCCCCTCCCCTCATTCTCAACATTATTACCGACTGTATATACATAATAGTCGGAATACACTGTTTATTTCATCCCCCCCCCCCTCATTCTCAACATTATTACCGACTGTATATACATAATAGTCGGAATACACTGTTTATTTCATCCCCCCTCCTCATTGTCAACATTATTTCTGCCTGTATATACATAATAGTCGGAATACACTGTATATTTCATCCCCCCCCCCTCATTCTCAACATTATTACCGACTGTATATACATAATAGTCGGAATACACTGTTTATTTCATCCCCGCCCCCCCCTCATTCTCAACATTATTACCGACTGTATATACATAATAGTCGGAATACACTGTTTATTTCATCCCCCCCCCCCTCATTCTCAACATTATTACCGACTGTATATACATAATAGTCGGAATACACTGTTTATTTCATCCCCCCCCCCTCATTCTCAACATTATTACCGACTGTATATACATAATAGTCGGAATACACTGTTTATTTCATCCCCCCCCCTCATTCTCACGATTATTACCTACTATATCTACATAATAGTCGGATTCCACTCTTTTTTTTCTTCCCCCCCCTCATTCTCAACATTATTACCGACTGTATATACATAATAGTCGGAATACACTGTTTATTTCATCCCCCCCCCCCTCATTCTCAACATTATTACCGACTGTATATACATAATAGTCGGAATACACTGTTTATTTCATCCCCCCCCTCATTCTCAACATTATTACCGACTGTATATACATAATAGTCGGAATACACTGTTTATTTCATCCCCCCCCCCCCTCATTCTCAACATTATTACCGACTGTATATACATAATAGTCGGAATACACTGTTTATTTCATCCCCCCCCCTCCCTCATTCTCAACATTATTACCGACTGTATATACATAATAGTCGGAATACACTGTTTATTTCATCCCCCCCCCCTCATTCTCAACATTATTACCGACTGTATATACATAATAGTCGGAATACACTGTTTATTTCATCCCCCCCCCCCCTTCTCAAAATTATTAGCGCCTGTATATACATAATAGTCGGAATACACTCTTTATTTCATCCCCCCCCCCTCATTCTCAACATTATTACCGACTGTATATACATAATAGTCGGAATACACCGTTTATTTCATCCCCCCCCTCATTCTCAACATTATTACCGACTGTATATACATAATAGTCGGAATACACTGTTTATTTCATCCCCCCCCCCCTCATTCTCAACATTATTACCGACTGTATATACATAATAGTCGGAATACACTGTTTATTTCATCCCCCGCCCCTCATTCTCAACATTATTACCGACTGTATATACATAATAGTTGGAATACACTGTTTATTTCTTCCCCCACCCCTCATTCCCAACATTATTACCGCCTGTCTGTTTATTTCATCCCCCCCCCCCTCATTCTCAACATTATTACCGACTGTATATACATAATAGTCGGAATACACTGTTTATTTCATCCCCCCCCCTCATTCTCAACATTATTACCGACTGTATATACATAATAGTCGGAATACACTGTTTATTTCATCCCCCCCCCCTCATTCTCAACATTATTACCGACTGTATATACATAATAGTCGGAATACACTGTTTATTTCATCCCCCCCCCCTCATTCTCAACATTATTACCGACTGTATATACATAATAGTCGGAATACACTGTTTATTTCATCCCCCCCCCCTCATTCTCAACATTATTACCGACTGTATATACATAATAGTCGGAATACACTGTTTATTTCATCCCCCCCCCCCTCATTCTCAACATTATTACCGACTGTATATACATAATAGTCGGAATAGACTGTTTATTTCATCCCCCCCCCCCTCATTCTCAACATTATTACCGACTGTATATACATAATAGTCGGAATACACTGTTTATTTCATCCCCCCCCCCTCCCTCATTCTCAACATTATTACCGACTGTATATACATAATAGTCGGAATACACTGTTTATTTCATCCCACACCCCCCCCCCCTCATTCTCAACATTATTACCGACTGTATACATAATAGTCGGAATACACTGTTTATTTCATCCCCCCCCCCTCATTCTCAACATTATTACCGACTGTATATACATAATAGTCGGAATACACTGTTTATTTCATCCCCCCCCCCCCTCATTCTCAACATTATTACCGACTGTATATACATAATAGTCGGAATACACTGTTTATTTCATGCCCCTCCCCCCCCTCATTCTCAACATTTTTACCGACAGTATATACATAAAGTCGGAGTCGGAATACACTGTTTATTTCATTTCACCCCCCCCCCTCATTCTCAACATTATTACCGACTGTATATACATAATAGTCGGAATACACTGTTTATTTCATCGCCCCCCCCCTCATTCTCAACATTATTACCGACTGTATATACATATTAGCCGGAATACACTGTTTATTTCATCCCCCCCCCCTCATTCTCAACATTATTACCGACTGTATATACATAATAGTCGGAATACACTGTTTATTTCATCCCCCCCCCCTCATTCTCAACATTATTACCGACTGTATATACATAATAGTCGGAATACACTGTATATTTCATCCCCCCCCCTCATTCTCAACATTATTACCGACTGTATATACATAAGTCGGAATACACTGTTTATTTCATCCCCCCCCCCTCATTCTCAACATTATTACCGACTGTATATACATAATAGTCGGAATACCCTGTTTATTTCATCCCCCCCCCTCATTCTCAACATTATTACCGACTGTATATACATAATAGTCGGAATACACTGTTTATTTCATCCCCCCCCCTCATTCTCAACATTATTACCGACTGTATATACATAATAGTCGGAATACACTGTTTATTTCATCCCCCCCCCTCATTCTTTGTAATGTTTGTTTTGTTTCCACTAGACACAAACATTTTCTCCATATAATAGTATTATCTACTCCTCTCGGTAAATAATCATATTTACTTGATTCATCATATACTGTATATTCTATCTTCTAACAATGTCCTACATATTCAAGTTATGAACAATGGCATACAAGACATTAGTCAAGAAACCCATTGCAAAGTTTTAGAAAACGTAAAGGGTAAACCTTATAAATGTACAGTTGATTGCATAAGTTATGTTCTTCTCTGATCTTATACATATAAATATCATGCGCCTGATTAAATTACGAGTGCAATTTCTTATACAGAGGTTAAAAACATTGGATTAGTCAACGGATAAAAGAAGCAATCGTAATTCAATCATACTATATTACACTCCTACAAAAGATCACAGCGAAGAACAAAACTTATTGGGCAATTGTACATTCAAAGTACTTTTTCTCAACATAAGATTTAAAACGGTGTCTTCCCCCCTGGCCTATTCATCCACTACCCCCTTTTCCTTTCAGTACACAACGCTGACCTCACCCCCCCCCCCCACACACACCCTACCTGTGGCACCATATGCGTAAAGCTCCGTTCACACGTACACGTTCTAACGTCCCGTCCGGCCCCGACCAAAAAAATAACTTCTGTGTGTGTCCGTGTATGTCCCGTGGGTGTCCCGGCATAACACGTTTTCTGGCAGTTGCCCCGACCCCCACGGATTATTTTATGCATGCATAAAAAGGACGCCGCTTAGGCGCTTTTTATTAAGAGGTCGGGGACTGTCTGGGTCTAGGGTTTATCACGAACCTCTCCACCAACACACTACAATAGGTGGAGATTCAGACAAATAATTGGCTTAATGGAGTGATTGTTTGGCAAACACGCTCACACACACACACTTACACCTACAGCCCGTAGCCTAGTAGGTAGAGCTCTCGTCTCACACACGAGGGGTCGGGGGTTCAATCCCCGGCCGGGCGGAGACAAATTGGGCTTGTCTCCTTTCATGTGTTAGCCTCAGTTCACCTAGCTGTAAATAGGTACCTGGAATAAGTGGACGACGTTGTGACGTCCCATCTGGGGTTGGCAAAAATGGTACAAGGCGAGATGGGTATCATATGGTTCACCTAAGCTGATGGCTACCTAAGCCTTCGGGCGAGACGGTACCGTCTATAGTGAGAATGGTACCATACGGATCCACCCTAAGCCTTCGTTTCCGATGTCGCCAATTGGCTAAAAATACAGACTACACACACATCCACAGCCATTCCAACGATACATATAACACCTACACATATAGGAGGCGGGAAATAACGAGCATGCTCACTCCCGCAATACAACTAGAGTAAGTACAACTAGAGTAAGTACACACAAGAACGTATTTATGTATCTTTGGTCATTCATGTTCAATAATTATGTTAAACCTGCGCAGTAGCAGGTGAGACCTGAAGGACTGCATTATTACCATACAACTACTACACCCTCATCGTATTACCAGGTATATTCTAGCACTGTTCCTGAGGGTATATTTTACTAGTGTTCGTGTGTATTTACCTTTGTGTCTGAATATTTAAGAAAAGGATTAAAACAGTGTTGCATATTCAAAATATAACCATCCATACGTTGTAGTAGCTTCTCCGATCCAACACTTTACACTGTGTACCATACATACAAGTATCAAGCCTCTTCATCCACAAAAAGTGGGGTTGCAGTCTTACGTCTTAAATGACAACATTCCAGGTGGCCCTGTTCTGGGCTACCTCTATCGCCAGGATCTTCTGTTAAGACCAGATCGAATTACCTGATCCAATGTCTAACCAGCTCGACCCCTACGTGCAGCTCCCACCACATTCATGGTTCGGCATTTATTTAACCAGTTCTGATCATCCATTCTCTCAACGTGACAAAGCCAACTTAACCTGCTCTTACGCATCATATCACTGAGACCTTTAATACACACCGTCTTTAGACCCAGCCAGGGTCAGACATATTTTTTTGGTGCTCCCTGGGCCGCCGAGGTCAGCTGTGACCTTGTATCCTTTCTTCTATAAGATAAGCTACACCTAGTACCTAATATACAACTCAGCAAAAAACTATCATCTTGTTCCTGAAGCACAACCATAATATCGCATAAACAGCTTTAGTGAGAAGAAAGGGAGTACAGTGAAATACAATAAGTGAACGTGGTGGTGAAGAGTGGTGAGAAAGTAAGGACTGTGGTTTCTCACTGTGTAAACAAAATGACAGTGACACATTACTCCCGTTCTGCAGTATTTTGGAAAATCGAGCGGATAGTGACTATTAGAAGAAGAAACCAATACCGGAAATAAAACCTTATAGGCACACAGAAGTCCTGAGACAGTGGTATGCTATTCTTACCCTATTACTCTCCAACGTCACGTCACTAACCAACAAACTGGAGGAGCTCATCATCGCCACACGTTCAGTAAACAGTGATGTTGTAGCCATAACAGAAGCATGCCAAATTACTCCCGAGATTTGCTAAATAGATAACTACTAACTCTTTACCCACCTGCGCACAAACAAACGTGGCGGCGGCGTAGCAATCTACTGTCACCAAGACCTATTTTTTTTTTTTTTGTAAAGAGACAATGAACGGAGGAAGGAAAAACAGATAAAAAAAAAGGTCCATGTGCCTAAAGGCATCCTCCATTCATAAAATGTTTGTTACAACTGGATTTAAACTGTTGTAGATTGTAAGTTTGTGGAAAGCAACTCGAGGGAAGTGAATTCCAAAGAGTAGTAGTTCTGGGGATAAATAAATTTTGATAAGCAGAAGTTCTGTATTGTGGAGGAGAAAGTGTAAATTCATGGGCGCTCTCAGCTGCCCTAGTTCTACGGGGAAAGATGTGGAGAGGCGGCACAATTGAAGCAAGTTCCTCAGAACAATTGCTGTGAAAATATCTGTAGAATAATGCAATGGATGCAACGTTTCTTCGTATGGATAATGTAGGAAGGTCCTGTGTGATATCAGGGTTATTGATTAATCTAATAGCTTTATTTTGAAATTTGTCCAACTGCCTCAATGCAACCACTCCACTAGCACTCCACAGAGGTGAACAGTAATCCATCTGAGAACGCTCATGACTTTTATATATTACGGCCAACTGCTCGTCAGTGAAGAATGCTCAAACTCTGTACAGGAGTCCCAGTTTTTTAGAGGCATTCTTAGCAATGCTCCCCGCCATGGAGTGGCTTCGGTCACCCAGGCTTTATTGTGGTCGGCGGGGTGGGTTCTGTGGGGGCGCTCGGTTATGGCCTTGGCCTTGCTCGGGGCCTTGGGGCTGTTCGGCCAGGCAGCTTGGGGAACAACAACAACAACAACAACATAATGTGTCCAGCTCAGGTTAGTAGTTAATGTTTCACCGAGAATGTCAATACTAGGGGAAGTGGGAATATTTACATCATTAAAAAATATATGGGAGTCAATGACATTCTGTCAGTTAGAAAATTGAATGTACTTGGTTTTCTGTGCATTAAAGGAAACTAGATTCTTGTGTCCCCATTCATTAATTCTAGAAAGGTCCTGGTTCAGAGAAATTGCAGTGTTTATTTTTGAATTTATAAGATCGGGTTGGGTGAAAGAATTGGTAAATGTGAAGGAACTGTGGAGTGTTGAGTCATCTGCGTAGGAATGTATTGGATTATGAGTTGTAGATATGAGATCATTGATATGAATGAGGAACAGAGTTGGGGCCAAAACTGATCCCTGGGGAACACCTGCATTTATTGAGTGAAATTGAGAATAAAGGCCATCTACCATTACACATATTTTTCTGTTATGAAGATAAGAAAACATTAGTGGAACTAATGATGCAAGGCCGTAGTGTGACATCTTCGACAATAAGGATTGATGCCAGACTCTATCAAATGCCTTTGATATATCCAGTGCTATTGTATGTGTTTCACCATGTTGGTCTGTAGCTTGGTTGATTTGATGTGTAAGGCAAAGAATGTCTGCAGTTGATCGACATCGTCTAAATCCATATTGCCTATCACTGATTAATTTATTATTCTCAAGATGCTTAGTTATATGATTATTTAATATAATTTCAAAGACTTTACCAAGAGTGGAAGTTATAGCTATTGGTCTGTAGTTTAATGGATCTTAAGAGGCACCTTTTTTAGGAACTGGATGGATTTTTGCTTCTTTCCAGGGTACTGGGAAGCATGAGGTATGAGTACACAGACGGAATAATTTTGCCAATACAGGAGCGAGCACCAAGGAGCAATTCTTAAGTAGGCTACTATTGGAGGAATTCAATCTGGACCAGGAGCTTTTTCTACTGAGAGATTCTGCAAAATAGTTTTGACATGTCTGGTGTGGATCTTACGTGAGGGAATCTCAGGAGAATTAAAATTAAGTACAGGGACATCTTGATTTATTTCATCTAAGGTTGAGTTGGTGGAGAAAATATCAGCAAGAAGGTTAGCTTTACCTCGTGGGTCACTTAAAACAAGATTGCCAGTCGGTGATTTTAATGGTGGAATGGATGAAACAGTAGTGAAATTGGATTTGAATGAGTTAAGAGTAGACCAAAATATTTTGTTATCATTTGGATTATTTAGAAGTTTATTTGCCTGCTTGTGGATAAAGTTTGATTTAGTTAGATTTAATACAATTTTGGCATGATTTCTGATGTTTCTAAAGTAATTAAAGGCTTCGTGTGTTTTTGATCTTGTGTATGCATTGTAGGCTATTGCTTTTTGTTCAGTTACTCTAGCACAATTATGGTCAAACCATTTAGGTGAATTAGATCTTTTACTGTACTTTTGATGAGGAATAAAAGTTTCCATTCCAATTTTTATAAAATCTAGTATGTGGCTCAAGGTGGAGTGTACATCATTAGAAAAAAAAGAGGTCCAGGAAATATCAATAAAGACATCTTGAAGACCCTCCCAGTCTGCCCTATCGTAATGCCATTTAGTCACCAAAACAGGTTCAGAGTGGGAAGGTGTGGTAGGTGATAGACAGGTGGCCTGTATCAGACAGTGATCAGAAGATCCAAGCGGGGACCTCACTGTAACATCATAATTTTCTGAATTGGTTGTTAAAAATAAGTCCAGTAGGTGGGAATTATGATCAGGATTATCTGGTACACGGGGGCGGGGGGGGGTTGACTAGTTGAGTGAGATTAAATGAGTCTGCAAATAGCTCACATTCAAGGCCAGCATCATCAGTCCTGGCTGAATGAGTGAGCCATTCAACATTATGGACATTAAAATCACCCAACACAGTGATTTGAGAAGAAGCATTTAAGTTGAGGACACTGAGTTGTGAGGACAGATAATCAAAAAGACTTTGCTCTGGAGGAGTATTTGGGGAACGGTAGATGCAACAAATGTATTTAAATTTACCAGCAGAAATTAATTTGTATATAGAATAATCAAA
This sequence comes from Paralithodes platypus, assembly GCA_032716605.1. Lineage (NCBI taxonomy): Eukaryota > Metazoa > Arthropoda > Malacostraca > Decapoda > Lithodidae > Paralithodes > Paralithodes platypus. The sequence goes on along the minus strand of CM064483.1, from coordinate 41,403,775 downwards.
ATAGGGACAATTGAAACTAGTAACCTCCTCCAGGGCAATTTCAGATTTTGCGAAGCAACATACACCTCCTTTAGGTCTGAAATTTTGGAGCAGTTGATAACCTGGAAAATTAAATCTAGATGTATCAGATGTGCCCTACCCAGCTGACAGTTCAAGTACCAGAGAATGTAGAGGCACTGTGGGTTAGGGTTACACCAAGACACAATCCCAGAGAGGCCGCTTCTATAATATATTGTGTGGTATACCATCCACCCTGCTCACCCACCAAAGATATTTTATTACACCGCTGACAGCCTAAGTACAACTTACCCCTGTGCGAAACTGGTGATCTGTAGAGATTTCAATTAAATTGATGGCACTTACCTTCAAGACCAGCTTCATCTACAACAAGTCATCGATTTTCCTACCCATGGTGATTGTATGCTGGACATAATTCTGTACCAGCGCTCGCAACCCCTGTCACCCCTAGGTCCTAGCCCACATATGTCTGTCCTCTGGCCCCCCTCCCCCACCATCTCCAAACCACCGCCACCTTACACCTCCAAGAGCTAAAAAATTGCCCTCTCACCGACTCTGGCATCAGAAGTTTCGGTCAATGGATTACCCACCACCCATGGTCAGAAGTTACAGCACCCAATAATGTGAACACCAAGTGGAATAATTTCAACCTCACCCTCACCCAAGCATAATTATGAACAGCACTTCCCAGTGAAAACCACGAAACTCGATCCCTCTGAAGCAAACTGGATCACCCCCCATATTAACCCGTACAGCCCCAGCGACGCGTCTGACGCGTCGGCGATGTATGTAACGCACAGCCCCAGCGACGCGTCTAACGAGTCACCCTAATTGCTCCGACCGTAACCTCAGGTGTAGCCACTCGAGAGGGCTCAGATTTGTATGGGAACTGTGTACGTATCCCCCGCAACCGTGCCGACGGTTGAAAACTCTCAAAGTCCACGTGCGTGCGCGTGAGCGCGCAATAACCTGGTTTTTTGGGGTAATTGCCTTCAATTTTTTACTCTTGTAAAATACATTTTCGGGGGCTCTGTAGGACCATTCTTTAAGCTTTTTGAGCGGTTTTTCGTGGTTTTTTCTTCATTCCTAACCCATTCGCTATTGTTTCTGGAATAAAACAATTTTTTGAAAACCGGCCGGGTTCTGGTGAACAAACATTACAAAACTAGCCGGGGCTCCACGGGCTAAAGGGCTTATTCATCAAAGAAACTTAGCCCTTCAGCAACGTGATATGATTCTTATACAGAATCCTACGCAACAAAGTCATCTGGGAAATACGTAAAGGAAAAAAGGGATATTACCCAAAAACTGTAGAATCTGAAACAGACAAACATCGGTAAATGGTATGAAGGTGTAAAGAAATTAACCGGCTTGAACAAGAAACAGACGTCATCCTTTCCCTGCGTAAGCAACCTTGACCACGAAAAAGCAGCCGAAAAAAATCAACCAGCATTTCGCGGCCATCTGTCAACGTCTCTCTCCCCCCCCCCCCCCCCCCCTACAACCTCAGAACCTGCCTGCCTTCCTCCCATCACCAACACCTTCGGAAACTGTGGACAAATATCAGGTTATGAGTCGCCTAAAACAATTGAAAAGAAGAAGATCTGTCACTCCAAATGAACTTCCTACAAAACTCTACACAAAATTTGCATACGAATTAGCCCTTCACCTCCATAATAAACGCATCTTTATCACAAAGCAAGTGTCCTATAGCATGGTAAACCTCGTTTGTCACACCATTGCCCAAAACCACAAGTCCGGAATCCCTAGACAAACTTCGTCCGATAGGAATCACCCCTATCACCAGCCTCATCTGCGAGAGTTTCGTGTTCGAGTGGCCATAGGCAGATATAGCCCCATCAATTGGTCAACAACAATTTGGCAATATGAAAGCTTCTTCCACCACACACTGCCTAGTGAGCTGCCTTGACTTCATATATCGCAACCTAGAAAAAAAACAAACATCGGTAGCCATCACAATTTTCGACTTCAGTAAAGCTTTCGACCTGGTGAATCACAACATAATCATCAGGAAGGCGGCGGAGTTAGGGTTACGCCCACATCTAGTAGCCTGGCTGGTAGACTTCCTCACCGGCCGGTGCCAGGCAGTGGGTATCAGGGTAAAATTTCCGCCACCCTCCCAGGCTCCCACTAACATGCGGCGTACCGCAGGGTACAAGAATGGGCCCCATATGCTTCCTCATGCTCTATCATCAACAACGCTCTAAGGGACACAAATCTACGGTGGAAATATGTGGATGACTCTACATTCGCAATCATTATTGACAACACCGCCCATGACTTCAGCACCCTTCAGGACAACGTGAATGGACTTCAGGAGTGGGACTTCAGCAAATGATGTGACCATCAATAGTGATAAAACGGTAGTGATGTACATCAGTGTATGTTCAGAGAACATAGCACCACCTCTCATCACACTCGAATCAAACGCCCTACAGGTAGTGAACACGTTCAAACTATTAGGGGTTATCATAGACAATAAACTAAACTGGAAACCCCATATCAGTGAAGTAATCAAGGTCTCTGGTTTCAAACTATACATCCTCAGTCGCCTCAAATCACTCGGTGCCCCCTCACCTGATCTCACATTATGTATACTCTCTATTTATTCTGCCAAAACTCACCTATGCCTGCCCAGCGTGGGCCTCTTCACTTATTGCAACACAAAAAAATCAATTAGAAAAAGTACAGAAAAGAGCATGTAAGATCATCCTTGGCCCCGCATACACACATTATCACGAAGCACTTGGTGAGTTATCTGCTCAACAGGTGGCGTTGTGTGTGTGTAAGTGTGAGAGTCCGAGTGTAGGGGGTGAGACAGTGAAGCACGGGAACGAGGTGGCTTCAGAGATGGGGTCGTTTCGGGCCATGAGTGAGCACCGTGCCTCATGTGAAGGCAAGATGGCAGGTGCTCGTTGTACTCTACGTGCTTCACATGTCTCACTCCCTAGACTGGAACAAGACCTCACGGGCTTCACTGTTCATTGTAAAGCGGTGAATGTTAAGGCTCTCAGCCTATGCCCGAGAGGAAGTAAGTTGGAATATATAAAAAAAAAAAAAAAAAAAAAAATTCACTTTGGGTCTAAAACCACTAGCCAGCATGCACAAGAAACTCACCCAGAAATTTGGGGAACAGCTCCTGACCAACCCCAGACACAGACACCTGTTGCCCTCACAAGCCCCCCCCCCCCCCCCCCCCCCCACACACACACACACACAGACAAGGTACAAGACACAACAACAAGCTCGTCCCAATTCGAGCAAGAACCCAAAGGTATCAAAACAGCCCCATCCCTAGCATCGTTAACTTATTCAACAATAAGTAATTTAACCAACAATCACAACACAAGCAAATAAAACATACTTCATACCAAGCAAAACTAAAGTAAATGTTGTTCTCCCTTTTCCCGTGCTAGCATAGCTAAGCTTAATATACTCATTCCCCGGTCTAAACTCACACCACACAGGCTATACGTACACACAAAGTTACCTCGAAATTACTAAATGAATCAGGCCCAATATTGATACCGAATACTGTATGTTGCACACAAATCCAAATTATTATATTTTTGTTTTGTGATTATGACTGTTTTCTGGTATTTATGTATATACAGTGTCACGTATCTTGATCCTCAAGTGGTTAACTTGATGAATCTAGATAGCACAGAGATATATATTAAGGTATCAGTCAGCTGAAGGCAAAACAAAAGTAAAATCTAATACAATTATTTCCTGTTGTTGCTTCCTTTCCTTTTGGATCTTAGGACTTAGTATCCTTTATTGCATAAAGTGTTGATTTTCGGTGTGAGCATCCTGGATTCGAATCCACGGACTGCCACATGTGTTTGTAAAATTTCATTAATCGATTTTAGGAGTATAGTTGGTTGTTGGAAGGAACATAATAATTGATATTGGTTCAGGGGTAATTTATCGAGAGGACTTCCCTAGTGGTTAAGGCCCCATTAATTGCTCTTTCCATTCACATATGCATAGCCTACGTGAGTTGCAGTTGGGATGTGTGTACATGCTTAGATTGATATGCAGGATTCGAAGTTGCATAATAAATCGTAGGTAGTGTCCACCATTCTTTAACTGTCTTCGTGGTGCGATGCATAAGGTGTTGATTTTCGGTGTGAGCATCCTGGATTCGAATCCACGGACTGCCACATGTGTTTGTAAAATTTCATTAATCGATTTTAGGAGTATAGTTGGTTGTTGGAAGGAACATAATAATTGACTGATACTCTATAATTATGAAAAATACTGAAACTAATTAAAGTCATGTAGTATTTATAAAGAATTATTATTTAACCGAAGCTTAGTAGGCTATGGTTATGAACCGAATAAGTTAAACCTAAAGAAAGACTATTAATTCTATAAAAAGTCTCTTACCCTTTTTTGAAATGAATAGATCGTTTTCTTATATGTCCTTTTATTATACTTAATGTAATTATTCTTGGTTCTTGTCTTACGTTAACAGTATTATATTATTATTATCATCAGGATTTATATCAAAGTCACATAAAAAGTTAGATATATATATATTTAATAATTAGTTAAATGTATTTCTTAACCACGTAACATTGAGGTTTGATTATGAGTAAATTAAGTTACAGGATCGCTTCATAGATTCGATTCAGGTCTCACTCAAATAATATGAAAAGCAAAAATAATATTTTGAAGCTAAAAGAATTTTCTTCAGCTTAGGAAATCACTAGAAGTAATATTAACACAGCCATGTTAGTCTAAGGCGATATTACTAATATGAGACAATAGCATCACCGTACTAAGCACCGTTAAGCAATGTAAGCTTAATCAAAAGAAAATTAAAGAACTCTTAAGTATTAATATAAAACAATAGTATTACTTTCATCATAACCCAATTACTTAAAGAGTTGCTTTAGTCCACAAGTTAGTCAACTAAAATAGTTAAGTACATAATAATAGCGTTAACGTTAATTCCCAATCAAATAGTTAAGTACATAAATAGTAGCGTTAACGTTAATTCCCAATCAAATAGTTAAGTACATAAATAGTAGCGTTAATGTTAATTCCCAATCAAATAGTTAAGTACACAATAATAGCGTTAACGTCCCAATCACATATCTCACTAACCAACATAACGTAAGTGTTTACACGGAACACACTTAACACACACATATATAATCTGACTGACAGTCACAATCCCATTATAATACTTCACCCTGTCTTCCTCCAGCTGCAAGTTCACCTTCCCCAACTCCAAATGAGACTGATTTGAATGCCCACAACTCGGGTCTTATATACTGAACAATGATTGTGTAGGAACGAATCAGGAGGCGGGGGGTAGTGCCCGCTCCAATCACAGCTCCTCGAGTTGCGTGGTCCAATGGAGTCTCCTGGCGTCGATCATACGTCATAGCGTCGGGTCATCAAAGTAGTTTGCAGGGTCCCCTATGACGCACGCAGGTGTGAAGGCTTGTTTGCTGGTGAGCTGGTTTCCCACTCGCTGGTTCGCTCGCTAGTCTGCTTCGCCGCTTGGGTAGTTTGGCACTCCTTCAACTCTAATTCTAACTCTTAAATTAACATACAGGGCTCCGTATGTCAGACCTCCCCCCTAGAAAAGAGTTTAAGGAGTATAGTACATAATATTAAACATAATACAGAAATAGATTCACCACCAGATTGGCAACAGCAAGATTATAAGGAGGATATAATAAGGATTGTTATGCCCTGTTTTTCTACAGGTTTAACTTGGGTAATGTGAGTTCTGAATGACTGGGTATAGAAGGCTGCATGCACAATACAAGGTATGAGGAATAGAGAACACAAAATAAACACACGGTAACACGACACAAGTTCACGTTTATTGAAATAAAGAAATAAAGAGCATAGAAAGATAGTTATATTCGCACAAAACAAATGATAGAAGGGAACTGCTAGCATTTGCGGATTTGGATGGAGCCTAGTCTCCCACTTCCAACGTTCAGGTATATTCTTCTGATCACGGGTTTAATTAGCAAGTTTATATTTTACTGGAAGACCTCAATATATTCGTATAATTCAATGTCACTGATTTTACCTCTTGCTGGCTGGTCGCGTGCCCACGTAGCAACTCACAGTTAGGATTAGACGCGTATATTATAGAACACGGAAATCTCTAGCAACCTCATGGGGGTACTGAACTAAGTTTGATATTCTTAAGGCAGAAATATGTAGAACACGAATCAGTGGGCGAACGTTAGATATCACTAGAGTTTTAATATCTGAATAAGGTAATTACGAGAGTCAAGGTCGCCTGTTAATAAAAAAACACTGATCGCTTAGTACGTCCCAAATGGAATGGTTAAATATGAATTACACTGGGCAAGGTCTTAGCCACTTTATAGAAAGTTAATAGGTGAGTATCAAGCTAGTACTATAACACTTAGTACTAGTAACATGAATCTTGAATAGTATGGGTAGATCTGGTCCTGGTTATCTTGCTTCCGGTGATGTTGGGGGCTAACGACTGGTTCCTCGGCCGTCCAGATGGTCCAAAATGTAGGAAGTTCTCAAGTCGGATCTCTTGATGATCGTTGCTGGCTACACACTTATATACCCACGAATTTGTGTGAAGGTTATAAGGTGCACGTTAGGACTTGTACATGGACAGATGCTTCTATCAGTCTTCTCTGCCACGGAGTCTGCCGGATCTGGAATCTCTCAACTCCGGAACAACACAAGGGCAGAGCTAGAGGTAAACTGCAGGGTAGTGACCACTGGTTGGTGTCTAGCTTTCAACTGATTTGACTGGGGGCGGGAGTTAGATTTATAGGCTCGGTTCTGGACCCTGCAGACAGTAGGGATCTCGAGTCTTATGGACTTAATTGAGCTCTCAATAGATATGGGGACTAGGTAAGATGGTATTTACTGTTGTGGCACAGGGCGATAGGAAGCCTTTATATTTTCATATAACTGAGCCTTAGTAAGAGGTACTATTTTGGCTATACTGGACGTATTTAGGGGAGAGAGACTGGATCTACTTTGCGAGGAGGATGGGGACAGCTGTGATAGGAGCGTCTCTCTAGATTGTTCAATCTTCATTCTATGGTATAGCTGAGGTGCTAATTTAGTGATCAGAGCATGCAAGAAAGGTAAATGGTTTATTGTGAGGTAATAGAGGTTAGTAAAGGTGTTAGTCATTCATGGTTAGTTCATTGATAGGAAGAATTCCTGTGCTACCTGGCAATGACTCGAGAGTCAAAACAGGGGCCAGGTATACCTCCGCGGGGGTGGGGGTCTCCCTCCTCGGGTGGGCAAAAAGGGGGAGCTGGGCGCCCTCTCTCTGATATAGTCGTCCGGCGGCTGTGGCTAGGGGCTTGCCATATCACCAGTGTTTGTAATAACCCTCTGTGTATGAGACAGATGTGAGTGTCTTTAATACCAAAACCGAAGGTGCCTTAGCTAGCTGGTTTTACTCGGCTGGTTGTTAATTGTAGGGTTTGCTGGATATGGTGGAGACTGGGTTGCTAACTCTGCCACATTTATCTGGAAGTATGACAATAGAAGTTAGTTACTGGCGGGGCGGCTAGCCTCGCACCGACGACCATTGGATGCAGGGTTGTGAATGTGTTGTAAGAGAATAGATGGCATGCAAGGGGCTAGTAAAGTTCTAATGTTGTTCTGGCCTACTAAGTGAAGGTAGGCTGGATAGGAGTATATATATAAAAGGTTGGAGAGCGTTAGTAACGGACAATTCAAGGATCTTCAAGAGGTATGAGAGAGAGGCTAGGTCGGACAAGAGTCGAGAAGCGCGGGTGTCTTAATGAGAGGGGGGGGGGAGTTCAAGGGCTACAGGGAAATTTTGCCCCTAAGGTCCCTGGGCGTGGGGGTGGCATTAGGCTACAATTGATATGGAAGTTTGAAAAGGCAGTAGAATACGTTAGCCAAATGCTACCGGGGAATGCAACTATGGGGTGGTATATGAGTCTGGAAAAGATAGAGTTATGTGATCAGTCAGAGGGTTATGGATACTATTAGTTGGCCCTGGGAACTGCGTTTTCTATTAAATATAAAATACCAACCACAGTGGCAGTTCGTAGGGGTACTTAGTTATTGTTTCGGGGTACTTATGACAGATACTGATAACCAGGTTATCTTATATAATCTCTGGTTGGGGTAAGAGGTGTAAGACATGAAGTAAATTGGCGTAGTGTGGACTGTGGATACGAAGGAGGTAAGGGGAAGACGTATGACAATTGTGGAAAGTAAATGGAAAAAGGTGAACACAATGGCGGATAAAATACTTAACCTAAAGGATTGCATACATCGATGAACGATGACATTATAGTCGTCGTCCTAATAAGGTGATGAAACCTGGTTGATCTGTACTGGGCATAATACGACACAAGGACACTGCCGCTATGTCGCATCAATGCTGGTGGCAGTTAATATTATAGACTTAGTTACTAGAGGAACAATGCAAGGGGTGACTGAGCACGGGTTACACATATCTATACTCGTCATGAAAAATGATATAAGAGATCTAGGGACAGCGTGGGTGCTTTAACTTCTAAGATATATAACATCTACTTCTCGGATGCAAGAACATACATAGATATAATTATGGCTGTCTGATGTGTTGGCATTGGCTCAACGTCGGGACAGGCATGGGTGTTTTTAATATGAATGTATATTCCTGTTCATCATCTTTGTAGTTAATAAGTGTAGGACACGAGGGGTTAGTGTACGTGAGGTGTGGAAAATGGTCGGTTTAGAAAAGGTAAATGGGTGTGTCCTGGAGCTGTTTAGCCCTGCGGGCTTGGGCCTGCCTGGAATGGCGGGCTCGGTCAGCTGGTCCTTTCGTTCTGTGGACCTTTCTTCCGGGTGTTTCTGTGTGGTGTTCGCTCGTGGCTTCTGTGGTGGGCTTCTTGTTCTGGGGCATTTTACTTCCCTCTCCTTCATTATAGGCTCGTCCTCGAGCCTCAAGGGTGAAGTTAAAAGAATCATAGTAATGGTGGGTCATTTTCAGGGTATTTAGAAAGTTCCACCAAACACGAGAGCGACGGTCAGGTTTCTTTTGCAGGTCAATGTATACCTGTAAGAATGTGTCCTCTGTGTTGTGGCGGGCGGCTGCCCGGGCTTGGTGTGGGTGTGGTACACGGGCCAAGTGTCCAGTGGGGGTCTTTACTTTAACCTTTCGTATGAATGGTTTGTAGCTTTCCCCCGTGGGGGTCGGAGTGAGGTGTGTGGGGTTGACAGGAAGTCTGTTTAGTGTGGTGAATGGGTTACTAACCGAAAGGGGATTCGCGCGTGACAACAGGGCTGGGGATGAAGGGGGAATGTGAGTCTGGGTTGTATTTGGTTTTCTTAGGCGGTGTTGTAGGTTGGGAATATATAGTGAGGCAATGCGCAAAATCGGTGTAGGTAAGGTGGGTGAAGGAGGTGTGTGGGAAGGAGGGGGTGTGTGTGTTGTGTGGCTTGGGTCCTTAGTGTCAGAACGGGGTGTTATTTTTGTATCGCTGTCTTTAAATCTGATGGGTCTGTTGATTATTCTACCTCTGGCGGTCCTGGTGGGAAGGTAGATGTTTGTCGTGGGACTTGAGTCGCTCGACGATGTTTTATAGTGAGGGGAAGCATGTTTTATAGGTAAATGACATGTGGGAGTTTTCTCGGGGGTGACTTTGGGGGGGGGTTTCTTAGGAGGGGGTTGGTTGGGGGTTCGGTGAGATGAGGAGGTTGGTCGGTGTGTGGGTGGGGTGGTGGGGATCGTGGAGGGGAAAGGGGCGGATGCGGGGGGGGCTAGACGGGTGGGTAAGGAGTGTAGATTTAAGTTGGAGGGTTGGGGGTAGGGGCGTGTGTTGTTTGATGAGGTTGGTGATTTGCTGGTGATTATTCGTCTTCTTTCCCTTTGTGGGGGAGAATTCGACGAAGAAGAAGAAGAGGAGGAGGAGGAGGAGGGTAGTGGTCTGGCAGCCCTACGGAACTTGGTTAGTAGGGTGTGTTTTCTGGAGGTTTTAAACGATGTTTGTCGTGGGCGTAAGTTGTAGCGTGAGGTTACTGAGGTAGATTGTGTGGTGCGGTTGGGTGTGTACTTGGTTTGGGGTGGCGGTGGTGGTTTTCTCACTGTGGTGCCTGGTGGAGGTATGTCAGGGCTAGACGGGAGGGTTTCTGTTGTGGTCGGGGTTGTGGGTGGAGGTTTTTGTACTTGGATAAGTTGGGGAGGAACTTGACTATCAGAAGTGAAAGAAGGTGTCATGGTGGAAGAGGGTGTGATATTGGGGGCTTGGGGTTTGTGGAGGTTAGTTGGGGGGGTATGGTGAGAAAAGATTTGTCGGTTCGGTGCTGGAGGGCTTAGGTCCTTAGGGGTTTGTATGGGAATATTCGTAGCGTGAGTGAGGGGGTGAGTAGGGGTATTTAATTTAGGGTCGGACGTGTGGGGTGGGGTAATGTCTTGTGGCTTTAGAGGTTTAAACGCTCGGACGAATCTAGTTCGGAGCGTGCGAGTTACGCCGTGATAGTCGATGGTGACTTGAAAGGCATTTGGGACTTGTATTACGGTGTAGGGTCCGACATAGCGAGGGCCTAACTTGTTGGTGATAGGGAGGTTGGCTACCATTACGGTGTCATGGATGGCGAAAGGGTTTTTTTCATCGATGTTGTCAGTTTTGGTGTCTTGACAGATCTGGGCGGTATGGAGGGTGTTTTGCAGATGTTGCAATGGGTCAATTGTGGAGGTGGTGGAGGGAAGGTGAGCGTGGTGGTGGAATGGCAGTAACAGGGGGGTACACCGTAAACACGTTCATGAGGGGAAATACCGTCTTCCCGAGGACAGGTGTTCATACCCCACTGTATCATTTTTAGTTGTGATGGCCAGTCTGAGGTATTAAGAGCAATCATTCTTGTACGTAACTGGTTGTTGATGGTGCGATGGCTGCGTTCGCAGATAGCATTTCCTTGAGGCCAGTACGGGGATGAGTGTTTAATCTTGATACCGCATTGTTGGGTGAATTGTTGCCAAACGTGTCCACTAAACTCGGGGGCATTGTCCGATAGAAGAGCAAGGGGAAGGCCGAATATAGGGAACACTTCGGTGGCAAGCAGTGTGGCGACTGTGGTGGCTGTGTGGTCTTTAACTGGGCAGGCTATTAGAAATTTTGAATATACGTCTACAAATGTGACGATATAGCGGTTGCCAGCGTAAGAAGGGAACGGGCCCATGATGTCGAGGGATAGGACTTGGAACGGTTTGTTGGCAGAAATGGTACCAGCTGGGCCTGGGGTGCGTGATCTATCCTTTCCCAATAAACACGGTTTGCAGGATTCTGTCACTCGTTGTGCAATTTTGGAGGGGTTGGGGGTCCAGTATTGGTCTGTGAAGATCTTTAACATTTTCTTTTGTCCAAGGTGTATGCCGTTTCCCTCGTGGATGGCAATCATGTAGTCGTGGGCTATGGTGGGGTCCAAGATTATGTGACCAGTGTCTGTGGCAAGTTGATCTCCCCAGCGAGTCAGTCTCCTGAAGACGTTTAACGGTATCCAGGGGGGTCTGATTCGTGCTTCCCAAGATTGAATTAGGGAGGGGGCTGGGGGGGCATTCTGTCGGGAGGTGGGGGTAGATACCAATTGAGTGTTTTGTAAGGCGGCTAGGTTGGTGGGGGGGTCTTTTGGTACTGGCAAACGTGACAGGGCGTCTGCATTAGTATGGAGTTTGCCGGGACGATATTGTATTGTAAAGTCGTAGTCCTCTAGTGTCTCTCTCCAACGTACCAAAATGGCTGAGTTGGTTTCGCACCTACGCAGCCATTGTAAAGATTGATGGTCGGTAATTATTTCGAGTTTTGCGCCTAACACAAATGACCGGAAGTGGCTGAGTGCCCAAATGATCCCTAAGCACTCTCTCTTGGTGGCTGCGTAATTCTGTTGGGGTGGGGTGAGTGTGCAGCTGGCATACGCTATCACATGTTCCTTTCCATCTCTGAATTGAGCTAATACTGCACCTATGGCGTACAGAGATACGTCGGTATAAAGACGGAAAGGTTTCTGGTAGTCAGGGAAAACGACAATAGGGGCTTGGATTAGCTTTTGCTTCAAAGTGTTAAACGCGAGGTCTCTTTCAGGTGTCCAGGCGAACGGGGTGTCTTTGTGGGTAAGTTGGTGGAGGGGTCTGGCTATGGTGGCAAAGTGGGGGACGAAACGTCTGTAGTACGTGGCTAAACCTAGAAACGAACGTATTCCTTTAACCGTGGTGGGTGGGGTTTGGTTTTGTATGGCTTGAAGTTTCTTTGGGTCTGGCGCAATACCATGTTCAGATATCACGTGTCCGAGAAAATCTACCTTATTCCGGGCAATCACGCACTTTGAGGGTTTTAATTTCAACCCGGCGGCTCGGATTCTTTGCAGGACTTGTCTCAACCTGAGGAGGTGTTCTTCCCAGGTTGGAGAGTACACAATAATATCGTCCAGATAGGCTAGGCAGGTTTCCCAGGTTAGGCCATGCAATACCGTTTCCATCAAACGGGAGAAAGTGGCGGGTCCGTTACAGAGGCCAAAAGGTAGGACGTTAAATTCATAGTGATGGCCACCACTAGTGGAAAATGCTGTTTTCTTTTGGTCCTCGGCCTTGATAGGCACTTGCCAATACCCTGCTTGCAAGTCGAGGGTAGTGAACCATTTGGATCCGTATAGGGAGTCAAGGGAATCGTCTATTCGGGGTAAGGGCGTAGCGTCTTTAATGGTTATGTCATTTAACCTCCTGTAGTCGACGCAAAAACGGGTTGTCCCATCTTTCTTTTTGACTAAGACAACAGGGGAAGACCAGGGGCTAATGGACGGGGTGGCAATCCCGGCCTCTAACATTTCCTGGACTTGGCGTTCCTCTTCCTGACGTTGTATGGGGTTCTTTCTACGGGATGGTTGTCGTATGGGGGGGCCTGTGGTGTTAATGATGTGTTGTTCTACATCCGTCTGTCCGATTTCGGTGGGTTGTTGGGCAAAGACGTCACTGAATTCCATCAGTAGGTCGTACATGCCGTTCTTTTGGTGGTCAGATAGTGTCTCAGGAAGAGGGGGCAATTGGAGGCTGGTAGGGGTGTCGTTACAATGTATGGGGAGGTCATCGAAAGTTTCGAGATCTCCTATAATGAGACCTTTCGGTAATGTCAGGGGTTCCTCTGAGATATTAGCCACGAGAATGTGGTTGATACGAGCGGGAATGATGGCGGGTTGTAAGAGGCAGCGATGGGGGTTGGGGGATGTGTTAGTGGGGGAAAATACCATGTGAGTTTGGGGTATGGGCCGCAGGTTCACCCATTTTTGATGGTGGGGGGGAATTTGGCATTTATCCTGAACTACCGCTGGGCTAATGATGGTGGGGGATTGACTGGCGAGCAGGTGCTTGGTACTTATAAGGGGGGCAAGGTCACTTTGGTGGGGGTCACGCGTGAGGGGGGGATTAACGGCGCGTGTGAGAGGATCAGTGGGGCGCGGTGTGAGGGGGTTAGAAAACGGGATTTGTTGGAGGGACTGCGGAGGGTTGGTGGGGGAAGCGTTGTCGGTGGCAGTAACGGTTTGTTTAGGGGTTATCTGGGGTTGGTGGGTTTGTCTGTCATGAGGGGGTGAGTCAAGTGTGGGGTTTTGAAGTTTATTAGGGGTGTGAATTGTGGGGGGTGGAAGGGAGCTACTGACCAAAAACTGTCACAAGGGGGATTGGGGGGGTGGTGGAATAGCTGGGCATTTCTGGGGGCATGGTGGGAACATGGTTGTGTCCCTCGGTCGGCACGCGTGAGGGGGGGATTAACGGCGCGTGCGGGCGGTTCAGAAGGGTGCGAGGTGAGCGAGTTAGAAAACGGGATTTGCTGGGGGGACTGCGGAGGGTTGGTGGGGAAAAAGTTAGGTGTAGAACATGGGTTATTGGTGTAGGACTGGTGTATTGATTTGGGGTTGTTAACATTTCTGGGGGCATGGGGGAAACATTGTTGGGTACATTGGTCGGCATTTTCTCTGGAAACATGTGTACATAAACATTGGATAGAATTAGGGTTACATATATCAGAGTCTGTCCTGAAAACATGGGAGGATTTATTCTGGGCAGAGTTACGAGAATTGAGGGGATTACCGAGGGGGAGTTGCTTGGACTTGTCTTCTTTCGTTTGTTGAGGCATTTTTTTACTGAATTGAGTGAGGTTTTGAGAGATCTCGGGGCAAGGGGAGGTTTTAGGAGTAACCTTAGTGCTAGCTGCAACTTGGTAACCCTGAATCAGGTTTTGTTGAGGGGGAGGTTGTTTTTTCTTTTTGGGAATGGGTTTCTGCGTGATTCGTTTGTCAGAGGCTTTGGGCTGGAATTTGTTTTTGAATGAGATCAGCCTTTGGCCGCAGTCAATCTGGGCCTCTAGTTTTTGAAGGAGGTCAAGTCCAAGGAAACCATCATAATGTTTACAGTTGGAGGAAAATACTGTAAATGTGTGATAACAACGAGCATGGGGGCCAGGAGTGGTTACTGATAGGGGTAAAGTGTCTCCTAGGAGATTTAAGTAAGTATCAGCAGCTGAGATGAGTTCTGTTTTGGTGTTTAACAAAGGGCCAAATCGTCGGGGATGTTTTTCATAGTAAGATTTGAACAAACATGACTTGGCAGCTCCCGTGTCGATTAGTAAGCGGACAGGAATGTCCTTGATTTTGGCCATGTAATAAATGGGGGCAGTGCGACTAGTTATGGCGTCCCCCGCCGAGCCCATCGTGGGCGGGGGATACTTTAAAAATCCTGGGGGTCGGTATCTACCTCTTCCAGGGTTTCCTCGGTATCGTCTGAGGTCATGGTATGGGGGGCAATTTCTTCCTCTTGTCCCCACTCCTCTTCATTTACAGAAATGCGAGGAGTAGAGGGGCGAGGTTTGGCAGAGTCACGAATTTGGTGGAGGGCACACTGAGCATTACAGGCAGGGAATTCATAGGGGTTGATAATGACTAAGGTAGGATTTTTACTTTGGTAGGTGTTGTAGTTGCTGTTCCGGTTGAAGATTCTGCGTGGCTGGGACGGTTGGAACCGGGGTCTACTGGGTTGGGGCTTGCCGGAAGGGTAGGTGGGTCTGTTGTTGAAAGATGAGGCTGGGTAGGCATTCTTGGGGTTTTGGTGGTTGGTTTGCTGCGGGTGCGTGGGAAACCTCTTGATTGCAGCGATTTGGGTGGGTGCTTCTGTGCGCACGGCCAAAATACGTCGGATCGTGATGAGGTCTTTTTTGTATTCGACGAAATCGTGCACCCGGAAATGGTCTTTTACTGCTGAGGGCAATATCGACACAAGGTTGACCAGAATTTGCTGTTCTTGTTGGATTTTGGTCAACGTGGGGAAAGAATTTTTTATGTGTTGGGCAAGCTTACTGACTGTGGCATCTAGATCGCCTTCGAATTTCGTGTCTAGGATACGGGTGTGGGCCACGAAAACGCCCAACGAAGGTTTAATGGCTTCTATCACTATTGTGCGAAATTCGTTCCAGGTGAGATCAGGGCGCACTTGATAGGCCACCAGGGAAACGGCTTTTCCCAGGTGTGGTACTGTTACGGCTATTTTATGTGCGTCCGTGGTATAAGTAATGTCAACTAAGGGTTTCACTATGTCCATGAATACTTCGATCCCATAATTTGTTTCCTCATAATTTGGGATGAAAACGTGGTTAGGTTGCGCCATGATGTTCTCGTGTTCTAGCTGTTCCAAACTTGCAATGTAATGCAACCTTTTATCCGAATCAAGAACCACCGCTGCCGCCAATGTTATGCCCTGTTTTTCTACAGGTTTAACTTGGGTAATGTGAGTTCTGAATGACTGGGTATAGAAGGCTGCATGCACAATACAAGGTATGAGGAATAGAGAACACAAAATAAACACACGGTAACACGACACAAGTTCACGTTTATTGAAATAAAGAAATAAAGAGCATAGAAAGATAGTTATATTCGCACAAAACAAATGATAGAAGGGAACTGCTAGCATTTGCGGATTTGGATGGAGCCTAGTCTCCCACTTCCAACGTTCAGGTATATTCTTCTGATCACGGGTTTAATTAGCAAGTTTATATTTACTGGAAGACCTCAATATATTCGTATAATTCAATGTCACTGATTTTACCTCTTGCTGGCTGGTCGCGTGCCCACGTAGCAACTCACAGTTAGGATTAGACGCGTATATTATAGAACACGGAAATCTCTAGCAACCTCATGGGGGTACTGAACTAAGTTTGATATTCTTAAGGCAGAAATATGTAGAACACGAATCAGTGGGCGAACGTTAGATATCACTAGAGTTTTAATATCTGAATAAGGTAATTACGAGAGTCAAGGTCGCCTGTTAATAAAAAAACACTGATCGCTTAGTATGTCCCAAATGGAATGGTTAAATATGAATTACACTGGGCAAGGTCTTAGCCACTTTATAGAAAGTTAATAGGTGAGTATCAAGCTAGTACTATAACACTTAGTACTAGTAACATGAATCTTGAATAGTATGGGTAGATCTGGTCCTGGTTATCTTGCTTCCGGTGATGTTGGGGGCTAACGACTGGTTCCTCGGCCGTCCAGATGGTCCAAAATGTAGGAAGTTCTCAAGTCGGATCTCTTGATGATCGTTGCTGGCTACACACTTATATACCCACGAATTTGTGTGAAGGTTATAAGGTGCACGTTAGGACTTGTACATGGACAGATGCTTCTATCAGTCTTCTCTGCCACGGAGTCTGCCGGATCTGGAATCTCTCAACTCCGGAACAACACAAGGGCAGAGCTAGAGGTAAACTGCAGGGTAGTGACCACTGGTTGGTGTCTAGCTTTCAATTGATTTGACTGGGGGCGGGAGTTAGATTTATAGGCTCGGTTCTGGACCCTGCAGACAGTAGGGATCTCGAGTCTTATGGACTTAATTGAGCTCTCAATAGATATGGGGACTAGGTAAGATGGTATTTACTGTTGTGGCACAGGGCGATAGGAAGCCTTTATATTTTCATATAACTGAGCCTTAGTAAGAGGTACTATTTTGGCTATACTGGACGTATTTAGGGGAGAGAGACTGGATCTACTTTGCGAGGAGGATGGGGACAGCTGTGATAGGAGCGTCTCTCTAGATTGTTCAATCTTCATTCTATGGTATAGCTGAGGTGCTAATTTAGTGATCAGAGCATGCAAGAAAGGTAAATGGTTTATTGTGAGGTAATAGAGGTTAGTAAAGGTGTTAGTCATTCATGGTTAGTTCATTGATAGGAAGAATTCCTGTGCTACCTGGCAATGACTCGAGAGTCAAAACAGGGGCCAGGTATACCTCCGCGGGGGTGGGGGTCTCCCTCCTCGGGTGGGCAAAAAGGGGGAGCTGGGCGCCCTCTCTCTGATATAGTCGTCCGGCGGCTGTGGCTAGGGGCTTGCCATATCACCAGTGTTTGTAATAACCCTCTGTGTATGAGACAGATGTGAGTGTCTTTAATACCAAAACCGAAGGTGCCTTAGCTAGCTGGTTTTACTCGGCTGGTTGTTAATTGTAGGGTTTGCTGGATATGGTGGAGACTGGGTTGCTAACTCTGCCACATTTATCTGGAAGTATGACAATAGAAGTTAGTTACTGGCGGGGCGGCTAGCCTCGCACCGACGACCATTGGGTGCAGGGTTGTGAATGTGTTGTAAGAGAATAGATGGCATGCAAGGGGCTAGTAAAGTTATAATGTTGTTCTGGCCTACTAAGTGAAGGTAGGCTGGATAGGAGTATATATATAAAAGGTTGGAGAGCGTTAGTAACGGACAATTCAAGGATCTTCAAGAGGTATGAGAGAGAGGCTAGGTCGGACAAGAGTCGAGAAGCGCGGGTGTCTTAATGAGAGGGGGGGGGAGAGTTCAAGGGCTACAGGGAAATTTTGCCCCTAAGGTCCCTGGGCGTGGGGGTGGCATTAGGCTACAATTGATATGGAAGTTTGAAAAGGCAGTAGAATACGTTAGCCAAATGCTACCGGGGAATGCAACTATGGGGTGGTATATGAGTCTGGAAAAGATAGAGTTATGTGATCAGTCAGAGGGTTATGGATACTATTAGTTGGCCCTGGGAACTGCGTTTTCTATTAAATATAAAATACCAACCACAGTGGCAGTTCGTAGGGGTACTTAGTTATTGTTTCGGGGTACTTATGACAGATACTGATAACCAGGTTATCTTATATAATCTCTGGTTGGGTAAGAGGTGTAAGACACGAAGTAAATTGGCGTAGTGTGGACTGTGGATACGAAGGAGGCAAGGGGAAGACGTATGACAATTGTGGAAAGTAAATGGAAAAAGGTGAACACAATGGCGGATAAAATACTTAACCTAAAGGATTGCATACATCGATGAACGATGACATTATAGTCGTCGTCCTAATAAGGTGATGAAACCTGGTTGATCTGTACTGGGCATAATACGACACAAGGACACTGCCGCTATGTCGCATCAATGCTGGTGGCAGTTAATATTATAGACTTAGTTACTAGAGGAACAATGCAAGGGGTGACTGAGCACGGGTTACACATATCTATACTCGTCATGAAAAATGATATAAGAGATCTAGGGACAGCGTGGGTGCTTTAACTTCTAAGATATATAACATCTACTTCTCGGATGCAAGAACATACATAGATATAATTATGGCTGTCTGATGTGTTGGCATTGGCTCAACGTCGGGACAGGCATGGGTGTTTTTAATATGAATGTATATTCCTGTTCATCATCTTTGTAGTTAATAAGTGTAGGACACGAGGGGTTAGTGTACGTGAGGTGTGGAAAATGGTCGGTTTAGAAAAGGTAAATGGGTGTGTCCTGGAGCTGTTTAGCCCTGCGGGCTTGGGCCTGCCTGGAATGGCAGGCTCGGTCAGCTGGTCCTTTCGTTCTGTGGACCTTTCTTCCGGGTGTTTCTGTGTGGTGTTCGCTCGTGGCTTCTGTGGTGGGCTTCTTGTTCTGGGGCATTTTAAGGATATCACCCAAAGTAGGCAACGTCTCCAGGTACCACATCAGAACATAGCCGGAACGTAGCTGGAGCGTTATTCGAACTGCAAGGCATCTCACAGCTGAAGGCTTGAAAGCGCACTACTAAAGCATAATATTTACCTCGCTACAAGAGAGAGCTAATTGCCAAAATCCTCTCATTAAGTTTATCTTACTGCTGTATGAGGCCAACCCGGGAAATGTAATCATTGATCCGTGGCAGTGGGTAGGTATCGTTCTTTGTGACAGCATTAACTTGCCTATAGTCCATACATAACCTATGGCTCCCATCTGGCTTTGGCACAAAGCATGACCGGACTACTCCACTGGCTTAAGGCCCCTGTGATCAGCTCTTTTGACAACAAGTAGTCAAGCTCGACCTGCAGTATACTCCTGCGTTGTGGTGAGACACGGTAGGGGGATAGTTTAATGGGAGTTGCATCCCCTACGTCGATGTCGTGCAAGGCCAAAGAAGTGAGCCCTGGAGTATCACGGAACACACTGGGAGACTGAGATAAAACAGAGATTAGTTGGTTCGCTTGATCATAGGGAAGATGACATAGTTTAGATGGTATCCCCCCAAGCTACTGAGTTATACTGAAAGTTGGATAGGCTACATGACAAGTCAAAGTCTGCATGGATACCTTCAGGCTCTGGAACAGTCTGTTGCGGGTCAGTAAGAGAACTGAAGACTTCGTCCGCACCAGGCTGTCCACAGGTCCTGACATTCACTGCCACAGTGGGAGAATCTGGAGGAGAGGAATCAGGCGACCTATGGTAGGGTTTCAACATATTTATATGGAATACTTGCGTGGGCTTTCTCCTGTCTGGGGTAGTTACTAGATAATCGGTAATGCTCACCCTCTGAATGATCTTATATGGGCCCCTGAACTTGGCAGATAAAGGTTGGCCAAAAAGGAGGAGCAGGACCAAAACCTCATCACCGGGCTGAAACTCCCTCTCACAGGCTTTTCTGTCATACTAGTTCTTCTTGGAGCTTTTAGCCACTGTCAAGTTTTGAGCGGCAAACTCACATGAGGATCTCAGCCGGGTTTTGAAATCTGAAACATACTTGAAGAGGTTTTGGTTCCCCTCCTGGCCAACTAGGCTATCCTGCAATAGTTGCAAAGGACCTCTTACCTGGTGACCGAAAACTAGCTCATTAGGGGAAAAACCCAGGGATTCAGTTGGAACCTCACGAGTAGCAAATAAAAGAAAAGGTACCCCCTTATCCCACTCAACTCCGGTCTCTGTACAATACTTACGTAACATTCCCTTTAATGTCTGATGATATCGTTCGAGAACCCCTTGACTCTCTGGGTGGTAGGTGCTAGACTTAACATGCTCGATACCCACCTCCTTCAGGGACTGCTGAAAAATGTTAGAGGTAAAATTAGTTCCTTGATCACTTTGCACCTCATGGGGGAAACCCATTCTGGTGAAGAATTTGAGCAGTTCCTTGATGACAGTTGGAGCAGAGGTAGTCCTTAAGGGTATAGCCTCTGGGTAGCGAGTTGCCATGTCCATAATAGTTAATAAATAAATGTTACCTTGGGAAGTCTTAGGCAATGGGCCTACAATGTCCACTACCACCCGAGTAAAAGGATTCTCGAAAACGGGCAAGGGCAACAGAGGATGTACAGGCACCTTCTGATTGGGTTTTCCTGTCATCTGGCAAGTGTGACACACTCTACAAAACTCCACTACATCTGCACGCATTCATGGCCAGTAAAAGTGGGCTCTGATTCCGTCTAGAGTTTTTCTCACACCTAGGTGTCCTGCCAATGGTATACAATGTGCCATTTCCAAGATATCTCAACGACAAGGTTTGGGGACTACTACTTGATGGACGTCCCAAGCCCCGTCATCGATTGGTCTGTGTGGCTGTCTCCATCTACGCCACAATACTCCTTCTTTGAGGTAGAAACATTCACCACCCTCCTTCTCACATTCCTCTTCACTCATGGACCTGGCAGCTAACTCCTTGCATTCACTATCATCTCTCTGTAGTTCTACCAGGCCACTAGGACAATTTGGAGGAGTTTCATAGTCATCATTAGGGTCAAGATGAGCCATAAAGGTGTCAGATAAATCCACCTCAGTCACATCATCAGGCACAGTTGGAGCGGCATTCACACTCTCATCATCCCTTTCATCAACTCTTACATTCGGTACATTTCTGTCTGAGGGAACTGCTACTTGAGACATTGAACGTGTGACAGCACACACAGGGAAAACTGTTGGCATCTCCTTTTCGAGCTCACCGGTTAGTGGCTCGTTAACAGGGGAAAGAGACAAAATGGGGTCTGGTCGGACCTTCTCACCTGCTACATCATTCCCCAAAAGGAGTGTTACCCCAGGCACAGGGATATCTTGGGACCTACACAAAGCTATGGTGGCCTCACCCTGTAGTAACTCACATTCAATTTCGCCTTTTACCAAGTGTGCATAAAATTGGCCTCCAGCATCTCTCATTACAACTGGTTCGCCAGGTGGGCACTCAGTGTAAGGATTCACCATGAGGGTGCTAGTAGAACCTGTCTCTCAGAATTTTTACCTCATGCATACAACCATTTAATCTCACGTTGCCAGATGAAATAAAGGGACGGTAACTGTCCTGCACTGATGGTGAAATTATTATTGGCTTAACCCTAGTGGGTTGCACCACACATGCTACTACACCCCTGTCTAGATGATTTACGTTAGCTGCTAGGTACTCCTTCTGTCGAGAGTCCTGCAATTAAAGGAACTTTTGGTGCTAGGTACTCCTTCTGTCGGGAGTCCTGCATTACAGGCACATATGGAGTTTGAGATACGGCGGCAACTGTCTGCCCCGATCTCTCGGTTCTCTCCTTGGCCCAGCACTGATAAGCTAGGTGGCCTCTCTTGCCACAAAAAGTACATACTTTAGGGGATACGGGAACGTTCCCTCTTTGAGCATTACTATTACTTTGGGGCCCACCTCTGTTACCATTGCCCTGAGTCGCATTTTTAGTTGGGGGAACAATTCTATTTTGGCTAGCTGGGGAAGACGTTATAGGCTTGTGACTGGGTCTGTCAGATTTGTGATTGGGATACTTAAAATTAGAACTAGAATTATCGTAGGGCTTCTTTCCACGAAATTTGTTGTTGAGCACGTATGTGTCAGCCATGGCAGCGGCGTCGGCAAGACAATCTACCTTTTTCCCCTTTAAATGATAGGATACAGAAGAATCAATTTTCCATAGGAAATTTTCTAACAGGACCAACTCCTTCAGATCGTTGTAGCTTGTGACTTTCTTACTCTTGACCCAATGATTGAAAGTTTTAGTCATGGTCCTGGCAAATACCTTATGGGTTTCTTCTACTTTCTTCTGTTTTTTACGGAAAGATTGCCTGTAAGCCTCAGGCTGCAATTGATAGGTTTTTAGGATAGATTCTTTGAGATTGTCATAATCCTGCCTAACCTCTGCTACTTCTGACAAATACGTGGCTCGAGCCTGCCCTGTCAAAACGGTTTGTAACATAAAAGGCCATTGATCTCTTGTCCACTTCATACCTCCAGCAACTTCCTCAAACAAAACAAAGAAATCCTGCACATTATCCTCAGTGAAAGGTGGAATGACACTGGTCATAGTTAATCCCAGAGGGGGAGCAATTTCGGGAGCATTTGTATTGACATTTAGTTGAGCCGTAAGATATGGATATTCACATTGTTCGGTCGTTGCTCTGGCTTTTATGCTGGCTTCTTCGATATTTACTCTGGCTTTTATGCTGGCTTCTTCGATATTTGCTTTTATTCTGGCTTCTTCGGTATTTGCATTTATTCTGGCTTCTTCTATTTTTAGTCTGGCTAGTTCCAGTACTTGATCACCGGTCAAACCAGGTGGCAATTGTTCATCAAGTTGGCTAGGATTACTCGGGATCCCACCAACTGCTCCGTCACCCTCCCCGCCTTCTACAGGAAACAGGTGGGTTTTTATGGTCTGAGCCACCTCTACTTTAGACATGTTTGAGACAGTTAATTGGAGATGTGAGGCAAGCACTTTCAGTTCGGATTTTGACAGACAGTCAATATCAGGGGCTGTGGGTTCTGATTCTATGAAAACTAGAGCATCTTAGTCATTAATTAGATGAGGCATGATTAATATTTGATTTTTAAGTAGTGAAACGGTAATGAAACTGTGAAACTGTATGAAACGAATCCTGGCAAGGTCGCCACTCTTCTGTTACGTACCTTGATCCTCAAGTGGTTAACTTGATGAATGTACATAGCACAGAGATATATATTAAGGTATCAGTCAGCTGAAGGCAAAACAAAAGTAAAATCTAATAAAATTATTTCCTGTTGTAGCTTCCTTTCCTTTTGGATCTTAGGACTAAGTATCCTTTATTGACTGATACTCTTTAATTATGAAAAATACTGAAACTAATTAAAGTCATGTAGTATTTATAAAGAATTATTATTTAACCGAAGCTTAGTAGGCTATGGTTATGAACCGAATAAGTTAAACCTAAAGAAGGACTATTAATTCTATAAAAGTCTTGAAAGATAAATATTAAAGTAAGAATATTTCTGTCTCTTACCCTTTTTGAAATGAATAGATAGTTTTCTTATATGTCCTTTTATTATACTTAATGTAATTATTATTGGTTCTTGTCTTCCGTTAACAGTATTATATTATTATTATCATCAGGATTTATATCAAAGTCACATAAAAAGTTAGATATATATTTAATAATTAGTTAAATGTATTTCTTAACCACGTAACATTGAGGTTTGATTATGAGTAAATTAAGTTACAGGATCGCTTCATAGATTCGATTCAGGTCTCACTCAAATAATATGAAAAGCAAAAATAATATTTTGAAGCTAAAAGAATTTTCTTCAGCTTAGGAAATCACTAGAAGTAATATTAACACAGCCATGTTAGTCTAAGGCGATATTACTAATATGAGACAATAGCATCACCGTACTAAGCACCGTTAAGCAATGTAAGCTTAATTAAAAGAAAATGAAAGAACTCGTAAGTATTAATATAAAACAATAGTATTACTTTCATCATAACCCAATTACTTAAAGAGTTGCTTTAGTCCACAAGTTAGTCAACTAAAATAGTTAAGTACATAATAATAGCGTTAACGTTAATTCCCAATCAAATAGTTAAGTACATAAATAGTAGCGTTAACGTTAATTCCCAATCAAATAGTTAAGTACATAAATAGTAGCGTTAACATTAATTCCCAATCAAATAGTTAAGTACATAAATAGTAGCGTTAATGTTAATTCCCAATCAAATAGTTAAGTACACAATAATAGCGTTAACATCCAAATCACATATCTCACTAACCAACATAACGTAAGTGTTTACACGGAACACACTTAACACACACATATATAATCTGACTGACAGTCACAATCCCATTATAATACTTCACCCAGTCTTCCTCCAGCTGCAAGTTCACCTTCCCCAACTCCAAATGAGACTGATTTGAATGCCCACAACTCGGGTCTTATATACTGAACAATGATTGTGTAGGAACGAATCAGGAGGCGGGGGGTAGTGCCCGTTCCAATCACAGCTCCTCGAGTTGCGTGGTCCAATGGAGTCTCCTGGCGTCGATCATACGTCATAGCGTCGGGTCATCAAAGTAGTTTGCAGGGTCCCCTATGACGCATGCAGGTGTGAAGGCTTGTTTGCTGGTATGCGGGCGAGCTGGTTTCCCACTCGCTGGTTCGCTCGCTAGTCTGCTTCGCCGCTTGGGTAGTTTGGCACTCCTTCAACTCTAATTCTAACTCTTAAATTAACATACAGGGCTCTGTATGTCAGAACAGTATATGAATATGTACTCACGCACGAGTATATAAGTGTGTATAATGTATGTGTATAGTCTAGAGATGGACCGAATATTCGTTTCATATTCGTATGTGCGAATATTCGCTATGTTTTTCAATATTCGTATTCGTATTCGTATTCGCATTTCCATTCATAGCTATTTGCAAACATGCGAATATTTTCACAAAACCAATAGAAGATATACAAAAATGTAAAATATTAAATTTTAAAGTCAAGAGTGTGCAAAATAAAAATATGTTCTAATATATAACTAGGAACCCAAAAAGGTTCACCAAACCCAAATATACGAAGCGTTTGTTGACGTTCGCTTGTTCGCTTGTACGATGTCGTTCGCTTGTACGATGTCGGGGAAAGGAATGCTTCTTTATTAAACCTTCTAAGTACCATAATAATTATGTGAATGTTTTTTAAACTAATGGAACTGTAATTGTGTACATCGACTTCCAAACCAATGTGATGATCTCTGAACTTTGAAATAATTGTAATAGTTTCGAAATCTGACCGTGTTCATTATAACGGATGGAATGGTCTTGGTACATGTTGCCAATGTAGCGGCTACCGCTCTAGATCCAGCGAATCACTTCCATCACTTCCATCTAGCTACATCAAGATGTGATGAATTCTAGCGATATTAAAGTTATGTTCCCTATTTATAGGAAATGTAGAGATTTTTCGATTGTTAAAGATTATTCTAGATACTTCAACATATGTTTTCTAGTGACATACAAGTTGTTAGTGTCTGGTGACTATCTAGCGATTTGTCAATGCTATTCTAGCATACATTTGTGCTTTAGTTTATCATGCATTGTTTAATAAATTTGCCCTATTTCTCCGGAAGACTTCCTACATGATATAGTGTATTGTTCTAGTGATCATTAAATATTATATAGAGCTATTTTAAGTTGGCTGATGATTATGAAACAGTAATATGCTGGACAATGAGAATACTGTATATAAACATGTCTCGGATATCACTGATCATTTTGGGCATTTTCTGCCAAAAGCCCAATGGCTAATCAGTGGTGGTAACGAAACACGCAGCTTTACACATTCACATCGGCATTGGCTTCCGATAATTAATTTCATAGTAATTTAATTAACGTTTGTTGGTGATATAAAACAAAATTACCAGTTCTTGAAGGATGAAAATTCCATCCTTCAAGAAAGACTGAAATATTCGCTATTCGTATTCGAATTCGCGAATTTTACCCCCCAAAAATCGCATTCGTATTCGTATTCGCAAATAATGAAAATTGATATTCGTTCCATCTCTAGGTATACAGATACAAATATGTATTTGTGTATAGTATTGCGTGCGCACAGTATGTGTATGATAATGTAATACATAATATGTATGTGGTGATGGGCTGGTCTATCAGAGTGAGAACTGAGCGATCTCTGCCATACCCATAGCTTACTCTGACTGTTCCTTTTACTTGTATATTTTCTAGATCTCAAGTGACGACGTCTCTTGCGTGGATTGACCTCCTAATCTACCAAGATTGGAAGCCAAAGCGTCACATCTTTCCTTTGCCCCTCAACTTTCTCTTCATAATTGCTGAGGGGCACAGGGCCCTGGGTGGGGCTTTGGTTTCCCGGGCGTTTCCGCACCCTCCTCAGCTCCCCGCCATGGAGTGGCTTCGGTCACCCAGGCTTTATTGTGGTCGGCGGGTGGGGGTTCTGTGGGGGCGCTCGGTTATGGCCTTGGCCTTACTTGGGGCCTTGGGGCTGTTCGGCCAGGCAGCTTGGGGAAAAACAACAACAAACAACAACATAATATGTATATGTGGATTTATGTGTGTGTGTCTGTATATGCACTCACATACGTATACAAATGCATAAAACTGCATATTGAAACGGTTAGATGTGTGCATTGTGTATGTATGTACATGCAGTGTATGTGTATGTAGCGAACGTACAGTACATGCACATGTACTGTGCAAGTATACAGCACGGTTGCATCTTACTAGTTTAATCAAGCTTACAATATTGCAGTTAAATAGAGGTCAGCATATATCTATGAATTTCACACAGGTATATTTTCAGACTCGGGCTGTAATTCTTAATAATCCGTTTACTTTTATTATCATCAGTTACATAGTAACTAGGCGAACAGTAAACATAGTCAGTAACATTGTCAGTAAATCAACTCAATAGCTTTCAACAAACCCTTATCATTTTATAAATGCGTAACTATTATCTTTTTTCAGCATACCTAGTACATAATGTTTACTGGTCGAATAGATCCTATGCAATCTATTATCTCAACTGGAAAATCATCTGCTAACCTAGTACATAATATTTATTTCGTCAAACAGCTCTAATACAACCTCATGCTTTGGTCCTTATTATAAGAAAATATAAGTTAGAGTTAAGCTACAAACTGTGCATCTGTACATTTTCAGCCTACTTCTGCAATTATCAATAAACCGTGTATTATTATTATTATTATTAGGGGTTCGAGCTCTGCTGGGAACCCCTATTGTAATCATTAAATCTTCTTATTCTTCCAAATTATTTTTCCACGCCGGTTTTTACGCATTAACTCCAGAACCGCTTTTTGGATCGGGATTAAACTTTCCCACAAGATGCGTTTTTGCATTGGACAACTTTTGATACGCTAAACATCCAAAATGGCGGTCAAACAGGACCATGGCAGCCGATTTCCAGAAAAATTTGAAACCTATAAATACCGTCCCTCCCACTCATAGGAAATGATTGGGCTTTGGCATATGGACTCCACTACTAATGCTCCGCAAATCTTATGGAAAAGGTTTTGCTTTGCATGTGGGGGGTTTTCCGGCAATCTTGAACAAAACTTGAAAACACTTAAAAATCCACATCTTGAAAAGTACGCAGATGATCAAAGCCATGTTTGCGTAGTTGGGTGAGGCTTGCAATTCCGAACATGTTGGTACCAAAAGAATAGAAAGTGGTGGAATAGTTTGGTCGCAGCATTGAAAACTGTCTATTCATAAATTACTTTAAAACCGTGTGAGGTACCCACACAATGTTTTCAGTCTTCAGTCTATAGGCTTCCCCGCATCCCCTAGTTTTGCTCAATAATAGTTATATTAATCATTCAGATCCATACATTTTTTAAATTTAACTCTCTCAAAATAGTTAGTCCCTACAAATTCCAGCAATTATTTAACCAACCTACCTATACATACCTACCCTACCAAATAATAATGATAATTCAAATTTATTTTTGGTGAAAAGCAGAGTATTGGCTAAGGTTTTTAACAATTCCTCCCTTTGCCAAATGCTTAGTTTAATAACAAAGTTCTAGACCTTCAAAGTTTTGACAATTTCTGGTGTGGTGTGACTTACCTTCCCTCCTCCCTCAAACAGCAAGCAACGTCTTCAGGGGTTCAAGAGTATTGTATTCTTCCATAAAAACATATATAGTCCGTTTTTTACGCAATAACTCCGGAACTGCTTGTCGGATCGGGACCAAACTTTGACACAAGGTGCATTTTTGTATTGGGCAACTTTTGATATGATATCCAAAATGGTGGCCAGACACGCCCCTTGCAGCCTTTCACATCCAACCCATCTCGTCCTATCTAATTTTATGTTGAACTCTATTGTTCTTGATCCCACTATAGGATTCGGTAGCCTATTCCACATATCTACAACTCTGTTACTAATTGAATAGAGGCAGATCCCTTACACACCCAGTCTCTCTGTCGCTCGTTTGTTTGCACACCGGTACAAATGAGGCAGATCCCATACACATGCAACTAAGATGAACATGGGAATCTGCAGAGAGGCAAGTGGCCCACAGAAGGCAGATCCCTTTCACATCCAAACCATTTTGTCCATATTACTATCTGATTTGATCTTGAAATTCTCTATTGTTCTTGATCCCACTATAGCACTAGGTAGCCTATTTCACATATCTATGACTCTGTTACGAGAGAGGCAGATCCCTTACACAGCCAATCTCTCTCTCTCTTATTTGCACACTGGTACAAATGAGGCAGATCCCTTACAAATGCTACCAAGATGAAAATGGGAGTCTGCAGAGAGCCGATTGGCCCACACACCGCAGATCCCTTTCACACCCAACCCATCTCGTCCTATCAAATTTTATGTTGAAGCTCTATTGTTATTGATCCCACTATAGCATTCGGTAGCCTATTCCACATATCTACAACTCTTTTACCAAGCGAATAGAGGCAGATCCCTTACACAGCCAATCTCTTTCTCTCTCGCTCTTGTTTGTTTGCACACCGGTACAAATGAGGCAGATCCCTTATACATGCAACCAAGATGAAAATGGGAGTCTGCAGAGAGCCAAGTGTCCCACATAAGGCAGATCCCTTTCACACCCAACCCATCTCATAAATGTTACCTGTTATTTACACTACTTACTATACACCCGTTATCATATACCTGCAACCAAAACACAATTGTAAGAAATAGGAACATAAGAAAATGGGAGTCTGTAGAGAGCCAATTGGCCCACACAAGACAGATCCTTTTCACACCCAACCCATCTCATAAAAACTCTCTTATTTATCTCTGTCTTCCTTACATTTATGACATCCTAGTCTCTCTCTCTCTCTCTCACAAATGAAAACATAAGAAAACCGGAGTCTGAAGAGAGCCGATTGGCCCACACATGTCAGATCCCTTTCACACCCAACCCATTCCACGCTCTCTCTCTCTCTCTCTCTCTCATATTTATCGCTATCTTCCTTACGTTTACATCCTATTCACTCTTGCCATACTCTCTCTCTCTCCCTCACAAATGAGAACATACATTTTTTTGAAAATGGGAGTCTGCAGAGAGCTGATTGACATACACATGGCAGATCCCTTTCACACCTAACCCATCTCGTTCTATCTAATTTCAAGTTGAAGCTCTATTGTTCTTGATTCCATTATAGCACTCGGTAGCCTATTCCACATATCTACAACTCTGTTAGTAAACGAATAGAGGCAGATCCCTTATACAGCCAATCTCTCTCTCTCTTGCTCTTATTTGAATGCACAATCTGTTCCTTCTGTACTGTAGTTTCTCCATGCCCAATAAGTTAAATGATCTTTTGATATCTGTGACACAGCTTTTGTATCCAACACAATACCCTGCTTGCAAAACCGCTCGAACCCCGGACAACATTGCTTGCAACTTTAATTAGGGGTTCGTCCCCTACGGGGAACCCATATTGTAATCATTAAACCCGGTTTTTCATCCAAACTCTTCTTACGCGCCGGTTTCGACGCAATAACTCCAGAACCGATTTTTGGATCGGGATCAAACTTTCACAAGAGGTGCGTTTTTGTATTGGGCAACTTTTGATATGCTAAACATCCGGCATGGCGGCCAAACAGGTCCGTAGCAGCCGATTTCCCGAAAAACTTGACGCCTAAATACCGTCTCTCCCACTCATAGGAAACGACTGGGCTTTGGCATACGGACTCCCCTACTAATGCTCCGCAAATGTTATAGAGGTTTTGCTTTTGCACGTGTTTTTTTTTCCGGCAATCTTGAAAAAACCTCGAATTCCACTTAAAATTCCACATCTTAAAAACTACGCCGATGATCAAAGCCATGCTTCCGTAGTTGGGTGAGGCTCGCGATTCCGAACGTTTTGATAACAAAAGAATATAAATGGGTGGAATAGTTTGGCCGCAGCATTGAAAACTGTCTATTCTTAAATTACTTTAAAACCGCATTCGCTACCCACACAAAGTTTACCGTCTACAGTCTATAGGCTTCCACGCATCCCCCAGTTTTGCTTAATAACATAATCTCTTCATTATTCAGATCTATTATTTTTTTGGTATTTAACTCTCTCAAAACAGTTCTAGTCCCTACGAATTCCAGCAATTATTTAGCCAACCTACCTATACATACCTACCCTACCAAATAATAATGATAATTCAAATTTATTTTTGGTGAATGACAGAGTATTGGCTAAGGTTTTTAACAATTCCTCCCTTTGCCAAATGCTTTGTTTAATAACAATGATATGGACCTTTAAAGTTTTGGCAATTGCCTGTGTTACTTACCCTGCCCTTCCTTCCTACTTCCCTCCTCCCTCATATCTAGGAAATGTATCAACAACCACTCTAGTGAACTTTCGGTATTTAGTTTATTCAGCTTAAAACTATTTATCCACATAAAATAGAAACCGATCACGATTTTTGTCTAATACAACCATAGACAGTGCTATTACATATTATTTGAACATGATGTTGAATTTATCAGTTGCTGTTTACCTTGAACAGTAATGACAGAACCGAAAGCTTCTCTTGCCGTGTAGTACTCAAAGAAAGCAGGGTTACTTAAGCCGGCCCATACCGAACTGTTACCAAGTCAGAGATTCAGAGGTAACTTTCACAATGCATTATAACCCTAGACAGACACAAATATACCACTAAAGCATACAAATATCACTATAAAAAAGATAGGAAATATTATATTAATATCCTAGGTATTTGAAATTATGCAAATGAGTAAAATGCATTATGATATAATGATAATGGCATTGATTAGTATCTGGCAACAGTGTTGCACTATAATTTTCTGAACGTATGTGAACTTCGGAGTATTTATCCCATTAATATACACATCTATCACTATTTAAATTTAATACAACCATACACAGTGCTATTACATATTATTTGAACATAATATAGGATCGTCTTTCCTTTAAACCATTTTCTATATCTATTCACGAAAAATATAGGCCTAGCCTAGGCAGCGCTACCGGTAGGTACGAATTTAGCAGTTCGAATTTTGATTGAGAGTGGGATTAGGCCTAGGCCTAGCCTAGGGCTTAACATGGGATAATGTTTGGGGGTTGGGAATAGGCTCAGGCTGCTTTAGGCCTAATTTGGTAAAAATAGTCAAATCGAGACAATTGCACAGCCAACATAGGCTAGCCTATTTATAGGCTACCTTTCATTACTGCAGTTAAGCACAAACTTATTTTACAATGGCAAATAATGCATGAGGAGGGCTGGGTAGGCCTATTAGTATTTTGTGAAATAACTTAAATTAGGTTAGGCTATACTATACTTCATTAAGTTATTAGGCCTATGAGAAAACAGGCCTAGGCCTAGGCTAGCTTAATTTTATTTCACTGCTCAACATATTTTGTTTTGTTTTTGCTGTTGAGCTCTGCATATATTCAGGTAGGCTTGGGTTTTAGTAAAATTGCATTAGGCTAGGCTACATATTATTACTTCTATTGGAAAGCACAGGCCTACACAATAGTACACATGTTAAAGAATTTAGCCTAGCCTACCACAATTTAGCCTAGACTGAAAGAACAAACAAAAATAGGCTAGGCTAATTGCAGCTAAATAGTTTAGCCTAGCCTCCACAATTTAGCCTACTGTAGACTGAAAAAACAAACAAAAATAGGCTAAATGCAGTTTTGGTAAGAGTTGTAGTTGTGGGCGTACCAAAAGCTTTGTTTATATAGCCTAGTCGCACGCTCGCAGTTAGGCCTACATTCGCTTCTAATTTAACTACTGGGGTAAACCCGGTAAAGCCACCCTCAATCCGCCGGCCGGTAACAAAACAATTTACCCAACGCCTGGCCGTGGGATACAATAATGGGTTGAGGGGGCTTTATCCCCCTATGACTTATTGTCATCATCATATAATATATCACCAGCAGGGGCAAATAACCACAGTCAAATTAGATGCGAATGTAACTGCGAGCATGCAACTACGTAAATAAAGGGGACGATAGACCCGCTAACACAACTCTTAACGCATTTTTTCCTAATGTATCAGATTTTTTTATATTTATGACCTCAACAGTTGAAAGATGACAATTTTAAGGTTTATTTTATACAAAAACATTTGCTTTGTAACTTAGATACTCATATTTATGCTTATAATTGCAGTACGAGTGGGTTTTTTTTTTTTTTATATGTAGGCCTAGGCTAAACAAATGTTAGTGTTTGTTTTATAAGCTAAACTAGGCTGAATTTATGCTAATAAATATTAATTGGAGGGAGCAAATCTGTCAAGGAATAGCCTAGATGTGGAAATTTACAGCCAATTTGCTCTAGCCCTTTTTGAGATACAGAGGTTAGAGATAGTTGGATACAATAATATGTTGAGGGGGTCAATCACCCCCCATGACATATTGTCATCATCATATAATTGCCAGCAGGGGGCAAATAGCCTAGGCCTAGCGTAACTAAAACAAAAATCGCCGTCAAAATAGACGCGAACTTATATTAACTACGGCGATCGACCATTGCCTGCACCGGCCGTCCCCCAGTTATTGTTGAGGTCCTGAGGAACCGTATGACTTTGACGAGCTCTTCCCTCCGCAGTCTCCGCATCCCATGTATCGTCGTACGGTACCTCTTCCCCTCCACATCCTACATCTGGTCGTCCTACATATGCCTCCTAAGCCTCGCCTTGTCCCGTCACTGAGCATGTGGATGGGCGTCCCTTTCTGGCTTCAAAGATGGATTCCTTCCGACAGCTCCTACTGGATTGTCTGGGGTTGGTTGATAAGGGCACCTCGCTTCAAGACATTGCTCTGGCACTAATACCGCGGTTTATAGGTCTCTGGTTCGCCACCTGATGACCTGCTATTGGGTTGTTGCCTTTACAGTGTTACGGTTCTACGAATGACCTAGAGTGAAAGTGACACGGTGGTGAATTTTAACCTTAACTATAAACTAATTTAATTGTGACATAGGATCTCCGCGACTACGGTAGGGCCGGAGCGGGCGAGTATTCGCCTGAGGTTGCCCTTAACCCCCAAGACAAGACAAGACAAAATTCTAGTGCTGGTTTTACTCAGATTTTGTGAGTTTTAATTTAGCCTAGCCTAGGCCTAAGAGTTCAGAAGATTTGCAAAATGCACCCCATACTAGCCTACTCATAGCTTAAAAGGCCTAGTGATTCTTTTTTGGCGACCACCCACAAATGTTCATATAGCCTAGGCCTAGGCTAGCCTAAGTTCTGGAATGCATGTTGGAATAGCCTTCCTATAAACTGTAGGCTAGGCTATTTCCTTTTAATTTAAGTTTAATTCTTTGGAAAAATCTATTAGGCCTAGACCAGGGCAGGAAAGTAACATTTAAAATGACGTGTAAAAAGTCGCCCATAAATGGCGGGCCGCTATGTTATTGTAATTTGGGAGCTTATTTCGTCTGTTGATTGACTTTGTCCTTAATTGGGGATCCTATGAATTAGCACAGATGATGATGACTTACCGTACATCATAATACGTGACGGGCCGACGTGGGGGGGCAGAGCCGCAGAGACCCCCTCAACATATTTTGTATCCCACAGTAACTTTTAATGGGATGGATGTAGTTACCGGGTGTACGGTCGTCATGTTTACATAGGGCGATCACCGCGGTTATCTTCGCGTCTATTTTGACGGCGATTTTTTCGGCATATTTCATTTTATTCACTTCCTTTTATATTTAGGCTATAATCTAGCTTTGGCACGACAATAACCCTAACCTAGTCTTTCTTAAAGATTCTTCTAATCTTCCAGTAGCCTATAGCCTAATTTATGTCATTTTTAAAGGCACACAATTAAATGGTTGGTATTTTAAACGACACTACTGCAGAATTATGAGAACAAATTTATTAACGATAATAGGCAACAATAGATTCACCATATTTTTCTCCATAGGCTATAGTCCGCATGAAGGATTTTCGTTATCGACAAATTGAAAAAATTCCCACTTCACAGACAAAATAGACAAATACACCAAAAATCGGGGTGTGGGGGCGGCAGCCCCCACCCATAATAGCCTACTATAATAGGTTAGGTAAGGTTGTTAGGTTAGGCTAGGCTAATGTCTACTGTAAGCTACTGTAAGAAACTGTGTTGTCCTTTCAAAGGGGTATAGGCCTAGTAAACACTAGGATAGCCTATACCTGGTCAAGGGTAAGTCCTGCTGTAGTCAACTTGAATGCTACCTTAAATTGTAATATTAGACTAGGCCTAGTCTATAGATAAAATAGCCTAGCCTACTTATTTATTGTAGCCTATAATATAGGCCTAGCCGGGTAGAATGTAGAGTTCGGACATACCGCCACCATTGTTTACACTGCGCAGAGCGGCGACGGAAGCTTGCCATCATGTTCCCGTCCATTTTGAATGCCGTTGGATACGATAATATGTTGAGGGGGGCAAACACCCCCCATGACATATTGTCATCATCATATAATTTGCCAGCAGGCGGCAAATAGGCCTAACCAAAAAAAATCGTCGTCAAAAACTCAAAATAAACGCGAACTTACAGTAACTGCGGCGATCGACCATGTAAACATGACGGCGGCGGCGGCGGTGGACGCTTGCGATCATGTTCCCGTCTATTTTGACTGCCATTGGATACAATAATATGTTGAGGGGAGGGCTTTGCGGCAATTTTTTTGGTTGTTTGCCCCCTACTAGCAATATATATGATGATGACAACACGTCATGGGGGCAAAGCCCCCCTCAACATATTATTCTATCCAATGGCATTCAAAATAGACGGGAACATTATCGCAAGTGTCCGACGCCGACACCGCCGCCGTCATGTTTACATTATAATGTCGATCACCGTGGTTAAAAGCTGGATCACACATAGCCGAGTCGGTGCGCGAGTCCAACACGAGTCACACTCGTCGATTATCGCCGTCGCTGGAGGCTGAGTCGGCCGCGAGTAGCAATTGCTCCCGAGTCAAGGAGAGTGCAACACGAGTTAACTCGAGTCAATATGAGTCAACACGTGTTCATGCAAGAGTCTGTACGAGTAACTGAGAGTCAAAACAAGTGTAACACGAACCCAACACGAGTGTCAAAAATTTGAAAAATAATGGCCACATTCCAGGGCACGTAAACAAAGAGTATGGACGAGTCTAACACGAGTCAACGCGATTGTTACACGGATCAACACGATTGTTATACGGATCATCACGAAAGACAACGCGTTGACTCTCGTTGGATCTCTGTTGCACACGTGTTGACTCGTGTTACATCCGTGTAAACTCGTGTAAACTCTCGTTGATTCGTCCTACATTTTTGAAATAACGGTATTTCAAATGACACTTGCTTTTTTTCTCAGTGGATCGTGTTTACTCTTTTTTACTCGTGTTTTCACTCGTGTTTGAATCGTGTAAACTCTGGCATCATGGGGGCACCAAATTTTGGCACTCACATTCGTGCTTTCTACTCTTGTTGATACGTGCTGCATGTGTGTTACATACGTGTTGTTGCGTGTAGACATGTGTTGATTCGTCAACGCGTCGAAATGATGACGAAAAGCGACGAATCACCAAAGAGTGTTACACGGGTTTACACGAGTCAACACGAGTTAACACGAATAACAAAGAGTTATTCAGAGTCAAACACGAGTTAACACGTATGTACACGAGTCTACACGTATTTAGGCCACACACGGGGGTACTCGCCACGGGGCCCAAAAATGTCATGCATGCATGACATGTTTGGACCCCGTGGCGAGTACCCACGAGTGTGTCGAGTAAACAAAGAGAATACACGAGCGTAGCACGAGTCTATATGAGTGTTGAGGAGTATCGACGAGTCATTGCTGAATAGCAAAATTTCATCACTCGTTGTCGGGAATTTAGATAGAGAGGTTAAATTACATATCACTGGTACATGAAATATCCCAACAAATAGTTATAATATAATTACCAACGAGGTATTCGATGGGTGTAATCCAGTCCCCCACACGCGGCTAATTCAATTGCATGACATGTAGGAATGTTCACATAATACAATATCGATACAATGAACTTAGCTTAGAGGACTGGTGATGTAGGACTGTTGTTAATATTGTTATAGATTAATATTTGTAGCACATGGTGAACTGTGGGTTGAGTCAGAGCCGGGGGAGGAGATGTTGGCTGTATGGTGTTGCTTGAGAGACTAAAGGGCCGGCGTCCAATCGCTTCGCGAAATTACATACGGCTGCCGGCTCATAATAATTATAACCCATATCTTGGTTTCATAATACATCTAGAGCTGATGTAGATATTTATACATTTCAGTTAATATTTAACCTAACTTAAGAATAAAACAAAGAACCAGCCGAAATCGTACAAGCGATACGATACCGCCAAATTCAAATGTCCTATTGGACCAAAACCTGTCGGGATCATTACCCTATTCCCGACATATTGCCCGCCACCAAAAATGATATACAGGAGCTATATACAGAGAACATAAAAAGGACATCGAAGTCAAAGATCACCTTGTTTGATCTTTGATCTCCAAAGATCCACGGAACTCATAGCCGCCCTCCTTTTGGGACGAGCGCCACCTGAAGCCTTAGGAGGATCATCCTTCTCATCATCAGCTGCCCCACCTTGAGGAGCACTGTCACCAGCACTCTCCCGCGGAGGGGTATCAGTAGAGACGCCAGAATCATCCGGCAGTTCTACATCCTGCTCCAAGGGATATAACCTTACGACTGGGCGAGTAGTAACCCCAGTCGAAGTTCGTATTCTAGCAACCCTTATAAGACCATCAATGCCCTGGAACAAATCGATAATCCTCCCAAGCTTCCAAAATAACCTAGGACGCTCATCATGAATCAGGTCGATATCCCCGATACGAGGCCATCGTTGATTCGTCCCTTTGATCTTATGAGAGTGACGCTCGCGAAGAGACAGCAAATATTCTTGGGTCCACCGTTTCCATAGATCGTCGGACACCTTGTTTACATACTGGAAGCGACGACGTGTGGCGTCAGCATTGCCGAACGTAGGGTCTTGCAGATCTTCATAATTTACGGACGATCTAGGAAAGGTATTAAGGGTTCGTCCACGTGTTAGCATAGAAGGCGAAATGGGTAAGAGGTCATCAACATCTGCCAAGGTATAGGTCAAGGGCCTGTCGTTGACTGACATCTCAATTTCTATTAAGATGGTTTGCAACTCCCGTCTGGTCACCAGTGCCCTTCCTAATACCTTCTTCATGGCAGATTTGACGATACCGATAGTTCTCTCCCAAATCGCCCCGAACCATGGTGCACGTGCTGGTATAAATCTCCACTTACAACCCTTTCCAGTGAGGGTAGCCACAACCTGCGGGTCATCCATTAAACTCTGGAGATATTTAGAGGCCCCGACAAAACAAGTCGCATTATCGCTCATAATAATTTGAGGGAAACCATTGCGGCCTGCAAAGCGTCTTAGAGTATGCAAAAGCCCCTCACTGGATAGGTCGTCAATCAATTCAATATGAATCGCTCTGGTTACCGCACATGTGAATAGGACGGCATATACCTTTATGATATTACCGGGCGATTCTCTAACATGAATCGCTCCGGTGTAGTCTACCCCGGTTACCTGAAATGGTTCAGTCCTTTGTACCCTGAACTCAGGCAAGGGAGGTAGATCAACTGGGGAGTAAGGCTTACCCTGTAATCTTTTACAGATAGTACAGCTATTGTGGATCCCTTTAATTGCTTGTCGCATCTTAGGGATCCACCAACGTTGTCGCATATACGCCAGAACATAATTTACGCCAAAATGTAGGCAGGTCCTATGGCATTGGCGAATCAACAGTTTGGTAATCAAATGAGAGGAGCTAAGGAGGACAGGATATTTCGCAGAATCAATAATGTCCGTGTTTTGTATCCTGCCTCTACACTTAATTATGCCTCCTTCCATATATAATCCTAGCTGCCTCATTAAATTTGAGGGTTTGGCCTTTGACTCCTTGCTCAGGATTTGATGTTCAGTAGGATAAGATTCCCTTTGTACTAAACATATTAGTTTTGCTTCTGCTGATCTCAATTCATGGAGTCTGATATGCTTCGAATCTTCACTAAGGAAAGACCCGTGAGCCCGACTTCTCATGTTGTTAATGAAACGGTATATCCATGCAAATACCCGTATTACTTTATCATAGCTGCCGTAACGTTCCCACTCTACCAACTTGTTATCCTGATGTGTAGTACTCACATTCGAACTACTTAACACATCATCTTGGGGCCGACTTGAAGGATCAGACATGCATTCCCTGAAATCCTGAGGCCATTCAGTTGGAGATGTAAGCCATGGAGGTCCATGCCACCAAATAGAGGACGACATAAACTGCTGCGCCGAGATCCCCCGGGAAATTATGTCACTGGGGTTATCCCTGGTGCTCACATAGCGAAATGTAGCTGTAGGAACTAGGTTATGAATCCCATCAGTGCGATTAGAAACATAAACAGGTAACACTTTCTGGCTGTGTACCCATGAAAGCGCTATTTGACTGTCGCTCCAGACATAGACATTATTAATCTGTAGTATGTCTGTATAAGCATCCAGTGTAAACCTTATTAGACGAGCAGACAGAAGCAATGCAGTAAGTTCTAATTTAGGAACTGTAATCTTCTTTATAGGGGCTACTTTGGCCTTCGCTATAGCCAGCGTCGCTTCACTACCATTGCATATGTATATGGCAGTACCGTACGCACTATTACTAGCATCAGAAAAGGCAGGTAGATCCACCTGTTGACCACTAATAACCTGACGATTAAGTTGGACCTTGCAACATGTGGAAAGGTCCGACCGAATCAACCGCCAAGTATCTTGTAACTCAATCGGGAGGGGCGTATCCCAATCTAGTTTTAGCCGCCACAGTTGCTGAAAAAACATACGAGCACGGATTGTTACAGGCAGCAAAAAACCTAGGGGATCAAACAACCTCGCTGACAAGCTTAAGCAGTTTCGCTTGGTCATAAGCTCACTGCCGCATGGGGTGTGACAGAAGGATATACAATCTGTGGTAGTGTCCCATTTGTGGCCTAAAAACTTCACCTCACTATTCTCAGTAGCTACACCGTCAGAAGCAAATTGACCTTTCAAAAGATCACTATTAGTGGCCCATTCTCTTAAGTATAAATGAGCCTTGGCAAATATATCGCGGATCTCCCAGCATCTTTCGAGCAATAAATCTTCATCGTCTCCAGTGCCTTGAAGATTGTCCACATAGATCCCCTGCTTAATCTCATTCTTGAAGTCAGGATCTAGTCCAGCCTCCTCAAGATGACGCAAGATAGTAGCGTTGAGAAGGAACTGGGAACAGGTCGCCCCGAATAAGACGACTCTGAACCTGTAGACCAGATACTCTGAATCTAGATCCATGGGGTCCCGCGGCTATAAAAATCTTGTCGAGTCCCTGTCTTCACGATGGAGTTGAAGCATCAGGAAGGCCTTCTCAATATCGGCGACCCATGCAAACTTATGACATCTGAAGCGCAACATAATTTGCGCTAGATCAGAGACCAGGGACGGACCCGTGTAAAGACAATCATTCAGGCTATAGGAGCGATCACTGGATTTAGCAGAGCAGTCATACACAATACGAACAGGAGTGGTGGAACTGTCCTTTTTAATCCCATGGTGAGCAAGGTAATGGATGTTATCTCCATACTCATTGAGATATACTCTCTCCACAAATCCACGTTGTACCTGCTCGGCTAAAACTGCCGCATAAGTCTCGCAATAACTTGGATCCTTGACAAAATGCTTCTGAAGGCCACGTAACCTACCAAGTGCTAGATGGAAATTAGTAGGTAATTTACTCTTGTTATCATTCCAAGGGAGCCTTACCACATACTGACCTCTGCCAGAGTCATACGTTACAGTCTCTTCATACGAGATTAACGCTAGCTTGGACTCACGATCAAGTTCATGTGGGTCAATTCCAATATTGTCCAAGTCCCATAGCTTATCTATATCAGTACATGTATTATCAGGCACATTTGGCCTAATATATTTATCTATGGGGCTTACTGCTACCTTGAGGACCGTAACCACCTCCACCTGTGTGTCTTGAGAGGAAGTGGCATAGGATCCAGAAATGGCATACCCTTGGATCGTGGGGAGCATTATAAGCTTATCTACTCGCCGATATCCAGGGTGAACCAGGTCGTAGTAATAATCAGCTCCGACCAGTAGCATAATACCATTGTTAGCAGAGAGTTGATCATCAGCCAGTTTATAACCCTTGCTTCTGAGATATTTCAAATGTGGTTGAATCTCTGATGCTATATAGAAACTGGGTAGTGTGTCGACCACAACAGCCTTGATGGGACATACCTTTTTTCTATAAACATAGGAAATCTCCACTATATCATAGTCGCTGGAATCTATTTCACCAGTGAAACCATGGAGACGCAAATTCTCTTGACCCTTGCTGGTACACTTGAGCTGGGGTAATGATGACCGCAGAACGAATGACCTCTGTGAGCACTGGTCAAGTAAGGTGCGCGTCATTATAGTATTAGTATTACTCCCCACTACTGGCAGCATCATAGTAGGAAGCAATTGACATTCTCGAGAAGTAATGGACATGGTAGATACTTTATCACCTTCGCTGTTACTTTTCTCATGTGACTCTTTGGGGGTTCTCCCCTTTTCTTTGCCGTCGTGCCAATCAGACTGGGTGCAAAGGGAAAACCAATGTTTCCCCTTGCAATACTTACAAGGTTTGATATAGGAATTGGTGCAGGTACTGTTGAAGTGGTCTCTTGCCAGACAGCTGGTACATAACTTAAGCGATTTAGCCTTGCCAATCTTCTGTGTAGCCTTAGGATACTTAGGACACTGATACCACAGATGACCGTGGACACTGCACAACTTACAACCTAATGATATCGGCCTTTTCTGTTTAGGAGAAGTCTGTACCGGGAAAGCTGCAGTAGATGGCGACATCTCCACTTGTCGGTAGTGTCCAGTACTCTCCATATTGAAGACTTCAGTCTGGTACACCTGCACCAACGCTTCCAAGTTTAGTGGAGAGTCGCTTAGTTGTCGTCTTAAGATTTCCCTTAGGGGAGAGGGTATGTTATTAAAGATATTCACACTAAATATCTCCTCCTTGGTGACGGCCATTGTCTCCATAGATCGGAGGAGGGTCTCAAAGGAGGCATAGTACTCCTTTAGGGCCGTCACATCATAGGATGGAGGATCTAGCGTGAAGAACTTAGTAATTAACGCGGTCTTGATGACTTCCACTCTCCCGTAAGTTCTCTTCAGCAACTCCACTGCAGACTCGTAGCTGGTAGCTTCTAGCTTGTACCCATCGACTAACTTCAATGCCTCCCCTTTCAATTGACCACGGAGATATGTGAACCTTTGGATGGATGTGAGTGTTTTATTATGATGGACGGAACACTCAAAAATATCCCAAAATCCAGTCCAGGTAGCCGAATCCCCGGAAAAGGTAGGCAAAGTAAGCTTCGGCAGGTTAAAACCAGTCGCCTTTGGTGTACCGGTATCCTTAACAGAGGTTGATTCTTGGGTGGAAGATAGTCTGGCTAAGGCTGTATTAACATCCTCAAAGTACTCAAGATCTGCCGACATTTCTTCTTCCACATCGTCAGTAACTGTCAATAAACCATATACCTGCTGAGCATAACTATCATAAGTAGCTAGCGATTTAGTAACAGTAGCGAATTTACCCTTTATTTGATCAGCCGTGGCACTTAATAAAAATTCATCAAGATCTCTTAAACACCTATTTAAACTTCCCTTCATCCCTCCCTTAAGAATCTTAAGTTTCTTTAAATCTGTCATCGCTATATCTGAATCTAGGCTATTAACTCTCTAAACTATAAAGCAAACTAGTTACACAAATTAATAAAAAATGTGGCCACTCCCAATTTGGAAACTGTCATTAGGCTACTAGCTGCAGTAGGATGAATTAATGGAGCAAATCGACAAATAGCAGAAACAAACTAGGGCTAGAGAAAGAAGGGTAAATGAAAAGAACTGACTAGGCTAGTATTAGGTATTAGGCCTAGCCCAGCTGCCCATCCCACAATCATGAGGTCTGTTGGCTGTCAATCGCTTAGGAATCAACAGAGACCGAACCCCATGACCGTAATTAGGCAACTAGGCTATAACATTTAATTAAATGAGTCACATGAGAACCCTCCCCACCGGCAAAATTTAATTAAATGAGTCACATGATAAAACACAACGAACACCACAGGCACACCACCAAAGCGAAATGAACAGCTACCACAGACACCTGCATGCCTAGCCTGCCTAGCTTAGCTTTGCCTACTAGCGCGAAATGGTGCCCGACGAAATTACCCCTACCCCAATCACCAGCCCAGCTAACCCACCGTAAAAAGGCCAATGAACACACGCCCAAAAAATCTGGAAACTAACCACAAAAAAGATAGGGATGGCATCTAAATGCTAAAAAACAGGAGGGAAGAAGCTGGAACGGCAGTCGGCCTAACAACGCGCGAGGCGGCAGCCATTTGTAAGCCCACAAGCGTCAAGGTAGCAAACAAAACGGTACTACGGTAAGGAAGCCAAAGGGCACGAAGGACCATTATTTGTCGGGAATTTAGATAGAGAGGTTAAATTACATATCACTGGTACATGAAATATCACAACAAATAGTTATAATATAATTACCAACGAGGTATTCGATGGGTGTAATCCAGTCCCCCACACGCGGCTAATTCAATTGCATGACATGTAGGAATGTTCACATAATACAATATCGATACAATGAACTTAGCTTAGAGGACTGGTGATGTAGGACTGTTGTTAATATTGTTATAGATTAATATTTGTAGCACATGGTGAACTGTGGGTTGAGTCAGAGCCGGGGGAGGAGATGTTGGCTGTATGGTGTTGCTTGAGAGACTAAAGGGCCGGCGTCCAATCGCTTCGCGAAATTACATATGGCTGCCGGCTCATAATAATTATAACCCATAACTTGGTTTCATAATACATCTAGAGCTGATGTAGATATTTATACATTACAGTTAATATTTAACCTAACTTAAGAATAAACAAAGAACCAGCCGAAATCGTACAAGCGATACGATACCGCCAAATTCAAATGTCCTATTGGACCAAAACCTGTCGGGATCATTACCCTATTCCCGACACTCGTGTTGGACTCGCGTACCGACTCGGCTATGTGTGAAGCAGCCTTTAGTTCGCGTCTATTTTGAAGGCGTTTTTTTCAGTTATTTGCCTCCTGCTGGCAATATATATGATGATGACAATATGTCATGGGGGGGTGACCCCCCTCAACCTATTATTGTATCCAAAAGCAGTCAAATAGACGGGAACATGATGACCAGCGTCCGCCGCCGCTCCGCGTAGTGTAAACAAGGCTGGCGGTACACCCGAACTCTACATTCTACCCCACTAATTTTCCAACTAGCATAACCGATGATTATCAATGATAATCATCATAATGTTCAATCCCAGTCAGAAACGTCCATGCTTCCCTCCCATAAGTCAATGTCGGGATTACCACACTGTCATGCAAGGACTTCTTTACTTCCATGCTGACCACCCTATTTCTTCTTACTGCTTTCAGAGTTCCTACAACGCTCTTCCCCTGTTACACTTTCTCCCACACTTCTTCATCCATAGGCCTACTCACATCTTTTCTCAACACACTGCCCAAATACTTAAATGAGCTGACATTCTTCATAGCCGTTCAACCTCACTTCACACTCTATGGTTGCACCCCTTTCAAAGACCATAATATTGCTCTTCCTAGCATTTACCTCCAGATTCCGTTTTTCACACACTGTTCCAAACATAATTACCTGACCC
This sequence comes from Paralithodes platypus, assembly GCA_032716605.1. Taxonomy (NCBI): domain Eukaryota; kingdom Metazoa; phylum Arthropoda; class Malacostraca; order Decapoda; family Lithodidae; genus Paralithodes; species Paralithodes platypus. The sequence goes on along the minus strand of CM064483.1, from coordinate 41,359,398 downwards.
TGCAACTCCCATTCACTATCGCTCATCAGAACTGTGTTATCTGCAACAGTAGTACCGGTACTGTACTGTTGAGGCAACTTCCAATCGTTTGCTTCCCTTATCAGCGGTACACCAACATCCGCTGCTCTTCCTTGTATATCTTTCATGACTCCATCCATATACTGTACCGGTATATATTGAACAACCATAGGGACATCACACACACCCTTAATTTAACCCAACATTCAGATTAAAGAACTCGCTCTGTTAATTATCCACACATACTGACACCTTTGCACCCTCATAAATGCTCTTCATTGCTTTCAGCAACTTGCCATCTACTCCGTATATTCTTAGTACCGGTACTTTCCACATACCTTCTCTATCAATTCTCTCATAGGCCTTCTCCAACTCCATAAATGCAGCATACAACTTTTGTCGCTTCTCCGGATATTTCTCCACAACACATTTCCAGGCAAAAATCTGAGCTACACATCCTCTTCCCTTCCTAAGATGACTACAGTATGCTAACCGTTTCCCCAGCAATACTGACTAAAAATGCCCAAATATATTGCATGTCCTCTTCAGATTTATCTAAAATATGTAAAATTACACCAAATACCACTACAGTAGCACTGAAATCAATAAAACTCAATAACAGGATAAATAAATGGAAGAAATACTCCAAAAGATTAATATGTTAACCCTTTACCCAGCAATACTGACTGAAAATGCCTAAATAGATTGCATGTGCTCTTCAGATTTATACATACATACGTACATAACATTTTAAGACTGAGTGCTCCACACAGATGTGCAGTTTCAGTCTCTTTTCCTGTTAAGGGATGCTTTACTTGTCAAGTTTTTGGATTTGAGATCGGCACGTATAGTCCGATCCCAGGTCTTACTCGGTCCACCCCTTGGTGCAGCTCCCTCCACAATCGCAGACCTGCATCTTTTCACCCAATTTTGTTCATCCATTCTCTCCACATGTCCATACCATCCCAGTTTACTTGTACGTATCTCCTCGCTAATAGTCTTTATACGTAAACGTCTCTTCAGCTCATCATTTGTTATTCTGTTGACATCCTTTATCGGAAATATGTAAAATTACACCAATTACCAACTACATTACCAAACATTTTAATAAAGTACACTAACAGGATAAAGAAAATGTAAGAAATAGCCCTAAAGATGAATTTATCTATCTATCTATTGACGGACGCCTTGATCCCCGAAGGATTGGCCACGAACGAAACACCCCTATGTACCTCTGTCCCCAGTCAGTCGACGCCCTTCCTCCCATCCAGCAACGCTTTCATGCATATACTTCTTAACTCCATCCTTCCACCTCTCTCTCGGTTCATTTCTCCCTCTGTCCTTCCACCTCACTCGTACACTCTCTTAGTCATTATCTCGCTTCCCATACGTTCCACATGGCCGAACCATCTTAAGGTGTTCTTTTTCGCACTTTCCAGTACATTCACACCACACCTCTCTCGTACTTCCTCATTCGTCTGTCTATCCATCCATGTAACTCTGCACACACTTCTCAAGTAACTCATTTCCATCCCTTTCACTCTTGGTTTGAATCTCTCCAACAACGTCCATGCTTCGCTTCCGTAAGTCAGTGTCGGGATTACCACACTGTCATGCAAGGACTTCTTCAGTTCCATGCTGACCACCCTATTTCATGTTACTGCTTTCAGCATTCCTACAACCCTCTTCCCCTGTTGCACCCTCTCCCACACTTCTTCATTCATACTCCCATCTTTACTCTGTACACTGCCAAGATACTTAAATGAGCTGACAATCTCCATAGCCTGACCGTTCAACTTCACCTCACACTCTGTGGCTTCACCCCTTTCGAAGACCATAACCTTGCTCTTCCCCGCATTTACCTTCAGATTCCATTTTTCGCACACTTTTTTTTTATTTTTTATTTTTTATTTTTTAAGAGACAATGAACGGAGGAAGGAAAAATACAGATAAAACAAAAAGGTCCATGTGCCTAAAGGCATCCTCCATTCATAAAATGTTTGTAACAACTGGATTTAAACATTTGTAGATTGTAAGTTTGTGGAAAGCAATTCGAGGGAAGTGAATTCCAAAGAGTAGTAGCTCTGGGGATAAATGAATTCTGATAAGCAGAAGTTCTGCATTGTGGAGGAGAAAGTGTAAATTCATGGGCGCTCTCAGCTGCCCTAGTTCTACGGGGAAAGATGTGGAGAGGCGGCACAATTGAAGCAAGTTCCTCGGAACAATTGCTGTGAAAATATCTGTAGAATAATGCAAGGGATGCAACGTTTCTTCGTATGGATAATGTAGGAAGGTCCTGTGTGATTGCAGGGTTATTGATTAATCTAATAGCTTTATTTTGAATTTTGTCCAACTGCCTCAATGCAACCACTCCACTTCCACCCCACAGAGGTGAACAGTAATCCATCTGAGAACGCACATGACTTTTATATATCACGGCCAACTGCTCGTCGGTGAAGAATTCTCGAACTCTGTACAGGAGTCCCAGTTTTTTAGAGGCATTCTTAGCAATGCTTCTAACATAATGTGTCCAGCTCAAGTTAGTAGTTAATGTTACACCGAGAATGTCAATACTAGGGGAAGTGGGAATATTTACATCATTAAAAAATATATGGGAGTCAGTGAGATTCTGTCGGTTAGAAAATTGAATGTATTTGGTTTTCTGTGCATTAAAGGAAACTAGATTCTTTTGTTCCAAACATATTTACCAGACCCTGCAACTCCCATTCTCCCATTCTCCCATTCTCAGCAAACAGCAGTACACAAACATCCACTGCTCTTCCTTGTATTTCTTTTATGACTCCATCCATATACTGTATATATAGAACAAACATCGGGACATCACACACCCTTACTTTACCAAACATTGAGATCAAAGAACTCCCTCTGTTCATTCTTCACACATACTGATACCTTTGCACTCTCATACATACTCTTCACTGCTTTCAGCAACTTGCCATCTACTCCATTATATTCTCAGTACTTTCCACATACCTTCTCTATCAACTCTGTCATTCCACTCGTTGCCTTCCCTTATTAGTGGTACACCAACATCTACTGCTCATCCTTGTATTTCTTTTATGACTCCATCCATATACAGTACAGTATATATTGAACAACCACGGGGACATCACACACCCTTTCTTTAACCCAAAATTCAGATCAAAGAACTCGCTGTGTTCATTCTCAACACATACTGACACCTTTGCACCATCATACATGCTTTTCACTTCTTTCAGCAACTTGCTCTCTGCTCCGTATATTCCAAGTACTTTCTACATACCGGTACCTTCTCTATCAACTCTGTCATAGGCCTTCTCCAAGTCCATGAAGGCAGCATACAACTTTTGTCCCTTCTCAAGATATTTCTCCACAACATATTTCAGGGCAAAGATCTGAGCTACACATCCTCTTCCCTTCCTATGATGAATACTGTATGTTAACTGTTTCCCCAGCAATACTGACTGAAAATGCCCAAATATATTGCATGTGCCCTTCTGATTTATCTAAAATATGTAAAATTATACCAAATACCAACTACATTAGCACAAAACTCAATCAATCACAGAAACAGGATAAAAACATAGAATAAATACCCCAAAAGATGAATACGTTAACCCTTTCCCCAGCAATGCTTACTGAACATACACAAATAAATTGCATGTGCTCTTCAGATTTAGCTGAAATATGTAAAATTTCACCAAATACTAACTACATTAGCACAAAAATCAATCAAGCACTTTCACAGGATAAATAAAATGGAAGAAATAGCCCAAAAATGAATTTATCTATAGCCTACCGGTATATATTGCCGGACACCTTGATCCCCGAAGGGGTGACCATGAACGATACGCCTGCGTATTTCAAGCTCGCTTGAGTTATCACTCGATCGTCTTTTAGAGCTTTTTGGCCCGGGGTAATTACCACACCATCGCGTCATAAGGAGTTTGAGGGGGTTAAATTGCTAGATACATAGAGGAAGAGGAATGCCAAGTAAAGCTAAACAAAAATATATAAGATATTTTTAACATGAGGTTGCTTATAATAATGTGTACCTCTGCAGTTTCTCCATGGCTAACGAAAAAGGTCACATTCCTAAGAAGCCCTAACCAAAAAGGCCAAGCTTCTGTATAGAAAAAATGCCACACCATTACCCTTATGGTGACCCTATCAAATAATCAAAACAACCACACTTCTTAACCCAATTTCCGCGGGGCCCCTCATATGACGGAGACGATTTTCCGGCTATTTTGTAGCCTGTAAGCCAGGCCAGCTTTTGCAAGTAGCACGGATGGACGTCAGCCGGAGCCTACAGGCCCCGCCATGACACTGAGGTTTGTGTGAGAGAGAGCTCACTTATGTGCAGCGTCACACATAGCGAAAACAGAAAATAATTGGTAATTTTTAGCGATTTCGCCTATCGGATTTGGTAATTTTTTGCAATTTTGCCCTTCGTTTGCAAGATCATTACAAGAAAACCAGACATCGTACAGGGATGATTAAGGAGTAATTTGAAAGCTATTACCGTACTTTCACGAATACATAATTGTATTACGCTCTGGCTTTTGCTTATGCATGAAAATGAGCAGGGAATGAAGGCAATTTCGGGCAATTATGCCTACTCGTACAGGAGTCCTTGGAGCGGCTTCTGTCGCGCCGGGAATTTCCACACCTCTCACACCACACACACACATCACAAAGTTTTTCCTACACCGAGAAATGACTCTCCGGCTCTCATTTCTCGAAGACTTCTTCTAGCCGGAGACATTGAGAGCAACCCAGACCCACCTACACATACATATGTCCAACTTGCTCAAAACCCATTAATTCGAGTCACCACACTAAGGGTTCAGTTCTCTGCAATTCATGCAGGAACTGTACCCACTTCACCTGCACAACACTTGCCTCCAAGAAACACTACACGAACACCTGGACCTGTTCCTCATGCCCCTCCCTCTCCCAGTCAAATCCCTCGCCTAAAACCCGTCCACCTCTCCTCCCCAGCCCACCTAACCTTCCCATATCATCCACTCCCCCCCCTAAAACCCGTCCACCTCTCCTCCCTAACCCACCTAACCTTCCCATGCCATCCACATCCTCAACTCAACACACCACACCCCATCCTAATCCACTCCAACCCCCATCTCCTGCTCCCCAATCCCCACCCCCACCTCACGCACCCCAATCCCCAGGCCCTCCCTCACCCCCACCCCCACCCCCTCCCTCATCCCCACCCCATCCTCGTGCAGCAGCACCCAACATACATCGTGCACATAACATTAACATTCTCCAATTGAACATAGATGGCATCAACACAAAGAAACACGAACTCTCACACTTCATCAAACAACACAACATACACATTGCCATCTTGCAAGAAACAAAACTCTGCACAACACAAAAAACACCCACATTTCATGATTTCACCACCATCAGACAAGACCGGGCTGTCGGCGGAGGCGGTGGACTCATCACCCTGGTACACAAAGAAATATCATACATAGTTACCAGTGTACAAACCAAATCCCTCCTCCCCCCAAATGATAACACAACAGAAATACAATCAATTAAAATACGCACTGGCAACAACTCCAACATAACCATCATAAACACATACATCCCCTACAGTACCAAATGAATACAGACCACACTTACAACACATCACAAACACCCCACACATCATCCTGGGTGGTGATTTCAACGCCAAGACGTCGGCCTGGTTTGTCGACAACCTCGACACAGACAGAGGGCTGGTACTACAAAACCAAACTGATAACCTCATCATCCTTAACGACATCCATTAACATACCCATATTCCTCACCAAGCCCTCTATAACCCATCATCTCCAGACATCACCTTTTGCTCCCCAGAACTCGCCCCCACAACATCCTGGAGGGTGGTCAGAACCTTAGGCTCTGACCACCTCCCAATCATTATATACCACCAAAACCAGACTCACCCCAGCTAGCCACAAACACACAGACACCAATTATAAAAGAGCTAACTGGGAAGCATTCACAAATGAGACAGAACAACACTTCACAACTCTAAACAGTACACCCATCACTAACATCAACAATGCTGTACACATACTCAATAAAACTATCCAAAACGCTGACAAGAAACACATTCCAAGAGGTAACAGAAAAAGACACAACCCCAACTTCACACCAGAAATTCAAAACCTCATCAGACAACGCGACATACTGAAACACTCCCCAGCACCCCACACACAAGACATCACACAACAAATCCAAGCACTCAACACCCAAACTAACAACAAAATACAAGAAAAACAAAAACTAAATTGGAAAAACTTCCTACAAACACTTGATCACAAAACAAACCCCAAAAAACTCTACAAAACACTAAACAGCATCACACTTTCCAACAGTAACACAACACAATCACATGCTGCAATCATAACAACAGACTCTATTCCTTCATGTAAACAACAAGCAAACACTCTCATCAATCACTTCTCACATGTCAGCAACCTATAACCTCACAAAGACGACCGACGTGTCATCCGACGTAAGAGACAATTCCCCACAGACCCTGACTATACACCCTTCACCAATCACCAGACAAAGCATATCATCAACAATCTCAAGCACTCACCCGCTTGTGGCCTAGACAACATAAGCAACATACACCTCAGACACCTGGGACCACAAGGCATACAAGCACTCACTAACATATCAAACTACAGTTATTCACACAACACAATACCAGACATTTGGAAGCATGGTCTCATCACCACATTCCCCAAACCCAACAAAGACCCCACGCTACCCTCCTCGCACCGCCCCATCACACTCCTTTGCTCCCCCTCCAAAGTCATGGAACGCCTAGTATTACAACTAATTACACCCGACCTACCCCTAGCTCCAACACAACATGGCTTTAGGCCACTGTACTCCACAAACACTCTTCTCACAGACCTTACACAAAGAGCTGTTGACGGCATCAACTCAGCTAGACCACCACACAGATCACTATTAGCCACACTCGACATTAGCAAAGCCTTCGATGCCATCCCCCGCCACAACCTAACAAACAAAATCTACAACACAAACATGCACAACACAAAAAAGGTGGCTGGACAACTTCCTAGCAGGCAGATGTGCACACATATCTTTTGCCGGTCAGTCATCTAAAATCAGAAACTTTCCAAACGGAGTCCCACAAGGATCCGTCCTATCGACCGCACTCTTCAATCTATACATGCATGATATAACTACACCCATTACGCCCCAAATAAACTTAGCCTCCTATGCAGATGACATAACACTCACATGCACACACCATGACTCAAAAAGAGCAACAGATCTCCTTCAACCCTATCTCAACACACTACATGGCTGGTGCACTACAAACAGACTTAATCTAGCCCCAGCCAAATCCACCGCAACCCTGTTCAAAAGCTGGACAGGAGAACACGAATACATCCCTCAACTCACCATAAACAACACACCCCTAACACATACACACACACCCAAAATCCTAGGAGTAACATATGATAGTCATATGACATTCAAACAGCACACCACAAACATTAAAAAGAAACTGACACCCAGACTTAACGCCCACAGGTCACTTGCTCACACAAAATTTGGACATAACAAAGAAACTACCACCACAGTATATAAACAATACATAAGATCAGTGATGGAATACGCAAGCCCAGCCTGGGCTTCTAACCTAGCTGAAACACATCATAAGACCTTACAGACTATTCAAAACAAAGCCCTGAAGATCATTACAGGCTGCACAGCTACTGCACCTACATCAAGAAACCAAAATCCTCAAAGTCAAAGACCATCTGGAGATGAGAGGCACTCAATTCCTGGCAGCAGCCTCCACGAACCAAGACCACCCACTAAACTACATGGCAACACACCCACAGACACCAAGAAATATCAAAACAACACCCAGCACACGGTATCACACACAATTACTGTCCTCTCTCCCTCCCTGCCTACCCCGAACCAACTTCCAGAAGCACATCCATACTCATATCTCTCGCCGATCCATCCACTCACTCACAGACAACACGCAGCTGCAAGCACGACCTCCCGAAATCCATCCTTCCGAATCCTCCCTTCCTCGCGAGGACAGAGTCCACCTGGCCAGGCTGAGATGCGGACACCATCCAGCTCTCCTGAGCTATCAGAAGAGACTGGATGACTCCGTTGCCGAAGCCTGCCCGGGATGTAACACAGCACCCCATACCATTAACCCTCTATTGGCGGCCCACAACATAAGTTGAGTTAAATAAATTTGGACTATGTGGCGGCTCACAACATAAGTCGTGTGGCAATTTCAGCACGTAATGTTGCTGAGAGAGAGAGACAAGTGGTGGCAGGAGAGTAGCGAGCGTATGACTTCTCCAGACCACCGCGGCGGGCCTACTGACATTGAATCCCACCCTCCTCCACCCTCTCACACTGGCTACTTAGTGAAATGTATGGGGAAAGTACCGAATTACATGGTTTTTGCACTCGTGTTGCGCGGTTGTTGCAAGAAAACTAGCGGTCATACAAGGATCGTTGTGGTGTCATTAGAAAGCTCTGTTTATGCCCTTTCAGGGATAGATACTTGTTTTACGCTCTGGGTCTTATTTAGGCATGAAAATGATCACGTAAACAGCCCTATTTTGGCTAAAAACACCCCGCTGGGCGGTACATATAAATAGACCGCCTAGCCTGCCAATAAGGTGTTAAACACATCATAGAAGACTGCATTTCACACAATCACTTACGCCAACAACACAATCTACACTCAATGAGAGCTCTGTGGGAAAGCCCGATCGTGGCCATGGCCTTCCTCAGGGACTCGGGGCTGTTCGGCCCGGCAGCTTAGGGAACAACAACAACAACAACAACTCATACAGGACTAATAGCTTTAACCAAAATGGTCACACTCCTTAATGGTCTAAGTGGCCATAGCCAAAATGGCTACACTATATTCCTTCTGTACTTTCTCCATGCCCGATAAGATACATGATATTTTGATATATGTGGCACAGAGAGACACATGCGTGCAACCCCGCTCGAACCCCGCACAACGTTGCTTGCAACTTTAATTATTATTATTATTATTAATATTATGTTGTATGGAGCACACAAATGGTTTGTGCATAACATACTGCAATAGTAATGGTTGTATTAATTCTGCAATAATAATGGTTGTATAAATTGTTCACATGGTGATACTATAGCAACACCAATCGCTTCTCACTCACAGGTTTTTTAGTGTTCAGTTATTATTGTCTCTACGGGTTGCTGACTCCTTTCTTTCTTCAGTATATGTGATGGGTAACGACGCCGGCTCCATCCTTTATGGGACAAAATAGATTGAAGACAAATATGCGTTTATTCACGTACGTCGGGTTGACAATGTTCCCAGCTCGAAGCCGGGGCCTTTCTCATGCAAATGGCCATTTTCTGATTTTCCTGGCTCTGCGGAGGTCTCAACCTTTCATTGCTAGGCGGAAACCTAGCAACCTCAGTATCTTCTTCCCATACCATTCTTGTTTTATGTTTTATGGTTATCTCTTTCTGTAATTTCGAATGCGCTCATGGCTGACGATACTGACCATACTGACACGGCAATCGTTTTTGACTTACCGGTAACCGACTCTAGCGATCCCCCGGCTTCTTCTAATAACCTTCCCTCTCAAAGTTCTACAATAGTTACAATGGCACCTTCTGCAGTGCCTATTCAGCAAAATTCGGTAACCGACTCTGGCAATCCCCCGGCTTCTTCTAATGACATTTCCTCTCAAAGTTCTACAGTAGTTACACTGGCAACTTATGAAGTGCCTATTGAGCAAAATTATTCTAAAAGAGGCAAAGGGGACACTATCTTCCTGCAAAATATTCCCCCCGGATTATGCTACGTCTCCCTGCTTAAAATGTTTAAGTCCTTTGGTGTAGTAACCCGTATCAGAATTCGTTTTGTAGACGAATGTGGGTCTGTCAACAGATGCTACATCTCCTTTTTGGAGGAGGAGTCTGCTGCTGCTGCCTACGATGCTGCCTCGAATCTACTACCCGCTGGCTGCTGCGGTTCAAAATCATTGCAGCGTTCTGTTAATATTGAGGATAGTGATTCCGATTATGTGCCAAATGTATTCGACGGATTTGATAAAATCCCAGACCTACAGCGTCCTACTCCTCTACCTAAATGGCTTGTAGCATATTACAACGATGGAGAAAATAATTATATTAAGGTACATCAGTATTTGCAGAGGCAAGTCGGTGTCATCCCAAAGGAACATCTTAAAAAGTATGGGAAAGGTGTATTAATCTACGCTAACAACCCAGTTCAGGCTAGGATGCTATCTCATCTGCCTTGTTCTTCTAATGGTATGTTTAAGTCAATCCAGGCCCACAAGTCCTTTAACTTTACAAAAGGGATTGTGTTTGGTGACGACCTGCATGCCTTCACTGAAGAAACCATCTTATCTATGTGTCCCGAGTCTGTGTCCTCTGCTCGGAAGCTGAAGGGCAAGACTGTATTACTTTTTTTTTATGGTCTTACTTACCCGATTCTGTTGATATTGGGCCACTCACCCTGCGAGTTAAGAAATTTCATGATCGACCTATGCAGTGCTACAAATGTTTTGAGTATGGGCACCTTAAGAAATGCTGCACAAACGAAATCCGTTGCGGCTGTTGTTCAGCATTAAGCAATCATGAGGCTTCTGAATGTGAATCAAATGCGTACTGCTACCACTGTCAGGGTGGCCACTCTCCCTCTTCCTGGCAATCTGTTGTATATAAACTAGTGGTAGACATAGTCGTTCTGGCAAATACACAGCATATTAGTTTTGGTGCTGCTAGATGGGAGTTGCTGTTCCGGAGTAAGCCTGGTACGCGTTCATACGCTTCAACAGTTGCATCATCTGCACCAGTTACCCTCTCTAAAGTGACAGGCCAAGACAAAGTCACTAGTGTTCCTATCATCTCACAGCAGCAGTGACAAGCGCAGAGTTTGGGGAGTGAGGCTATTCCTCCTCAAGCCTCTGTTCGTCACAAACAACATTCCCATTCAAGTTCTGAAAAGCATCCTTCCCTTCCAAAGAAAGATAGGTCACATCCTCGCGATGGTCGTACGCTTCCCGGCTCTTCGCCAAAGGGGAGGAAGGGCCCTTCATCTTCGGATGTGAGGGGTGCCACAGGTTCATCTGGAGGTAGCGTTAATTCCTCCCCCAGGTCTTCCTCCTTCTCTGGGAAGAGTAATTCAATGGAAACTAGAGTAGAAGCGCCAACAACAAAGATAGATAAGAACACGGTCGTCCATGTAAAAAATAAATACCAGCTGCTCCAATCTCCACTAAGGCATTCTCCACAGGAATGCTCTAAGAAGCGGCCCAACTCTGAGGATAGCTCTTTGCTAGTTACGAGGGTTCCCACTCGCAAGGGTGGAACCTCTCCAGCTCTGGTTAAGACTTACCTGAAGAGGCGGCGTGCCGACTCACTTGGCAGGCTTTCTCGAAGACATTTTGAAAAGGAGTCTCTACCGCAAACCTATAATGTTAATGCCCCCCCTCCTAAAGGGGATGATAGTTTAACCAACGACAATAATGCCAAAAATTCTACAATGGAATTGTAGGGGTATCCGTGCAAATAGTGAGGAAGTTTCTGTTTTAGAGAATCTTTATGACGGGGATGTCCTCTGTTTGCAGGAAACCAAATTGGGTTCCTCTCATTTGAACCCAGGTCTAAATTATGTATTTTACAGTTCTCCTCTCCCTCTGGGCCTTCGCGCCAAAGGCGGGACTTCGATTATTGTGAAAAGGAGTGTTCATCATTTCCCAATCCCCTGCAAACTGATTTGCAGGCATGTGTAGTAAGAGTCTTATTCGACAAAATGTATACCATTTGTTCTCTCTACCTCCCTCCTGGGGAGGCCATTAAGTCGAGAGCCCTACAGTCCCTTGTGGACCTGCTTGATCCATCTCTTTTGCTGTTGGGCGACTTTAACGTCCATAACCAATTATGGGGTGGTTCCGTATGCAATGAGCGTGGATCTCAAATTAAAGCTATACTTCTGCAAAACAACTTATCATTACTCAATGATGGGTGCCCTACTCACCACACTTTACATCTTCACAGTTATTCTGCCATTGATCTTAGTATATGCACCTCTGATATTTTACTCTCCTTCCAGTGGTCGGTTTCTCAGTCATTGCATGGAAGTGACCACTTTCCTATCATCATAGACACTCTTAATGGTCTTCCTCAAACTGCTCCTCTTAGGTGGCGCATTGATCATGCAGACTGGAATGTATTTTCTGAATTATTCTCAGGGACACCGGATCTTAGTTCCTTTGACACACACATAGTAGCATATGAGTACCTTGTAGATTTAATTCAGAACAGTGCGCTGATTTCTATCCCGCGGTCGACTGGAACTCCTTCGAGGCCTGTGGTTCTGTGGTGGGATAATATGTGTACTGCTTTGAGACGTGTCACACGCTCTTGCTACAGGAGATACAAGAACAATGCGACTCAGGTAAACTATGTTATATACCGGAGAGCTCAGGCTAAGAAACGAAGGTATTTTAGGAGAGCTAAAAGGACTTCATGGCAGAAGTATACCGGATCTGTGACATGTAGGACTCCTATCAATAAAGTATTGGCTAAGATCAGGAAGCTTTCTGGGAAATTTGTTCCTAGTCCCCCTCCTTGCCTTTAAGTGGGTGATACTGTATCATCAGATCCTGTCATTGTCTCTAATATTCATGTTCGCCACTTTGCTAAAGTCTCAGGTTCTTTTGGGCGTGCTCAGGTCCCTCCCATCAGTGCGACTGACCGAGATTCGGAGGTTTATAATGCACCTTTCACCATGCAGGAGCCCATTCATGCTCTGAGTAATGCCGGCTCCTCTGCCCCGGGAGAGGATGGCGTGCATTATGACATGATCAGACATCTCCCAGAAGCTTTTCTATTTTTGTTGTTGTGTATTTTCAATGAAATCTGGAGTACGTCACTATTGCCGGATAGATGGAGAGTGTCTTTAATCCTTCCCATCCTAAAGCCTGGGAAAGATGCGAAATTGGCTTCCAGCTATAGACCCATTGCTCTAACCAGTTGTTTATGTAAATTGTTTGAGAAAATGCTAAACCACAGGTTGGTATGGTGGTTGGAGACTGGAAATCACATTTCTGCGGTTCAATTCGGCTTCCGTAAAAAGAGATCTACCCTTGATCCTCTCTTGCATCTCACAACCGATATCCAGAAGGCAGTTGTTACTAATAAACATATACTTGGTGTTTTCTTTGACTTGCAAAAGGTGTATGACACAACATGGAGATTTGGTATAGTGCAAGAAATGCGTAAGCTAGGCCTAACCGGGAAAATGCTGTCGTTTATCCAGAGTTTCCTACGCACTCGCTGTATCAGTGTTAGGGTTGGGAATTGTCTTTCTGATAAACTTATGCAGCACGAGGGGGTTCCTCAGGGGAGTGCGCTAAGTTTTGTTTGTCTCATAATGGCTGTAAACAGTGTTGTGGCAAGGGTTTCTAGGGAACCATTGGTGCAAATTTCGTTGTTTGTATATGACTATGCGATATATTGTTCAGCGGCTGATTCCGATATGGCTAGACGACACTTGCAGAAAGCCATCGATTTGGCAGTCCAGTGGGCGAATGAGTGGGGTTTCACTTTTTCCCCTCAAAAGACTTTGGCAATAAAGTTTTCTAGGAAAAAAACCTCAGTTGTACCGCAACTTCTTCTTAATGGTAATATTTTACCATATGAAAGTTCAGTCAAATTCCTAGGACTCACTCTGGATAGCGGTTTTACTTGGAAGGAACATATTCTTGATCTTAAGACGTGTGTTATGCGGTCCTTGGACATCCTGAAAATGCTTTGTAATAAGTAGTGGCTGTTCATCCCTCCTCAGGATTTATGATGCTCTGTGCCGATCTAAATTGGAGTATGGCTGTCAGATATATTCTTCGGCAAGCAAGTCTATCTTAAAGTTGTTGGACCTGGTACACAATATTATTCAGCCATGAGGATATGCACAGGTGCTTTCCATACATCGCCTGCAGAAAGCATGTATGTTGTGGCAGGGGAATTGCCTCTGGATCTCCGTAGGGAAGAGCTTGGATTACGTATAAGGTTTAGAGTTCGCAGTTCCCCTGATAACCCTGCTTATCGCTCGGTCACCGATAGCCATTCCCTTCCACGGTATGCGGCATGTAAAAGCTTCCCCAAGCCTCTCCAGATACGCATGAGGGAAGTGTTGAACGACTTTGAACTCCGTTTTAATAAGAGAGGTAAAGTTCCCCTCGCTTGCCCCGTGAGTTCTCCCCTCTCCGTCAATATTTTAATAAGAGAGGTAAAGTTCCCCTTGTTTGCCCCGTGGGTTCTCCCCTCTCCGTCAGTATGCATTCTTCCCATTTACAAGGCGAAATTAACTCCAGCTGCAGCAAAGGCCATGTTTCTGGATCACTCCCAAGTACATAATTCTACTTCAGCATTGTACACTGATGGGTCGAAAATGGCATCAGGTGTGGGTTGTGCGTGGTTTTTAAAGACACCATTCGTCTTGCTTGATTGCCTGAGGTTGCCTTTGTCTTTACTGCGGAGGCGTATGCTATTATCCAAGCTTTGAAAGTGGCACGCGACTCCACTGGAACGGATTTCACTATTTACACTGATTCACAGAGTGTTCTTTCTGCCATTCAAGTTTACTCTCCTGTTCACCCATTGGTTCAGGACATCCAGGCATGGCTTTTTAGCTTAGCATCTCGGCACAAAATGATTAGTATCTGTTGGGTCCCAGCTCATGTGCGGATCCAGGGCAATGAGGAGGCTGACACAGCAGCAAAAGAGGCTGTACTAGAGTGTGTGGGCCAGTTCTCAATCCCCTCTGAGGATTTGAAATGCAGTATCCGGTCACTGATTCAGGAGAGGTGGCAGTTGAGGTGGTCTTCCCTCACTAGCACTAACCAAAAACCTAACACTCAAGCCGCAGGTCTCGACAATTGTCGGGTGAGAGAACCATGGCCTATTCAGCGGGTCCCGACAATATCCGGGTGGGATTTTGAGCACATTATCGGCTCTGAGAGAGAGTCCACGAGTTGGGAGGACCGCAGGCGGGCTCTGACCGTTCGGCGTGGACGTAGTCCCACAACTGAGAGCCCCACCACACCTCTACACATACTCGGCCTCTCGAATGCAAGGATATTCTGAGGAAATTACTGTATTTTAGGGTTTTTGCATTCGTGTTGCAACATCATTGCAAGAGAACCCGTGGTCGTTGAAGGATGATTCAGGTATCATTTGAAAGCTCTATTACCGCCCTTTCATGGATACATAATTGTATTACGCTCTGGCTCTTGTTTATGCATGAAAAAGAGCATGGAATGTAGCTCGTTTAGGGTAAATATGCCTGCAACACAGGTAGTAGAAATCACAAATATCCCCATTTGACAGGGGTTAAAGCCATTCATCCTTTTTTGAAGCTTTGGGATTTATCACCCGTTCACATAGGTAGACTTACGGAAGTAGTTCTCACAAGGTTGCGTATTGGTCACACATATATGGCGCACAAATACATATTACATAATGATCGCCCACCGCTGTGTGCTATGTGTGACGAGGTACTGTCTGTAAGCCACATTCTAACCTCTTGTTGTAATAACTCATTTCCCAGATGCTCTGTAGGTTTTACTTTCCTTTCCCTGTCTGACATTCTTGGCCAAGATGCAGATGTTTTTAAGCTCCGATCGTATTTATTGGATTGCTGTATTTTTTATGATATTTAATTATCCAGTGATTTTTACTTTTGATATTCCTTTATTGATATTTAATCTGTTTAATGTACCGCTACTTGCTATCTTAATGCGTTTTAAATTTGGAAATTCCTTTGATGATCTTTTACTTTTTAGATGTAGCGCTGAATGATCTGTACAGGTCCCAGTGCTTGGCCTTTGTGCCTAAATCTTATCCATTCAATTCAATTATTGTCTCTACGGAGACATTTGTCTATAATTACCCTTTGGTAAAACAAAGTATAAATATTTAGTTATATTTTGGAGTTATATGCTAATTTATTTTTCCCAATGATAGCCAGTTATTATTATCTTGGTTCAGTGGTCAGCGATACTGTCTGATTACATTGACTTGGTTTAGTTGAGTAGGTTGAAACATTGGTAATTGGAGCTACATGGGCACGATTATTAACTTTGGAATCACCATAAGTTGAAAAGCTAGGGTAACGGAGATAAGTAGCGCGGACATTTTTCTTGTTGTCTCTTCTACTGTACAAATAATTTCCTTACACTCCATGCTACCACCCCAGTCTCCTTTTCTCAAGACTTACCCCACGCCCAGATTCTCTTAATCAACTTCACACATCTGTATTACGTCTACCACATCACCCAAATGTCTACATCCCCCCATGCCATCCACATAAACAATATTTAGATGTATTATTCATGTATGCCATATTTCAAACCTGTGTCGTTATTCGTAGTCGAAATGATGCAACTCACGCACGCCCATACACACACAAACATTATATATATATATATATATATATATATATATATATATATATATATATACTGTACATAGTACAAATTGATAGTGTAATGATTAGAGTGTTTAAGATCTGTATGTGATAACCCAGGTTCGAATCCCGGGACGATCACATGCTTTCATTAATTTCATTAGCAGGTGTCCGGTGTTCTTCAGAGTTCTGTCCTGTCTCCAATTTTCTTTCTAATATTATCATGATCTCCTCAACTGTACCTCTCCTATCCACTCATATGCTGATGACTCTACCATACACTGTTCTTCTAGTTTTCCCATCAACCCAACATGCAAGCACTCCTAATCAAACGTGGAGAGGCCATAGAATACCTATCTTCTGATCTTTCAATTATTTCTGATTGGGGCTGAGCAAATCATGTTTCTTTCAAGGCCTCCAAGTCCCAGTTTCTCCCTCTAACTCTCCTTCACAATCTTCCACAAGACTATCAACTATTCTTCAACAACACACAACTAAACCCTTCATCTTCTCTCAACATTCTACGTGTATCCTCTTCATCTGACCTTTCTTGGAAAGATCATATTACCACTCTTGCTAATACAGCTTCCCAAAAGTTAGGTGTGCTGAACCGTCTCCGTGGGTTCTTCACCCACGCATAGCTTCTTGCTCTTTAACCGGACAAAGTGCGTTCCTGTATTAAGTGTTGTTGGCATGTGTGGGGAGGCTCCACCCATACCGTACTTCTCGAACGAGTAGAATCAAAAGTATTTTTTCTTATCAACTCGCCTCCTCTTACTAGTTCCCTACAATCTCTTTCTATGCACCGCATTATTGCATATCTTTCACTCTACTATTGCTATTACAACAACCAGTGTTCTTCAGAGATCTCTGAGTGTATACCCCCTCCCTTGCGGCGAGTGGGAGGCACCAGTCTTTCAACACAGTCCCACTCCTATTGCGTCCAACTCTCCAACATAAGAATTGGCAAGTTTTCTCAGTCTTTCTTCTATTCAACAAGTAAACTCTGGAACTATCTCCCCAATCACTCTTTCCCTCATCCTATGACTTAGACTGTTTTAAACTTCGTGTGTCCAGGCATTTTGACTCAAACATCCCTTGAATTTGGCTCTGTCACTCTTTTGACTTAGGGGGAGGCACTCACTACAGGCAGCCTGCCTTTGGTCTGCTCCATACACATAGACAAAAATAAAACATATATATATATATATATATAATTATATATATATATTTATATATACAGTATATATTGAGATGCCAGGGCAAAAAGAAAAGGAGCCCAACACCTTCAGTAACCCATCCACACCTACAGAAGAGACCCTAACCTTTACCTGTAGGATTGCTTCCATAACTAACAGGAGAAGGACCAAGAAGCAGTCTACCCTCAAAATGCGAAACCACCTGCATCAGTCACCCCTACCACCCGCAGGTAGAAAACGAAGTTCACCTGGATCCTTATGATACGTTTCTGAACACGGTCCCTCCCCCCTCGTTAATGGCCCACGGGAGATTAATAAAAAATAGCCGCCCTCCTCAAAAGGTCATGAATCACCGCAGGAAGCAGATTTAAACTACGATGAAACTATTTTATGCCGCCTCCATTTCCGTCTAGTTACCCAGACGGAAATAACTACCCTTACCACTACGAAGAGAGGCAACAACTATAATCAAAATATTTTATGTCACCACCAGAACATTACATAGAAGCCTCCCCAGACCAAGAACCTGGGAAAACCGTAAATAATTTATTATGTACCTATACAAGCCTCCTAAGGCCTACTTTTAATATAAATAATTAAGGATACCATTCCCCATATAACTATGTATGTATTGTATTTAAAGACTTTGTATCACCGAGCAAGAATTCAAAAACTATAATTCTCATGTCTCTACTGTTCCGAAATCCATCAGCCTAATGAAGCCACTATCTGGAATGTGTAATACTACCTGACCGAAAACAGGAGTTGTTCTTCTGAGTTGAGCAGCCACACCGAGCAGAGTTACATTACCTCCTCTCTTCACCACCACCACAATGCCTCCCGCAACTTCCACACTCGTTGCTGGCACTGTAAAGTGGTTTAATGTGAAGAAGGGCTATGGATTCATCACCAGGAACGACAACAGCACTGATATTGTTGTACACCACAACAATATTAAGAACAACCCCAGGAAACCTGTGCCCTCTCTAGGTGACGGAGAGAGGGTAGAATTCCACACCAAGCAAGGGGCAAGAGGTCCTGAGGCCACTCTGGTCACAAGACCCAAAGGCAAATCAGTCAAGGGCTCACATCATGCCCGAGACTTGAAGGAGAAGCAGGCTATTATGAAAAAAGATGATAGACTAAAGAGCATGGACCTGCCTACTGATATATTAATTAAGATCGATATTATCATCAGGACGGCCGTGGCTCTTGCTGGAGGAAACAAATCCCTCCTCCAGCAATACCTACCTGCCCTCCTTCAGGCCAACAATCTCCCAGGTATTCTTATACCGGGAGGGTTGTTGGACAATGCCCAGAGGGGTCCTTCCAAACAGAGACCCACTCAAAAGAGGCGCCTGAACATCACAGCACCTCTAAACAGGAAAAACTGTCCCCCTGAACCTGAACCTGAAGCAACTCCAGAAGCTGATCCTGTAGAAGCTACTGGAGGAGCTACTGAAGAAACCAACTCAACTCCGACACCTGCAGCAGAAGAAGAAGAGGCGATGGAGGAGACCCCTGCAGTCAACACCAACCCACCTGCAGAGCCTCCTTCAGCTTCTTCAAAACCTGAAAAAGGAGCCTCCATGCCAATCATCGAGATTGAACCAGCAAGGCAGTTAGAGGAGAAGAAACCGGACACCCCGAAGACTCCTCAACAACTATTCGAGGAAGTCTGCCTACCACACCTGTCTAAAGACTACAACATGACCATGAGCTTTGCTTACAAGGACTGCATCACACCTGAATATCACGGATTCCTGAGTTAGTGCATGGAAAACTGGAAGAAGGAAGGGTGCAACTTCTATTTTCAAACAAAAGGCAAATACAACTACGTCGAATGCAGCCTAACAGTGGAGCAAGCTCTGAAGCAAGGCTTCCCAGACCTCCCGAGGAAGTAAAACCACCACCACCCATCACCATCACCAACACCTCATCACCAGCGGGCTATTAGTACGGGCTATTAGTCGGGCCGGGAGGATAAATATATGGCCTTAAATTCCCTACCCGTACAATAGCCCACAGTTCCAGCCTCCCAGCTCTCGACCCAGTGCCTCCCTGGTCGGGTCCAGCCATCTTCTTAGTAATGCCGATCCCCCAAAACTCTGAAAACCATCAGGCAGCTCCAGTTAAGCCTGGAGATCTTTTTCTCCAACTAAGATTAATTTCAATCCAACTGATTCTTGTCCTATCCCCACTTCCCCATAACCCCCTGTCACTAGTATTTTTCGTTCGTTCGGATAAAGTTAGGCAAAGTTGATTCACTGTCTGGTACGGATCTGTCTGTACCTGGATTATACGTTACCCAGTCAACTCGGAGAATACTTACGTAGGGGTTTAGCCTAATACCCCTTAAAAAGTATCTACAAGCTGCGAGTTGTGTGTAGGACCAAGAGAGTTGTGTTAGCTTATCTAGGAAGAAATTTTCCTAGCTATACCGTGTGAAGGTATAGTCTCTTCCCCTGGTGCAAACAGGCAGACGAACACCTCACTTAGTCTCCACGTGTGACCAGATCTTTCACGGCTGTTTCCTCCTATACTCCAACCCAAATTAACTCCTTCCGTACTGGCGGCGTCTTTTTATTTTCTTCTAGCTACTATTAGATGATATTTCTCAGCTTAAAAAGGGCCTCTACCAATTAAGCGGCTTTGAACAATCTCAATTAACCCTTTATTCTACCACAGATTCTTTTTAAGCTGCACAAGATCATCTAAATATAGCTAGAATAAAATGAAAACGACATCGCAGTACAGAAGGGGTTAAGTGCTTCTTGTTCGATCTTAGGAGTTTGTTGAATATTGCAAAGTTGAAATAGGATATGTTATGTGTTTCTTTCTAACGTAAACCGGCGAGATTAACTATTCTCGTCTTCTAGCAATCGTTGCTCATATTGAGAGAACATACAAACTCTGTCTTGGGATTGATGTATCTATATGATTTGTAGTATATATTCCTATATTACATTTAATGTTTATAGATATATTCGTTCGGAAATAATACCTGCACAGTAACCGTAAATACCAGTGAACGCCTAGCAGATCTTATTCTGTGTTTAAGTATTATTAGCTGGGTACGTAGTTGTGTGTAAGTGTTCACAAAGAGTGTTAATTTATTTTGTCTCTTATATGCATGCTTCCTGACTTCAAACTCAGCTTAAGCGTTATTTGAATTCATTATTATATTATATTTATATCACGTACATTAATATTTGTACGTTACTTCAGCCTCTCACACGGGCTAATATTAATTATTCTCAGTTCCCTGAACTAATATCTACGTTTGTACGTGTATAGGCTAATAGAGATTTATATCTTCTATACGTTCAACTAGCTTTCAAGTTATTTGTAGTTCAGCTGATATTTTAAATTATATATCTTGCCCTCACTGAATACGTGTGACCTCAGTACTATTTACCTACCTTGTTCACGCTTTACCTCACATTACTTACCTAAGGATATCAGCTATTGTTTTGAGACTAACCCCTCTGTATTTATTTATGCTATGTATGTATATTCATCATTTTGCATTGATTAATGTTATTATTTATTGAGAACAACTTTTATTCTTGTTCCTCTATGACCCAGGAATAGTAATATCCATTCCATATTTATCTCTGAGCTTATTTTCCCTTGTGGGGAGATTGTAGGCACCAATCGATCAGGGCTAGACCCAGGTGAGGTTATAGGCATGCGATAAAGAGTCGCTGGAACTCCTGTTTCAGTTGCTTGGCCTCTCTTACTGAATTTCTTTGTGCCTCATTTACACTGAGAGAAGTACAGCTAGCTCTCACAAACATCTCCTCCTCCTATCCACTTCACTAAACTAAACATGCACACCACACTTCATTCCTCCACACCAAAATTAAAAAAAAAAAAATATGAATTTCAGCCCAGCCTCGGAGTCCCCAGGAGGGGAGGGGGGGGGGACCATCAATGCCCCCACACCCGACCGACCATCCCCTGACGATCCCACAAAATTACCTGGACCTCGGCCTGTTACTCTTTCTATTGATTTCTGCAACATTCGCAGACTTTCCTCTAACTTTCACTCTGTTGAACAACATCTCTCCTCCTACAAACCTGATCTTCTCTTCCTCACCGAAACTCAGGTGTCTGTAGCAACATCCAGCAACCCCTTCTCTGAATCCTCCTACTTTCTCTATCCTAGTTTCAAAGCCAAAGGCGGATGTTGTGCATATTTGCACAACAAACTCACTTGCTCTCGTGTTCCCGATTTCGACTCCTCTGAATTCTCTACTTTATGGCTCAAACTTTCCTGTCATTCTCTCACTAAATATTTCTGTGCTGTCTATCTTTCCCCTAACTCTTCCAACTTTTCCAAATTCTTTGACTATCTAAACTCTACAGTGGAACACATTCTATCCATTTCTCCTTTCTCAGAAATCTCCATCTTAGGAGATTTCAACGTTCACCACCGCCAATGGCTCTCCTCTCACACTACTGACCCAGCTGGTGAACAAGCCTACGTCTTTTCTATCATAAATGCCCTAGAGCAGTTAGTTCAGCAACCCACCCGTATCCCGGATGGCATCGGAGATCGGCCCAACATTCTTGACTTGTTTCTAACTTCTAACCCTTCTTCTTATACTGTCGATCTTTTCTCTCCTTTGGGCTCCTCCGACCATAAACGTATCTCTGTCAACTGTCCTGTCACTCCAGTACGGCCACCCGATCCTCCTAGCCGGCGGCGCTTGTGGCACTTTGGCGCTGTCGACTGGGAGGCTCTCTGGCAGTACTTCTTTGATTTCCCATGGAATGATTTCTGCTTCCGTGGCCGGGGACCCTCGGAGAGTGTTGAACGCATTACCGAGGTAATCCTATCGGGCATGGAAGCATACATTCCATTCTCTTTCTCTCAGACTAATGCTAACAAATCTTGGTTTACTCACGCCTGTTCTACTGCTGTCCGCAATAAGCAGGAAGCATTCAAACGGTACCGACGCCTTAAAACGCTAGACTCTCATTCTTCCTATGTTTCTGCATGGAATCAAGCCAAATCTGTTCTTCGACTTGCCAAACACTCTTTCATCAATAATAAATGCACTGAACTATCCAACTCTAGCTCTTCCCAAGCTTTCTGGCATCTAGCCAAAAACCTCTCCAACAATTTCTCTTCCTCGTCTTTCCCTCCCTTTTCCCATTCTGATGGCACAACCATCACTTCTTCCTCTGACAAGGCTAACCTCTTCGCTCAAACTTTTGCCAGAAACTCCACCTTGGATGGTTCCGGTGCTATTCCTCTTCAGCCTCCTCTCTCTTACTTATGCCTAATATCCTAATCTCTTCTAAAGATATACTATTTAATAGGGCCCCTCCACCATTGACGACTTCGCCGATTAATAGTAATAGTCTCCATTCAACATGCTGCGCCAGCATTTTGAATAGCCCGCGCGGAAGCATCATGGAGTACTCATCATAAGTGCACGCCTAATTCCCTTATGGAATCGTCATTTTGATTGGGTACCCTACAGAAAAAATCTCTGTAAAAATTAAAAAATTAAATTTAATTTAATATCTTTTATTATATGACTTGCCATATACGTGGATTTCTTATGCTTTGCTTCCCTGACACCAGGCCCCCTAGCAGCCATCTTTGTTCTTCCTTCTTCCGCGTCCCTCCCGACAACAGGGCTCGCGCCGTGTCCGCTTCATTCGTCGTTCGCAGAGCTTCTAGTGAGTCCTTACTCATTTGTATACATCTGTGTTGCAGTAACAAGGTTTAGATTAGCTAGCACGGCTGCCAGATTGGTTGGTCCGCAGAAAGAAGTGTTAAAATAGGGTACCATTGTAACAGGCGTCTACGAGTCCCGGATGGGTGTACCGCGTGTGTTATTTATTTTGTGATACGCCATAGCTGTTGTGTTTTCTTAGCTAGAAGGCGACCACTCTACGAGGCATGATACAGACTGTCAATATTGAGGTAGTACATGCTAGTTTCTTCTATTATCAGCAAAAGCTCTGCACGTGGTGCTCCACCTTCCAGGGTTCGTGTTTTGCTTAGGCCCCTTGAGTGGCCTCCTTCTGCTTGGTGCGGCTGCTGGTTGCTGGGGCGTCGTCTGCTGGGATGTTCTTCAGTCCTTGTGGTCGGCCTAGTTAGGGGTCTCCAACGTAGGTTTTAGGTAATTTAGTGGTCTAAATTTTCTGTTGTTTTTGTTACCTATGTATGCCCCGGATTCTGGTTCTTGCATGCGGTCTTGTTCCTTCGGGGTAGGGGAGACGTCCCTTATCATTATTATTATTGCATTTATTTTATGTGTGTGGGACTGCGGTCAAAAGGGGCTGTGCCAACCCCTTTTTTTCCGTCAGTTTTTGTTTGTACCGGCGGCCCCGTGAGTGGGGCCCAGGTTATTCGTCTTCGACGGGTAGAAACATTCAAAGATCCTGGCGTGGTTTGGCTGAACCACTCTTCCGGCGGAATTGCATTTCGAGCAAGGATATAAACTCGGCTCGCCGAGTTAACTCTCCCGGCCTGACCTAGTGATACGTCAGATGTACCGCCTGCGGCACCCCCAGTCAAGTGTACAAGAAGTGATAAGAAGAGTTTTGCAAACTTATTCAGTAGGATCACACCTTAACAAGGTCAGGGGACCTGTGAAATATCACAGGTGAGTTTGTGAAAATCAGCTAGACAAGTTCGGTGGAAGGTTAGCGTAGTGGTGCATTATAGCTAAGTTTCCGGCGGATTTGAGTTAGGATGTTTAATACCTCGCAGGTTATCCTTATGAGCATTGATTCCTGGAAATTTTTCCAGGTCCCGGCTGCTTCTCCGGCGGAGTTGGACTTCTGATCCCGGCGGAGAGGGGGGGGGGGAACCTCATTACGGCACCATGCCTAGGTTTGAACTTTGCGCTACGTCCTCTTGTTCCCTTTTACCAGTTTTTGCTCATTCCCTTTGCATCAAATGCGTGAAATGTCTGGACCGCTCTAGGGGCGTGTGGTTTTCCAAAAAGTGCGCCATCTGTGCTGAATTAAAAACCGCTTTGCTGGCTAAGAAAGACCTGTCTTGTTTAGCGGCCTTGCACGAGGTGAAGGCTGCATTCAACTTATATGCTAAAGACATAGCCCACAAGGCCCTCCAATGTGACGATGAAGTCCTGTGGGACAAACTAATTATCAAGTCTCCCTTAGTTAAACCAGGACCCTCCAAAGCGGTCAGACCCAAGGTCAAAACTAAAGCTATCAGTAAAGAGTTTGTCAATAGCAGTAGGGAGAGCGATGTCATCGAGGTCCCCTCCTCCGACCGTGCCACGCGGCGGAAGTCGAGGTCCATGTCGAAGTCTCCCAGGACACCCGCTCGCCACTCTACCTCAGATTCTTCCCGGTCTCACAAGCGCCGCAGAGAAGAATACGACACCCCGAGCAGCCGGCGTGAGACTCCACAGCCACTCCCTCCTACACCTCCCTCGGATACATTTACACATGATTCTGGGGAGTCAGAAATAGGATCTGAATCTTTACCATCTACATCTAGGCAGGAACAGGCTATACGTGAACCTCCTAATGTGACTTTTGCAATACCAAAATTAACGGTAGTTCCCCGGGGTGTGAAGGCGGCAGGCCCTAGTAGGGTGCTGGCCGACAATTCAGGGGATATCCGCCGGGGGCCCAATTAAGCTCACAGTTGACGCAGGACTCCCTGCCCATGGCGGCAGGGGGTTACTGGCGCCATTCAGACCCATCTCTAAATATCATTCCAGAACGGACTGAGGCCGGCGACATCGATGTGTTGCCGTCGTCAGTGCCCAATTTATTATGGCCCCTGGCAGATAATTTGATAGACTCACACGGGCTAGAATCACAAAAGATCTTAGAGCAGAGTGAGGAGCCGGCGGATGGTTTGTTCTCCCCGGCTCCTCAGTCTCTCCCTAGTAATTATTCTGAGGCTAATTCAAACTCATCCAAAGATACCTCAAGGAAATGGATGACTTCTGATCAGGTAAAAGAGTTATTACACAATGTGATACAACATTATCAAACCCCTGCCTCGTCTCATCCCAAAGTTACCCTCTAAGCTCAGCCCCCTAACACGTCTGTTCTTAGACCTTTAGAGTCGCCGGCTGTTCCCCTACTTGTCCAGCTCAGTCGGTAGCAGCTGCCCCAGGCCCCGCAGGGCCGGCGGCACTCGCTTTGTCCAACTTTAGGGTGGTTACTGATGTTCAACCCCCTCCCTTAGATAAGGAGCCTATGAGGAAGGGCCCCATGCCCCTCCTTTATGGCACAGATTGCTCTTGGGTACCTGTAGTGCCAGAGAACCCCCTTATAGCTCAACCTTCGGTATCAAGGGACCCTCCAGTTCCAGGTGAGTGGTCCATTGAAATTAATAGGAACCGTAAATTTCGGGCCAGAGACGAGACAGAGAGGGTATTAGATGTCCTAATTAAAGGTGTCCCAAGCTCACTTAATCCGGCATATTTTGTGTATTCTGCAGCGCCGACCGTTCCTTCTGCCGCTTCTGCACGACTTTTTGCTGACTGGTCGAAGGCTGATGGCATTAATGATGTCAAAGCCTTAAATTCTCTTACGCCGGAGTTGGCTGCAACTCCAGCTCTGGACCAAGCTCAGACTCCGGTACTGCAGATGCAGCAGCTGGGAGTAGGCCCTTGGGTTGACTGGGAGATAGAAGCACAGGTATTTGCCAAGAATATCACCACCAAAGCTTCACATCAAATCCCACCGGAGAATCATAATTATTTTTCCCTACCAGTATCCCAAGCAGAAGGGGTTCCCCCAGCCTTGCTAACATTTCTGGCGGCCCCCAAAGTGTCATTGCATGCCCTTGATGAGCCTTTCTCCCCCCCCCCCCCCCGGCTACTCACTTGGACCGAGATTTTAAGTTACACAATAAAGCCTACCGGATGTTCTTGCAGTACTTGGTGAGTCATCAAATAGCCGCCTCTCTTGCACGTACGATCTCGGCCATCAATGAACCCCAAATAAGAAAAGCCATTGAGCTTTCTCGCAGACTTTCACTACAAAACGCCATTCAGTCCCTAGGGGACATTAGAATTGCAATTTTGGAGGCGGTTCGAGCTCGCAAAGATCTGAGAGTACATCTGGTGAGAAAGTTGCCGGCGGACATAGGTCGCCGGGTAACCCTCTACCCGGTTCTGACACCCACCTTGCTTGACACTGAAATGTGGAGTCTAGTTTATAATATGGTAAGTTGGTGGAAGCAGGTTACCTCCCAAGCTAGGAAGGATCCACCTAAGAAACCCTTTCATAAACCAAAGGGCGGTAGCAAACCGTACCAACCTCACCCTAAACAATCACCTAGAGACCCGAGAC
This sequence comes from Paralithodes platypus, assembly GCA_032716605.1. Taxonomy (NCBI): domain Eukaryota; kingdom Metazoa; phylum Arthropoda; class Malacostraca; order Decapoda; family Lithodidae; genus Paralithodes; species Paralithodes platypus. The sequence goes on along the minus strand of CM064483.1, from coordinate 41,332,335 downwards.
CACCTCCTCAGCACGGAGGTAATCAGTACAAACCCAAACAAGGTAAGCACGGGTATAAAGGGAAAGCCCCATATAAAAATCATCAGGACACTACAACAGCCAAAGCTAGTCAAGCGTCCGATTCCAACGCCCCTCCACCTCCAAAAAACTAGCCACTCACACTCCCCGCATCCCACGGCCAAGCTCAAAGGCCCAGGATTGGGAAGTTGCCTTGCAGGACGAACCCCGGCTGCACCTGGGTTCGTTCCGTGCGTTCCGCTCAGCTTGGCCCAAACGTACCTGGGCCGGGAAGACAGTGAGCAAGGGAATCACCTGGCGGTGGCTCCGGCGGCCTCGACTCCGTCAGCCGCAAGAATACTCTCCTGTGTCTCAGGAGGTGGAGGTCATGGTACAAGAAATGATTGCCAAACGGGTCCTTATACAGATAGATCCCCTTCAGCCAGTGTTCACGTCAAGACTCTTTTTAGTGCCAAAACGGTACAGTGGGCAGATGCGACTAGTTCTAGATCTCTCGCATCTGAACACCTTTATAGAGAACTCTCCCTTCAGGATGCTGACAGTTTAGCAGCTCAGACTCGCACTTCCGCCGCAAGGTTGGATGTGTTCGATAGATCTCAAAGATGCCTATTAGCATGTCCATATCAACAAGAGGTTCCAAAAGTTTCTCGCACTCAGAATCCGGCACAAGATTTATGTCTTTCAAAGGATGCCGTTCGGGTTAAACCTAGCACCAAGAGTATTTACCAAACTCGTCCGGCAAGCTCTTTTCCCCCTGTTAGTTCAAGGAATACAGGTATTTTGGTATCTGGACGATTGGCTAGTAGTGGCAAACTCTGTAGACTTATGTCTAGACCATGTCAACCAGGTGTTAAATCATGTACAAGCCCCAGGGTACAAGGTGAACTTGGCAAAGTCGCACCTTGTCCCCTCAAGGACGATTCAGTGGTTAGGGCTGATCTGGGATACCGCCGCTCTGACTCTGACTCAGAGTGCGGACAACCGCAACAGATTTCGAAGGAAACTGTTCCGGTTCCTCCACAGTCTGGATATGACCAGGAAAACGTGGGATTCCCTGATCGGTTCTATCAACTGGGTACAAATAACTGTCAAGTTGGGCCGATTGAAAGCCAAGCTATTAATCATGGAAGGCAACAAAGCCTTCCCTCTCTTGCCGGAGAAAAAATTATGGCCAATTCCTCCATTAATCCATACCTTACTATCGGCATGGACCAAGCAAGACGTCCTCTACTCAGTCACGTCATGTGTTTCTCCCCCGCCTACGGTATGGATAGACACGGATGCCTCGGGTACTCAGGGTTGGGGGTATCAGTCAAGTCTAGGCCTCTAAGGGCAAGGCATTTGGGGGACAGACAAACAATCACATATCAACAAGCAAGAGCTTTTAGTTCCCCTGTTTTTTCTCCAGACTCACGGCACAACATTAAAGAACAAATCAATAGCATTCCGAATGGACAATCAAACCGCAGTTTTTTGCATTCAGAAGCAAGGCTCAGTGAGGTCACGAGAGTTGTTGAGAGTTTCAGAACAAATTTTTACCCTAGCCGACTCGCTAGGGATTTCCCTACATGCTACCTACCTCCCCGGCGTAGCGAACTTCTGGGCAGACGCTCTATCTCGCCGGCGGAGCACTCTAGTAGAATGGACAATCAAACAGGCTATCTTCAACAAGATGATTGCAAAGCCGGCCCGTCCACAGATAGACTTGTTTGCGTCAGCAGAGAACCACAGACTGCCACACTTTTTGACCCGGCACGGGGTAACCCCTGCAGGGGGACCCGATGCATTGCTAGTGGACTGGAACAAGTGGACCTCAATCTATCTGTTTCCGCCACCAGACTCTGTGTTAATGTGCAAAGTCATTCACAAACTGAGGGATTACCGGGGCCAGGTAGCGTTGATCGCACCTCTTTGGCCGGCTCAGGTATGGTACCACCTATTGCAACAGTGGTGCAAGAACCCGACGTCCCTCCTGGTCTCCGTCTTCCACTTGGAAACGATTGGCAACCTTCGGACCTCGCTCAGTTTTGCCTTGCGGATATTTACTATGCCAAATGGCTAAATCAATTTGAACCAAGTGTCACCTAAAAGCTCATGAATCAATACACACCGTCGACCAGGCGACAATATCAATCACATTGGAAAACCTTTACAACCTGGATTGTTGAGTCAGAGCAAAAGACTGCCTCGGCAGCCTTAATCTTCAAGTATTTAGACTATCTTTTTGAGCAGAAACATTTTTCGGTCATAACGTTAAAAAATCATCTGTCTGCCATTAGGACCCCCTTCCTTGACCTCACTGGCCTGTCTGTTCCGCAGGCGGAGGAGAAAGGTTTTATGAGGGCGTGTTTTAAGCTTCGTCCACCTCCCCGCCAGCTCATGCCAACCTGGTCCCTTGATAAAACTCTAGAGTTGCTGCAATCACGCAAATATAATAATGCGCCGGACTTTGATTCAATTTTAAAGAAAGACGTTTTTCTCATGGCTCTTGCCACCGGAAACCGGGTCTCTGAGCTGGCGGCGATGAGCAACGAACTAAACTGTCTCAGGTTCGGGAGACTACACGACAATGTTCAAATCGCGCCGTCTCCCTCCTTTATTGCTAAGAACGAACATTCGGAACATGTTTTTTCTGAATTTTCCGTCCCGGCCTTAAAAAGAGGCCTCATTCATCACATTTTATGTCCTGTGCAAGCCCTCACAAAGTTTATGAGGATTGCGCAACCTCGCCAACTAGGTGCTTTATGGGTTAACCGACTAGGTAAGCGCATTACAAAACGGAAGTTAGCTTCCTTGCCTGTCGACGTGATCAGGGAAAGCAATCCCGGCGTGATAGGCAGGGCTCACGACATTAGGAAATGGGCAGTGTCCCTCAGATTTGTACAAAAATGTTCGATTGATGATATTGCTAAAACCCAACTTTGGGCTTCCAATCATACGTACCTAACACGCTACCTGTCGGTTGCCCTAGATAAACCAAAGCGTACCTGTGTAGCTTTACGGCAACGGGTACAGTAGGTCTTATGATAATGTTTAGTTTAAAAAAGGGGGGGGGGTGCGGAATAGTCCATATCCCCCTGTACCCTTGGGGAATTGTGATAAATCACGAGCTGTGATAGGACGGGTTCTACAGTCCAGGATTAGTTGACTTATTTTTAAATCCTAAGAATTTATCGCATAGTTGCAACTATGTCTGTTTTACCAAAGTGTACAATGATATGAATGTACAATTAAGTTAAGAACAGAACGTATACCTACGGCAGAGTTATCGTTCTACAGGACACAGGTGTGTCACTTTTGTTTTTTTCATGCAGACGATCGGGTGCACCGATCTGACCATGAGCAAGCAGTTTCTTAATGCCACGCATTGCTAGCAAATCTTTTATACCTTTTTTATAATTTATTGTATTACATACAATAAATCTGAAGAAAATGTGTTACGATCGGGTCTCGTATAAATCAGTGGCTCTTATACATTGGACTAGACTGGCATAAATGCAACAACGGAAATGCTAGATCCAACCCCTGATATATAATCCCGTCGAACAAAGAACACATATACCCTCCAGAGTTATATCTGCGATAGCGGGGTATCTTAACTCTCAGTATCTATGTGCTTCTACTATAGGCTGATGTTCTCTGAAACAGCCTATTACCTATAACATATGGTTGCTTAGTTATGGTACACAAGGAAAAGATAGTTAACTTAATTAAATCACAAGAGTGATCTAATGCAAACAAGAAGAAGGTTTACTTAACGTTACTTTAATCAATAATATCTGTCACTCCTTTATGAAAGAAAGTGTTGTAAAGTCCTCAAGCACCGAACAAGGAATCTTCTGAATAATGTCGGATGCTACTAAGAAGAACGTATCGGAAATGGAACCACAAAATAGCAGGAGGCAGGGCAATGCACGTGTAGGCTAAATACACAAAAAGGCTGGACCTATAATGTTATTGGACACAAGAATATTATAAGCGGTGCAACAGTAATAATGCTCGCCACGAAAAAGTAGTACTATTAACAAAACCGGTCTATGCTGGTTGTGTCTCTCTACAGCAACCTAGACCTCAAAATGCTTGTGTAGAAATAATGGGTATGCATAAAAGAGTATATGATCTAATCCAGCTAATGTCTACCCGGGTTAATAAAGTCTAGCTGGGATGCGCAAAGGTACAGAATTCTGGTGGAGCAAGGCAGCTCCTAGCCTAGTGTGGACCTTGGGTCTGTGCGGCCTGATTACGTTAATATGAAGGGGTGCTCTCTTGAGGATTCTCGATCACAAGTATCGAGTATCCTCCTGGCGACCCTCAAAAGTAAAAGCAAATAGAGTTAGAACAGTGTTGGGTGGATTAGGCAAGCAGCCCTCACACACTACACAGTCTAAACTCCAAGGTACACAGACAAAAGATCCACCCAGGTAACCCACAGAATCTGTAGTGTCGTGCAGCTCAAAAGTAGCCTACACACAGTGAAAACACCAACAGCAAGGTACCTGATCCCTAGTCTAGCATTATTTAACCCTGTAGAAACATTAGTGATTGATGGAGACAGTCCGAGCAATACAATCTCCCAAAAAGACAATGACTATCTTCAACCTTAGCCTAGTACATAAGAAATGTGAGATCCAGCATATAATACAGTCTGGCCACCAATTCAAGGTGTGGATGCAGGGAACCAGAGGGGGATTGATATTAATACAAAGGTGAGGAAGTAGTGGAAATGATAGAGGCAGTAGAAGAGAAAGATTCTAAGACAAGAGTGTGGAACAGTTCATGGGAGATGCTTAGAGTATGCTGTCTGGGACGGATCTGACCAGGATATTCCCCGGGACCGCATGGGTGGAGTCCCAGTTCGCAGGAATGGCACGAGGGTGCGCGACAGTCGCCCAGTAAGCAACCGCCTAGTATGCCGTGTTAGGCAGGAGGCAACGAATCCCGCGAGGCCTATGTAAGGGGGCCAGCCACGCGCCACACTTACCACCAAGTCACACCACCTGGTCTCTCTCTCTCTCTCTCTCTCCCGCTCGCCTTCCCATCATTCAACTACTTAACACAATACTTTCAATTGACTAAATAAAATAGAAAGGATTGTGACAGACGAAAATAAAGAACAGTTCTGAACTGTCTGCAACACAAGCTTTCTCGAGAAGGAAAGTACACAATGATAGGTAGACTGTAGCTACATTCTCTGCCCTGGCGAGTCCTAGCGAGTAAGCTATGCGGTTCTGGGGTAAGCGGTGAGCGTCACACCCCACCCAAGATTTTTAAGAGGCTCCAACTATGAGCTCTAAATCTGACACGCAGAACTCATACAAAATTCGCCACTCCTAGCCACCCAGCGACAATGAAATGTAAAGCACAGTTCTCTTCAAAATAACACATTATAAAAATGAACAACCCTTCCCAACACAATAGATTAAATTACATAGTTATGCTCATAAGAGCGAGCTTCACTAGCCCAGCCTTCTGAGAGGAGTACAACTCAGAATTTCTGCTATAACATACTTAAAAAAAATCTAACTATCAAAGAAAGAGTTTTTATAGGATTTCTATATTTTTAATACGTTTATGGCGGCTGCACTACAGGGGCAAGCCTAGTTTTTTCTTCTATACCAACACAGCAACTCCTACTTTACGACCCAATACGCTGGGCTACACACGCGAGCCAACAAGCACCAGACGTAAACATACTAATCAAACCAAAGTAGGAGGCTACCCTTGTGATGATCTACCCCGGGTCTTCCACCCTCGATAAGCAATCTGCAATCACATTCTCAGAACCGGCAATATGGCGTATGTCTAGGTTGTATTCCTGCAACATTAATGACCACCTGGTCAGCCTCATATTCCGGTTATGGAATTGATTCAGGAACTTGAGGGGGTGATGGTCGGTGTAGATCACCACAACTGGTCCATAGGCTGGAACATACACCTCAAAGTGCCTGAGCGCTAGCACAATCGCCAGCAGTTCCTTCTCAACTACTGAATAGTTCTTCTGTGCCGAGTTGAACTTTTTTGAGAAAAAACTGACTGGGTGCTCCAGCCCATCTTCGTCTGATTGCATCAGAACGGCACCAGCCCCCACACAGGTCGAAGAGTTCTGCGACAGAGTCCCAAATCAACGAAAAAGATTTTGCATCCCAGGAGCTGGACTGGACGACATTGTGGAAGCCTTCGAAGATACCACAAAGGATGCAAATGAAAATACCCTTTTTGTCATCCATGCTGGTTCAAATGACGTCATGCGCACCAGATCCGAAGAGTTGATGGAGAAATATCGCAAGATGATCCAGCACTACAAAAACAAGTCAAGGAATATCATCATCTCAGGCATTCTCCCCAAGATCGACGCACCTGACAAATTCTACGACAAGGCTTTCAGCACAAATAGCCGACTAAAACATTTGTGTCTGAGGGAAGAAGTTGAATTCATCAACCTCTGGGACAACTTCTACAACCAGCCTACTCTGTTCCGCAAGGATGGCACTCATCTAAACCCTGTGGGTTCAGCACGCATGGGTCGTCTCCTACACGAAGCAGTCCGCAGCCATGGATAAAAAAACGCCATCCGAGAAGAAGCAGCAGTTACATAAATCATCCAACGCCAAGAAAAAAACAGAGGCAACCGAGGACCACCAGCGATAAGGACCGAAGACAGCGAGGACCGAGGACAGCCATGAACATAAATGTAGATCCGACAAGAACCAAAAATATTATTAAAGAGCGTTCCGTGAGTTCTAAAATAACAAATTTAAAGGTTTTCTATGCAAACGCTCGTAGCATACGCAATAAATTTTCAGATTTAGAGGAGCTAGTGTTTACAGAAAATTATGATGTGATTGGCATAACAGAATCTTGGCTCAATACAGAAGATAGAGACTTTTTAGCAGAGTATTCACTTCCCGGTTATGTAATGTTTGAGAAAAGCCGAATAAATCGAAATGGAGGTGGCGTTTTACTTTATATCAAAGAAAGTCTTAACCCTACCCTCTTGTCAAAACCTCAAATTGTGAACGTCGACGCATCTTTTGTGCTAATAAAGAATAATAAAGGTACCAAAATTAATACTTGCATTAATATACAGACCTCCAGCTCAATCAGTGCAAACTGACCGAGATATTTACGAACAAATTGCAGATGTAAGTAACTCACAAGATACCGTAATTTTTGGCGACTTTAATTTACCTGTGACCAAGTGGGGCGATACTCTTACTTCACACTCCGGACATGACTTGTATACGAACTTGCAAGAGAGTTCGCTTTATCAATTTGTTGGAACGCCGACCCGTGGTAATAACGTTCTTGACATTGTACTTGCAACAAAAGAAGAATTACTAGAGAATTTGAATGTTGGTGATGAATTCAGTAACAGCGACCATCGTACGATAACTTTCACTTTAAAGTTTACTAGTAACGAACCAAATAGTAGCATCGAAAAAGTCCCTAATTTCAAGAAAGCAAACTTCCATAAACTTAGAGCTATGTTTAAAGAAACTGACTGGAGCTTTTTAATTCACAATAACGACATAAATACATCTTGGAAGTTATTCGAAGCCACTTACCTAAAAGCAGTGCAAGACTGCATTCCATCGAAAACTCGGCGTCCAGGCCATAATAATAAGCCCAAATGGTGGAATAAAGATATTTCAAACTGCCTGCTTGCTAAAAAATTTGCTAATGATAGATTAAAATCCTCACAAAATGACGAAGAACGGCTGAAATTTGTAGAGCTACGACGCAAAGCCAAAAAGTTAATTAAGCAAAGTAAAAAGACCTTAGAGTTACATATTGCGAATCAAAGTAAAACAAACCCGAATGAATTCTATAGTTATATCAGAAAGAAAAAAGTCGTTACTTCAACTGTTGGACCGTTAGTCGATGAAAATGGAGAATACACCAAAGACGAAGAACAAATGAGTAATGCCCTCAATACCTTCTTTGCATCAGTTTTTACAACAGAAGACCTCAGTGATATCCCTACACCATCGCCGATTCAGATTGATAATTCAGATGTTCTAAGCAATATCACCGTTACAGAGAGAGAAGTATTGAATTGTTTAGATAAACTCAAGGTAAATAAAACGCCTGGACCTGATACAATCTCGCCTAGAGTTCTAAAGGAAGCTAAGGATGAGCTCTCTAAACCACTGACATTACTATTCAATAAATCCTTGCAGTCTGGAACTATGCCCGATCAGTGGAAGCTAGCCAACGTAACACCGATATTCAAAAAAGGCAGCAAATCCCTACCCAGTAACTATCGTCCAATTAGCTTAACCTCAGTTGTATGTAAAATGCTAGAAACGGTCATACGAGACAGACTCGTAAATCACTTAGAGGAAAATAACATACTTAAAGATACTCAACACGGCTTTCGTAAAAAACGTTCCTGTTTAACAAACCTCTTAGACTTCTTCCACGATATCCTCAACCTCTACGATGAGAGTAAAGCTGTAGATATTATATACCTTGATTTTCAAAAGGCCTTTGACAAAGTTCCCCACAAACGTTTACTGCTAAAACTAAAAGCGCATGGAATACAAGACGGTGTGTTGAAATGGATAGAAAATTGGCTCAGCGACAGAAAGCAAAGAGTAGTCATAAACGGTAAGGCATCAAAATGGACCAATGTAAGTAGCGGGGTACCCCAGGGATCGGTACTAGGACCAATTCTCTTTCTAATTTACATCAACGACATAGATGAGGGTCTCACCTGTACAATCTCAAAATTTGCTGACAATACAAAAATTGCAAATAGCGTACTCTCAAAAGAACAAGTTGACGATATGCAACACAATCTAGATAAATTGTCATGTTGGGCCCAAATTTGGCAAATGAGTTTCAATGCGGATAAATGTAAAGTACTACATATCGGATACCTAAATGAGAAAGCAAACTATTCGATGAATGGCACTCAGCTTAAGAATGTAAACAGAGAAACCGATCTGGGAGTAACAATATCGAGTAACCTAAAACCGAGTCAACAATGTTCAAAAGTTGTTAAGAAGGCAAACAAAATAATTGGCTTTATAGGCAGGTCATTTGAGCATAAATCCAAAGAAGTTATCCTAACCCTTTACAATTCATTAGTCCGCCCTCTTCTGGAATACTGCGTTCAATCCTGGTTCCCTTATTACCAAAAAGATATAAACAAGCTAGAACGAGTTCAACGTAGAGTTACCAAAATGATACCTAGCCTAAAGAACAAACCATACGAAGAGCGTCTTAGAGAATTAAATCTATTTCCTTTAACCCAGCGCAGATTAAGAGGTGACTTAATTCAAGTGTTCAAAATCATCAAAGGCATCGACAATATGAACTGTAGTAAGTACTTTCACTATCGACCAATCTAATTACACGCGGGGAAACGGTTGCAAAATTATTGGTAAATCTTTTAACTCACACGAATCTAAGAATTTCTTCTTCAATTGAGTTGTCAACTTGTGGAATGGGCTTCCCCGAAACGTTATAGACTGCATCACCGTTGATTCATTTAAACTCCGCCTAGACAAATATCTCGCATCAAACCCGCGACTGACTGCGTTTGTAAATAAATAACTTTATTTTATCCCCCCCTCAGTTACTAACCCATCTGTCCCCTACTAACTTCCTAATCCTGCCACGGACATTAGTTCCAGGGCAGTAATTCCCTTTCCAATGTTCCCTTACCCACTCTAAACCACTGTTTGGACACTTGATCCTCAGTGTTTTGGAGGACAAGCAACCTAGAAGGGTCACTAGATCTGTTGTTGCTTGATTTCCTTTGTACCCTTTGTACCACTGGCATCAGTTGCCAGCTGGAATGGTCGGCTAAAGTCCGGGGCCCTGAGGATTGGGTGAGTACACAACAGGTGTTTTACTAGCAAAAAAGCCCTCTCACACTCAGGCGCCCACTTAAATTTTTTATCTTTGGCCAATAGGTCCGTCAGAGGAGCCAGCACAGTAGAATAGCCCTTTATAAAGCGGCGGTAGTAACCAATCATCCCCAAAAACCTCATGATCTGCTTCTTGGTGGACGGCCTGGGGAAGTGGTTAATAGCCAATATCTTGTTCTGTGGGGGGCACACCTGGCCCAAACCCACCATGAACCCCAGATACTGCACGGTAGCCCGCACAAAATCACACTTTCCCAGGTTGACCACCTAGTTTGCCTCGCTTAATTTCTTAAATAGGGATTCTACATGTTCACAGTGGCTCTTGGAATCGTCATCGTAGATAATGACGTCGTCCAGGTACACGGTACAGTTCGGAATGTCAGCCACTAACTCGTTCATCAAGCTTTGGAAGGTCGCTGGTGCGTTCTTTAGACCGTACGGCATGACATTACAACGATATGTAGCACCATCCACCACAAAACCACACACCTCTTTCGCCCGTTCAGACAAAGGCACCTGCCAGAAACCTTTTACCAGGTCCACCTTTGTCAAGAACTTGGCCCTGCCAATCTTGTCTACACAGTCATCGACCCGGGGAAGAGGATAGGGGTTGGTGGGAGTCAAGCCGTTTAGCCTGCGGTAATCAACACAGAAGCGCACCTTGCCATCCGGCTTAGGTTGCAGCGTTACGGGAGATGTCCACTTTACCGCCCCCTTCTCGATCAGTCCCTGTTGCAACATATACTCCAACTCCGCCCGGAGGGCCGGAAGTTTAATAGGGGGCACCCTATAGGGCACTGATTTAAAGGGTGGGTGGTCTCCGACGTCAACGTCGTGCACCTCATGAGTAGTGAGGGCTGGGTGTTCCGCAAATACAGTAGGGTATAAACAGAATAGGCGCTCGACAGCCACACGCTGTTGCTCAGGTAGGTGTTGCAAAGCCTCATGAGCCGCCTGTCTCGTGTTTCCCGCCCACTGATCTGCAGAAACATGATAATCCCAGTTGTCATCCACCTGCGCATGACTGTCCCGTTCTCCTTCTCCACCTTGACTGCTGAAAGTCATCACAGGGACAGTGAGAGGCTCAGGTGGGCGCCTCACATACTCCTTCATCAGGTTGAGATGACATAACTGATTCCTCTTACGCCTGTCTGGAGTGGCCACCAGGTAATCTAAGTCCGAGAGCTTCTCTGCTATCCTATAGGGACCAGCGTACTTTGCGGATAAGGGGTGACCTACAAGAGGGAGTAGTATCAACACCTCCTGACCCACGTGAAACTCCCTGAGTTTCACCTTGTGGTTGTACCTGTCCTTCATGAGGGCCTGAGAGCCTACCAGATTGCGGCCAGCCAACTCCAGACTACGCAACATTCGTTCTCTACTCTCAAGGACATATTTAAGCATAGAACATGGTTTAGCGGTGCCTTCCCATATATCCTATACCATGTGGAGAGGCCCTCTGACGTGGTGTCCAAACACAAGCTCATTAGGGCTAAACCCCAAGCTCTCCCCAGGTACCTCTCGTGCAGCGAATAACACATACGGCAGGCCAAGATCCCAGTCCTTGCCGTTCTCAAGACAATAGCAGCGAAGCATGCTTTTTAGAGTGGAATGCCACCTCTCTAACACCCTCTGACTCTCTGGGTGATAAGCAGATGACACTACAGTGACTATCCCATGCTGCTTCATTGTCTGAACGAACAAGTTGGAGGTGAAATTCGATCCTTGGTCTGACTGTATCTCCTGCGGGTATCCGTACCGAGAGAAGTATAATAGTAAGTTACGGACCACCGTCTTCGCCAAACCATTTCTCATCGGGTATGCGTCTGGGTACCGAGTTGCTACGTCCATGACTGTCAAGAGATATTTATTTCCGGCACTTGTGGGGGGGTGGGGGCCAACCATGTCGACTACTACTTTACTAAAGGGAGGCCCACTGACGGGAATTGGGTGTAACGGAGCCTTTGGGATGCTCTGGTTAGGTTTCCTGACCTTTTGGCACACACTGCACATTGCCACCCATGACACCACTTGTGCTCTCAAACCAGGCCACCAAAACAGTTTCCCCAAAGCCGCCACCGTCTTACGGACACCCAAGTGTCCCGCCAGCGGTACACCATGAGCCAACCTAAGTAGGCTATCCCTGCATACCCTCGGTACGACCAGCTGGTCTACCACTCCTGACCCACCCTCCCAACTTCTCTGCGGGTCTTGGAATCGCCGATACAAGATGCCATCAATGAAAAAAAAATCTCCAGACTTTGCATCCCTGTCCTCTTCGAGCTCGACAGCACCGTTACTACACTTTAGAACCTCCGGGTCTTCTAGCTGCAATTTGCGAATATCTGAAGGAGCTAGCCTGTCTAAGTGTTTGCGAAACAACTCATGCCCTCCCCCAACATCGAACTTTGCATCCCGTTGCTCTCTCTGTGTATACCGTTGCTGCCTCTGAGTCTCTTTAAGCCCTGCCTCTACACTCTCAGTGACAGGTGGTGGTGCTTCTCCAGACTCTAATAATGGTGCTAATACTGAGTCCCCGAGAAGCGCTGCTGGTACTAGACTCTCCACCGTATCAGCTTTCAGCACCTTCTCGTGACCGTTCCTCCGCTTATTTGAAGACTGTTGGTTAGGCTGTGACTCCCTGGATGCGAGAGATCTGGTTACAACACACGCCATTAGTTGCACCTGACACTTCTCAACCCACTCCTGTTCCTCCCTACTCACGTCGGCCGGCTCCTCGGCAACGACTAAGGGTGAAACCTTAGAAGCAGGCACCGCAAAGTCATTGCCGAGAAGGAGGTCGACGCCCCCAACAGGCAATTTCTCCACGATTCCCACATCCAGTTCGCGAGTCACACCGTCAACTTCAAGCTCCATTCTAACAAGCGGGTATGACCTAGTTGCATTAACACCCTGCACCACAACTACCCGCACCGCGTTTATGGGTCTACCAGTGAAATTCTTCAAGAGTGTCTGAGAGGCACCTGTGTCACGCAAGAGCTGTACCCCGTGCTTCTTGCCCCCCCACTTCACGCAGCCATGCCCTCTATGGTCGCAAAAGGCATCGCGGGCAGGGTTCGAGCCTTCCAGATCCTTCTTCACTGGCGGTGCTCCATCCTCTGATCTTATGCCTCCAGCAAACACAGAAGACTTCTGGAACACCCCAATGCTGCGAGCCAATGACACAGCCGCCGAGGGAGGTCTGCTCGGACAAGCTTTTGCCATGTGCCCCTCTTTGTGACAGTGATAACACTCAAATTTCCCCTTGGACTTATACTGAGGTGTAAAAGTCCCCTGACCCTTCTTAAACGGGGCGGTGCTAGGTTTGTGATCAGTCTTGGTGTCATTGCTTTTAAATTTATGTGTGTCCATATTCCGGGGAGGGGGAGGGTAACGCTCCTTAACGCCTACATCGTTGCTCTGTGCAGAGCCGCACCCCCGAATTAGTGACAACCGAAGATCAGCCATCTCTGCTGCTTCTACAAGAGTTCTTGGGTTCTTCTCTTTAAGGTTTAAAGTCAAGTCGCCGCCCGTACACTTATAAAACTGCTCTAGAAGCATCAACTGTTTCATCTCATCAAACGTAGTTGTCTTCTCTGATCTGAGCCAGTTTCCCATAGCGTCGGACAGGTCCCGGGCGTGCTCCAAGAAGGTACTGTCTCGCCCCTTAGTCACACCCCGGAACTTTAACCTATATGTCTCGGGTTGTAGCTCGTATGCCCGCAGGACAACCTCCTTGAGCTCCTCATAAACAACGCAGAACTCCAAAGGCAGTGCATCGTAAGCCTTCAGCCCCTTACCTACGAGTCTAGAGGACACAAGGGCCGCCCACTTAACTTCAGGCCACTGATGCTCCCGGCACTTCTTCTCAAATCTATTGAAAAACTCCGTGACACCAGACTCGTCAAATACAGGGACCAGTTTGAGAAGGTGCGACAGAGTACAAAGGAGTACAAAGGAAACCAAGCAACAACAGGTCTAGTGACCCTTCTAGGCTGCTTGTCCTCCAAAACACTGAGGATCAAGTGTCCAAACAGTGGTTTAGAGTGGGTAAGGGAACATTGGAAAGGGAACTACTGCCCTGGAACTAATGTCCATGACAGGACTAGGAAGTTAGTAGGGGACATAGGGGTTAGTAACTGAGGGGAGGATAAAATAAAGTTATTCATTTACAAACGCCGTCAGTCGCGGGTTTGATGCGAGATATTTGTCTACGCGGAGTTTAAATGAATCAACGGTGCTGCAGTCTATCACATCTCGGGGAAGCCCATTCCACAAGTTGACAACTCGATTGAAGAAGAAATTCTTAGATTCGTGTGAGTTAAAAGATTTACCAATAATTTTGCAACCGTTTCCCCGCGTGTAATTAGATTGGTCGATAGTGAAGTACTTACTACAGTTCATATTGTCGATGCCTTTGATGATTTTGAACACTTGAATTAAGTCACCTCTTAATCTGCGCTGGGTTAAAGGAAATAGATTTAATTCTCTAAGACGCTCTTCGTATGGTTTGTTCTTCAGGCTAGGTATCATTTTGGTAACTCTACGTTGAACTCGTTCTAGCTTGTTTATGTCTTTTTGGTAATAAGGGCACCAGCATTGAACGCAGTATTCCAGAAGAGGGCGGACTAAGGAATTGTAAAGGGTTAGGATAACGTCTTTGGATTTATGCTCAAATGACCTGCCTATAAAGCCAATTATTTTGTTTGCCTTCTTAACCACTTCTGAACATTGTTGACTCGGTTTTAGGTTACTCGATATTGTTACTCCCAGATCGGTTTCTCTGTTTACATTCTTAAGCTGAGTGCCATTCATCGAATAGTTTGCTTTCTCATTTAGGTATCCGATATGTAGTACTTTACATTTATCCGCATTGAAACTCATTTGCCAAATTTGGGCCCAATGTGACAATTTATCTAGATTGTGATGCATATCGTCAACTTGATCTTTTGAGAGTACGCTATTTGCAATTTTGTATCGTCAGCAAATTTTGAGATTGTACAGGTGAGACCCTCATCTATGTCGTTGATGTAAATTAGAAAGATAATTGGTCCTAGTACCGATCCCTGGGGTACCCCGCTACTTACATTGCTCCATTTAGATGCCTTACCGTTTATGACTACTCTTTGCTTTCTGTCGCTGAGCCAATTTTCTATCCATTTCAACACACCGTCTTGTATTCCATGTGCATTTAGTTTTAGCAGTAAACGTTTGTGGGGAACTTTGTCAAAGGCCTTTTGAAAATCAAGGTATATAATATCTACAGCTTTACTCTCATCGTAGAGGTTGAGGATATCGTGGAAGAAGTCTAAGAGGTTTGTTAAACAGGAACGTTTTTTACGAAAGCCGTGTTGAGTATCTTTAAGTATGTTATTTTCCTCTAAGTGATTTACGAGTCTGTCTCTTATGAGCGTTTCTAGCATTTTACATACAACTGAGGTTAAGCTAATTGGACGATAGTTACTGGGTAGGGATTTGCTGCCTTTTTTGAATATCGGTGTTACGTTGGCTATCTTCCACTGATCAGGCATAGTTCCAGATTGCAATGATTTATTGAATAGTAATGTCAGTGGTTTGGAGAGCTCAAACTTAGCTTCCTTTAGAACTCTAGGCGAGATTGTATCAGGTCCAGGCATTTTATTTACCTTGAGTTTATCTAAACAATTCAATACTTCTCTCTCTGTAACGGTGATATTGCTTAGAAAATCTGAATTATCAATCTGAATCGGCGATGGTGTAGGGATATCACTGAGGTCTTCTGTTGTAAAAACTGATGCAAAGAAGGTATTGAGGGCATTACTCATTTGTACTTCGTCTTTGGTGTATTCTCCATTTTCATCGACTAACGGTCCAACAGTTGAAGTAACTACTTTTTTCTTTCTGATATAACTATATAATTCTTTCGGGTTTGTTTTACTTTGATTCGTAATATGTAACTCTAAGGTCTTTTTACTTTGCTTAATTAACTTTTTGGCTTTGCGTCGTAGCTCTACAAATTTCACCCGTTCTTCGTCATTTTGTGAGGATTTTAATCTATCATTAGCACATTTTTTAGCAAGCAGGCAGTTTGAAATATCTTTATTCCACCATTTGGGCTTATTATTATGGCCTGGACACCGTATTTTCGATGGTATGCAGTCTTGCACTGCTTTTAGGTAAGTGGTTTCGAATAACTTCCAAGATGTATTTATGTCGTTATTGTTAATTAAAAAGCTCCACTCAGTTTCTTTAAACATAGCTCTAAGTTTATGATAGTTTGCTTTCTTGAAATTAGGGACTTTTTCGATGCTACTATTTGGTTCGTTACTAGTAATGTTTAAAGTGAAAGTTATCGTACGATGGTCGCTGTTACTGAATTCATCACCAACATTCAAATTCTCTATTAATTCTTCTTTTGTTGCAAGTACAATGTCAATAACGTTAATACCACGGGTCGGTGTTCGAACAAATTGATAAAGCGAACTCTCTTGCAAGTTCGTATACAAGTCATGTCCGGAGTGTGAAGTAAGAGTATCGCCCCACTTGGTCACGGGTAAATTAAAGTCGCCAAAATATACGGTATCTTGTGAGTTATTTACATCTGCAATTTGTTCATAAATTTCTCGGTCAGTTTGCATTGATTGAGCGGGAGGTCTGTATATTAATGCAAGTATTATTTTTGTACCTTTATTATTCTTTATTAGCACAAAAGATGTGTCGACGTTCACAATTTGAGGTTTTGACAAGAGGGTCGGGTTAAGACTTTCTTTGATATAAAATTAAACGCCACCTCCATTTTTATTTATTCGGCTTTTCTCAAACATTACATAACCGGGAAGTGAATACTCTGCTAAAAAGTCTCTATCTACTGTATTGAGCCAAGATTCTGTTATACCAATCACATCATAATTTTCAGTAAACACTAGTTCTTCTAAATCTGAAAATTTATTGCGTACGCTACGAGCGTTTGCATAGAAAACCTTTAAAGTTGCGGTTTTAGAACTCACAGAACGTTCTTTAATCAAATTTTTGGTTCTGGTCGGATCTACATTTATATTCATGGCTGACATCGGTCCTCGGTCGTTATCCCTGGTGGTTTTGAATTTGGGTCGTGAGACTGATCATGCACACGGTTTCCAGTACCGAGTCGCTGTCCCGTCGTCTCACACGAGACTTCTCTAAATCCATGTCGGCACAGTATCTTCTAGATTCTAGTTCAGTCCTAAGTTCAGCTTCCCTCGTCTGTTGCTGCATCCTAGCCAGCTCTTTTCTCTCTTCTATCTTAGCTAGCTCTTTTCTCTCTTCTATCTTAGCTAGCTCTGTCTGCTGTTGACTCTGATGTTTTGTCATCTCGAGCCGAAAGAGCATCTCCGGGGTCAAACCTTGAGGAGGAGGAGGAGATGCAATGATGTTAGAAATACCCGGTGATCCCTCCAGGGGCAAACCACCCTGCCAGTCACTACCCACCTGCGGAAGCGTGCTCAGGGTCGGTACTCCAATAGGAGGATTGGGAGTCGAGTGAAGGGGAGGCTCGGCCAAAGGGCTCTGAGCACTCACCCTACCTCGTACGCCAGTCACCCCACCCAGCACACACGTTATCAGGTCATCCTTGGTCATGCCACTAGTACATACATGACCGATAGCTGCGGCTAAGCACTGGAGACCGTACCGATTCATACCCACCAACCGGTCGGAAGTAACAGGCGATTGTAAAAAATTCCTTGCATCCTCCTCACTGTTCACCAAGTTAACAACCTGCCCATGCTGCTGCTCCTCAGCTTCTACATCACATACTGTGTCCTCATCCTGCACTGATCCTCTATAAGACATGATGCTCACTGAAGATTTTTCACTTTGATACACAAAAAAGAAGTACCCCAAACTCTTATACTACAATATTCACAATAAAAAATTCTCGGAGACCGCTTAAGTGCTATATTACTATGCTAAAAAAATAATTCTTGCATGTCCTCAAAAAATATTCCACAAAATCAACAAATGTTCACTGCCCAAACTGTGAGAAAAATCTGCACAATAACCTGCAATTATATGTCAGTTCACCAAATCCTGAGCTAGGTCGCCATTTGTTACGATCGGGTCTCTTATAAATCAGTGGCTCTTATACATTGGACTAGACTGGCATAAATGCAACAACGGAAACGCTAGATCCAACCCCTGATATATAATCACGTCGAACAAAGAACACATATACCCTCCAGAGTTATATCTGCGATAGCGGGGTAACTTAACTCTCAGTATCTATGTGCTTCTACTATAGGCTGATGTTCTCTGAAACAGCCTATTACCTATAACATATGGTTGCTTAGTTATGGTACACAAGGAAAAGATAGTTAACTTAATTAAATCACAAGAGTGATCTAATGCAAACAAGAAGAAGGTTTACTTAACGTTACTTTAATCAATAATATCTGTCACTCCTTTATGAAAGAAAGTGTTGTAAAGTCCTCAAGCACCGAACAAGGAATCTTCTGAATAATGTCGGATGCTACTAAGAAGAACGTATCGGAAATGGAACCACAAAATAGCAGGAGGCAGGACAATGCACGTGTAGGCTAAATACACAAAAAGGCTGGACCTATAATGTTATTGGACACAAGAATATTATAAGCGGTGCAACAGTAATAATGCTCGCCACGAAAAAGTAGTACTCCTATTAACAAACCCGGTCTATGCTGGTTGTGTCTCTCTACAGCAACCTAGACCTCAAAATGCTTGTGTAGAAATAATGGGTATGCATAAAAGAGTATATGATCTAATCCAGCTAATGTCTACCCGGGTTAATAAAGTCTAGCTGGGATGCGCAAAGGTACAGAATTCTGGTGGAGCAAGGCAGCTCCTAGCCTAGTGTGGACCTTGGGTCTGTGCGGCCTGATTACGTTAATATGAAGGGGTGCTCTCTTGAGGATTCTCGATCACAAGTATCGAGTATCCTCCTGGCGACCCTCAAAAGTAAAAGCAAATAGAGTTAGAACAGTGTTGGGTGGATTAGGCAAGCAGCCCTCACACACTACACAGTCTAAACTCCAAGGTACACAGACAAAAGATCCACCCAGGTAACCCACAGAATCCGTAGTGTCGTGCAGCTCAAAAGTAGCCTACACACAGTGAAAACACCAACAGCAAGGTACCTGATCCCTCGTCTAGCATTATTTAACCCTGTAGAAACATTAGTGATTGATGGAGACAGTCCGAGCAATACAATCTCCAAAAAACACAATGACTATCTTCAACCTTAGCCTATTACATAAGAAATGTGAGATCCAGCATATAATACAGTCTGGCCACCAATTCAAGGTGTGGATGCAGGGAACCAGAGGGGGATTGATATTAATAAAAGGTGAGGAAGTAGTGGAAATGATAGAGGCAGTAGAAGAGAAAGATTCTAAGACAAGAGTGTGGAACAGTTCATGGGAGATGCTTAGAGTATGCTGTCTGGGACGGATATGACCAGGATATTCCCAGGGACCGAATGGGTGGAGTCCCAGTTCGCAGGAATGGCACGAGGGCGCGCGACAGTCGCCCAGTAAGCAGCCGGCTAGTAGGCCGTGTTAGGCAGGAGGCAACGAATCCCGCGAGGCCTATGTAAGGGGGCCAGCCACGCGCCACACTCACCACCAAGTCACACCACCTGGTCTCTCTCTCTCTCTCTCTCTCTCTCCCGCTCGCCTTCCCATCATTCAACTACTTAACACAATACTTTCAATTGACTAAATAAAATAGAAAGGATTGTGACAGACGAAAATAAAGAACAGTTCTGAACTGTCTGCAACACAAGCTTTCTCGAGAAGGAAAGTACACAATGATAGGTAGACTGTAGCTACATTCTCTGCCCTGGCGAGTCCTAGCGAGTAAGCCATGCAGTTCTGGGGGAAGCGGTGAGCGTCACAAATGTTATCCAGATTTTTTCTTCCCTAAGGTGAGGATATTTTTACGAATGTCCCGTCTCCAGTCTTGATATTCAGGCGAAGTCGTCAATGATGGAGGGGCCCTATTTAATTATAGGTTTGATTCCCAAAGGGAAGTAGAGAAAACTAATATTTAGTAGGGCCCCGTAATCATCGACGACTTGGGCCCTCCCAACCATCCCACTTCCCATTCGTTGATTTCTATAAGTTTATTCTTGATATATCAGTGAAGAACGAAGATGGCCGCTAGGGGGCCTGGTGTCAGGGAAGCAAAGCATAAGAAATCCACGTATATGGCAAGTCATATAATATTATTTTTATTAATCTCACCACCACACCCCCAATGCAATTAATTAAAGTATATATGATCCACCGGGATTCGAACCCGGGTTATCACACACATATTTTTGCCACCTTAACCATTACACCACCAGGATATTAAATTAAATTTTATTTTTTTATTTTTTACAGAGTTTTTTCTGTAGGGTACCCAATCAAAATGACTATTCCATAAGGGAATTAGGCGTGCACTTATGATGAGTACTCCATGATGCTTCCGCGCGGGCTATTCAAAATGCTGGCGCAGGATGTTGAATGGAGACTATTACTATTAATAGGCGAAGTCGTCAATGATTACGGGGCCCTGCTAAATATTAGGTTTTCTCTACTTCCCTTTGGGAATCAAACCTTTATTCTACCCTCTCTGGGCTTAATACTAATAAGGCGTACGGTACAGACGGTGTTCCTCCTGTTGTTCTCAAAAACTGTGCTTCCGTGCTGACTCCCTGCCTAGGCAAACTCTTTCGTCTCTGTCTATCCTCTAACGTCTTCCCTTCATGCTGGAAGTTTGCTCATATTCAAATTGTCCCAAAGAACGGTGACCGCTCTCAACCCTCCAACTATCGTCCAATTGCTCTCACTCATGTCTTTCTAATGTTTTTGAAACTATTATTGCTTCCAAATTTCTTAAGCATTTCTCTTCTCATAATCTGCTCTCAGATCGCCAGTATGGCTTCCTTAAGGGTCGCTCTACTGGTGATCTTCTTTCATATCTTACTAACTCATGGTCATCCTCCTTTCGGAACTTCGGTGAGACTTTTTCTATTGCACTAGACATATCGAAAGCCTTCGATAGAGTCTAGCACAAATCTTTAATTTCTAAACTACCCTCCTTCGGTTTCTATCCCACCATCTGTGCCTTTGTCTCTAATTTCCTCTCCGGCCGTTCCATAGCCGCGGTTGTGGACGGCCATTGTTCACTTCCTCACCCTATGAACTCCAGTGTTCCTCAGGGCTCTGTCCTATCTCCTATTCTCTTTCTAATTTATATAAATGATCTCCTCAACTTTACCTCAATTCCCATCCATTCATACGCAGACGACTCAACCTTACACTACTCCATTAGTTTTTCAGAATGCCCCAGCCAGCAATCCCTCAACGACAAACGTAATGAAGCCATAGAACTCTTAAATTCTGATCTAAATACTATCTCCAATTGGGGCAGAGAAAACCTTGTTACCTTTAATGCTTCCAAAACCCAATTTTTTCATCTATCTACCCATAAGGAACTCCCAGCGGACTATCCCTTATTCTTCAACAATACAAAAATCAATCCTTCATCTTCTCTCAATATTCTTGGTGTCTCTTTTTCTTCTGCTCTCAGTTGGAAGGACCATATTACCAGTCTTGCTAGGGCAGCCTCCCAGAAGCTGGGTGTGCTCAACTGCCTTAGGGTGTTCTTTTCCCCTGCACAGCTTCTTGCTCTGTACAGGGGCATAGTGCTTCCTTGTATTGAGTATTGTTCACATGTGTGGGGAGGTTCCTCTCACACCGCTCTCCTAGACAAAGATGAAAGGAAGGCCTTTCGTATCATTAACCCACGTCCACTCAACAACTCTCTGCAATCTCTCTCTCTCCGCCGCAATGTTGCATCTCTCTCGCTATTCTATCGCTACTATAATAATCAGTATTCCTCAGAGCTTTCCCAGTGTATACCACCTCCTTTACGTAGGGCACGTGGTACCCGTCTTGCAACTCAATCCCACCCCTACTCTGTGCAACTCTCCAACCCGAGAGTGAAACGTTACTCTCAGTCTTTCTTCTACACAACAGCTGAGCTCTGGAACTCTCTCCCAGAATCAGTCTTTCCCTCTTCCTACGACTTAAATTGCTTCAAACTCCGTGTGTCCAGGCATTTTGGCTCGAGCGTCCCTTGATTTTGGCCCTGTCACTCTTTCAACTATGGGGGAGGCACTCGCTATAGGCAGTTCTGCCTTTTGCCTCCCTCAATCACATAGAAAAAAAAAAAAAAAAAAAAAAAAAACAGTAAGACTCAAGCGCCAGTCATTTGTGTATTGTACCCTAACACCTTGATGATATGCTGAGTATATTGTATATAAATATAACTCGGAATTAATTGTGCCCATACCCATGCTAATAAAGAAATAAAACTTATGGACCGCAATTGTGTATTCTGTGACATTGGTGGAGATTGATTGATTTAAGAGTTATATATTTCAAGGTCAGTTGTGTCCCCGTTGATTACTCAGAGTTCTAAGTTTTCCTATATTGGAAATCAACGGACCGATATCAATCGCCCTTAAAATAATAGTGTCGCATAACATTTATATATACACTGTATATATATATGAGCAACACAGGACAAATTTGAGATCTTGTAAAGTCCAAATCGGTGGGTATTAATGGGGTTTGTTCCACCCGATGTTATCCCAAGCAGGTTAGCCATAACTCAACATTGCCGCAAATTGGTTAAGGTTATAATTGATCGTTGCTAAAAATGGATTATATGTATTGGTATTGTAATCTAGGGTGTTTGAAGATATTGAATGGTTTATTTGTTCACAGGGGCACGCCGTTTTCATTGTGTATATATTTGCAGTATCTATTATGTATCTATTTCTTGTATCAATTCTGTATATATTTCTTGTATGTATTATGTATCTATTTATTGTATTTATCGTGTATATATATCTTGTATCTATTAAGTTTCTTTTATTTCTCATTTTCGGTGTTTGACAAAATTAATGTGATCACGTGGTGCGGTGCGGTACTGTGTGTGAATGAATCGTGGTGTCCTGAGGCAGTTATGGTAGACTGCTGGAGAACGTGTGGTTGGGATAGGGGCTGGGGGAGGAGGTGGTAATGATTGTACAGAGAGCGAGTGAAGATGGGAATATACTTATGTGTTTTCTATGATATTTATTGTCATTTAGGCCTATATCCATCTGTTTTATTTAATGTAGTCTTTCCCCAAGTTTAACTTCCCTCACTTCCACCCTCATATTTTCATTACATTTCTCCCCCAGCCTCTCTCCTCTTCTTATCCCCCCCCCCCATTTTTACTCTTCCAATCTCCCTCTCTCTCCTATTCCTCTCCCCTTCTTTGCACTTCCCATCTCCCTCCCTCCTCTTCCTCCCCCTTTCTTTACTCTTCTCATCTACCTCTCTCCTTTTCCTCCTCCCCCCAGTGAACCATAAGACACGACACCCCCCTCAGGCATCGGTCCTTCATCCTCTCTCACACCAAACTGAGGTCCACGAAAAGTACCTCAACCCTTAGCACGCCTTATCCTCCTTCTCCTCCTCCTCTCCACTTATTCTCTCCCATTTCTATTTCATCATCCTTACTTGTTTTTAATCCTTCGTTTTTGCTCCCCACTTTTCATTCCTTCACTCAAGTATTCACCACTTCTCTCATCTTCTCTGTCCTTTCCCTCCCAACTCTTGTATTTCTCCTCCGTCCATCCTGAGATCCTATCACTATAGGATCTACAGTATAGGCCATCCCCCCCACTACATAAACCCCATGAACCATACCAGACGACCCCCCCCCCCCCCCCCTCTCTCTCTCTCTCTCTCTTCATCCCTCTTTCCTGGTCACCGTCCCCTACCCATGATACCCACGAAAAACAGTCAATAAACTGCCCCTCCACACACACTCCTACCATTTCTTGTTTGTATCACTTCCTCGCATATTAGATATCACCTCAACACATTCCCTTAATTAGCATTTCAATATTAAAGTCTTTTCATTATTTTACCATTTCGAAATTTTAGAAGTGTTACATGAGTACTGTATAAGGGGCAACTGTACTATCTCCTCCCTCTCATTGTTGAGCTCTGTCACGGTCAGTCTATCTTCCATTAACCATTTGCTTCACATCACTCCACCACCACCCCCACCAATGACCTCTCTCTCCCGCACACGCATATGGACACACGCCAAGGTCAACACGTACACTACATGGATGCTACACACACACACACACACACCTGACCGTAGGACAGTACCAGTCAACAAGGGTGAGTGAGGGTGGTGGAGGAAGACTCTATACCAACCATATTGTATACCTCTACATATGTTAATTGTAAGGATCTCACGGTAACACAAACACATACAATAAAACCAGAAGCATCTTTAATGTTTAAGAGACTTGCATTGTTTGAAGTGACATAATTATACAACAACGGGTATGCTCCACATTTATCATTAATTTATACTTTATTTATCTTGACAAATTATATATATATATATATGTGTTTCTAATCTCTCAGTGGGGTTCGAACCGCCGACCGTCAGGACGATAGCCGACGCTTTAATCAACTACACCACGGCAGTCTATTAAAGCGTCGGCTATCGTCCTGACGGTCGGCGGTTCGAACCCCACAGAGAGATTAGAAACATTTAGTGGCTCAGGTGTATTTGTGATATATACTCATATATATATATATATATATATACAGTATATATAATATATATATATATATATATATATATATATATATATATCGTATAATTATATACAGTATATACATATGCATATGAAACAAATGCTACATATAAATAAACAAATAAATAGATAAACTCTCCCAAGACACGAACTTGGTGGATAAAACGTTAAGACACTTATCTTTAGTATATTAGAACGATGAAGCATTTGTTCTATATTTCTGGCTATTATTATCCGATTTTAAAAGCATGTCATGGAGTTGACATTTTACATTTTTAATCTAATAGGTCCTTCGCTAAACTTATCGGTTATGTACATCCATAATATAAATACACCAACGTATTAAAGTGGATATCAAGCATATACTTTGTTATACTATCGTGTCGGTTAAACTAATTAATAATATCAAAGAAAGAGTATATTTGCATGATAAACGACATGTACAGAGAACGGCAAAACAGATATCTAAAGAATTAATGTGAAGTAACCTTGCCACGACATGTTAACTACAGTATGTACCCTGGAAATGAGGTTAAAAGTAAAAGAGAAAAAATATGAAGATATATATGATGTTATACAGATAGTGTGTTAATGTAAATATCTTGAAGGGAGGGTTAGGTTGTGATTTCTAAGCTTGCTGGAGGTCTAGCGAGGTTGCTACAAAATAAATACATAAATAAATATACCCAAAACATACCACTACCCCTTAACCCCTTCTGTACAGGCGACTTCTATTAAATTTTACTCTAGGTATACTTAGACGATTGTGTTAACTTTATGAAATATTTGAGGTAATGCAAAGGGTTAAGTGAGCCAGTTCGAAGCCTGGTAATTGCTGGAGGACCTTTTTGAACTGAATCAAATCGTCTAATAGTAGCTATATACTAAAGTTAAAAGGACGGCATCGGTACTGAAGGGATTAACCTACTTTCCAGCCATAATGGTACAATATTCACCTCAGGTTATTGGTCACCGTAGTGCTAAATGTAAGGAATGAAGAGCAAGCAAACATAGCTGGATATTGTATGAGAGGAAGAAGAAGGGAAGTAGTGGAGGAGGAGGTGGGGATCAGGAGGTCAGAAGTGTGGGAAGCCATGAAAAGAGTGAAGTTGGGGAAGGCACCAGGAACAGATGGAGTGTGTGGGGAAATGTTGAGGTACAGTATGGTGGTGAGATAGTGATATAATGGGTATGGAAAATGTGCAAACTAGCATGGGAGAAGGGGAGTGCACCCGATGACTGGAAGACTGGCATAATAGTCCCCCTATATAAGGGCAAAGGGGAAAGAGGAGTGTGTGGTAACCACCGAGGAATATGTCTTCTAAGCGTTGTAGGGAAGGTATACAGTAGGGTAGTGATTGAGAGAGTGAGAGTGAGAACGGAGAAATGGATAGGCGATGAGCAGGGAGGTTTTAGGAAGGGAAGAGGATGTGTTGATCAGATTTTTACCCTGAATTGTGTTGTGGAGAAGTATCT
Organism: Paralithodes platypus; assembly: GCA_032716605.1. Taxonomy (NCBI): domain Eukaryota; kingdom Metazoa; phylum Arthropoda; class Malacostraca; order Decapoda; family Lithodidae; genus Paralithodes; species Paralithodes platypus. The sequence continues at coordinate 41,306,307 of CM064483.1, read as the reverse complement.
GGAGAAGAAACAAAAGGTGTATGTTGCCTTTATGGACTTGGAGAAGGCCTATGACAGAGTGGATAGAGAAGGTTTGTGGAAAGTACTTAGAATATACGGAGTAGAGGGCAAGTTGCTGAAAGCAGTGAAGAGCATGTATGAGGGTGCAAAGGCGGCAGTACATGTGGAGAGTGAGCAGAGCGAGTTCTTTGACCTGAATGTTGGTTTGAAACAGGGGTGTGTGATGTCCCCGTGGTTGTTTACTGTATATATGGATGGAGTCATGAAAGAAATACTATCAAGAGCAGTGGATGTTGGTGTATTGCTGAAAAGGGAGGGAATTGAGTGGAAGCTACCTACAGTATACTGCTGTTTGCGGATGATACAGTTCTGATGAGTGATAATGAATGGGAGTTGCAGGGTCTGGTAAATGAGTTTGGAACAGTGTGCAACAAATGGAATTTGAAGGTAAATGCGGGGAAGAGCAAGGTTATGGTCTTCGAAAGGGGTGAAGTCACAGAGTGTGAGGTGAAGCTGAACGGTCAGGCTATGGAGATCGTCAACTCTTTTAAGTATCTGGGCAGTGTGTTGAGTAAAGATGGGACTATGGATGAAGAAGTGCGGGAGAGGGTACAACAGGGGAAGAGGGTTGTAGGAACGCTAAAAGCAGTAACAAGAAATAGGGTGGTCCGTATGGAAGTGAAGAAGTCCTTGCATGACAGTGTGGTAATCCCGACACTGACTTACGGAAGCGAAGCATGGACGTTGGTTGCGAGACTTGGACCAAGAGTGAGAGCAGTGGAAATTAATTACTTAAGGAGTGCCTGCGGAGTTTAATGGAGGTATAGACAGACTAATGAGGAAGTAACAAGGAGGTGTGGAGTGAAGGTAGATGTGCTGGAAAGTGTGAAAAGGAACAACTTGAGATGGTTCGGCCATATGGAACGTATGGAAAGCGAGAGAATTACTAAGAGGGTGTACGAGAGCGAGGTGGAGGGACAGAGAGGGAGAGGTAGACCGAATGAGGGGTGGAAGGATGGAGTGAGGAAGTACATGAACGAAGGCGGTGCTGGTTGGGGGGAGGGGCGTCGACTGACTGGGGACAGAGGTGCATGGGGGCAGTTCGTTCGTGGCCACCCCTTCGGGGATCACGGCGTCAGGCAATAGATAGATAGATATAGTGCTATTCTCCCTAGTCCTGAACGATACATTATGACATGGATAACCCGCGATTGTTCTGCCTCATTATATGGTGAAAATCCACCAAGGGAGGCGGATATGGGATGTGTGTGTGTGTGTGTGTGTGTGTATGTGTGTGTGTGTGTGTGTGTGTGCAGATGATGGATAGATGAATGGTAAGATATAGATAGATACAGATGAGAAGATGTATAGACAGAGAGAGAGAAACAGAGAAAGTTACATAGGGAGAGTGCAAGAAAGAGAGAGCAAGAGATAGAGGTATGGTAAGGTAGAGCCAGGTATAATGACTTACCTTAATGAAGGGTTGAGCTAAACGTTGGTCAGGTAAGGCCACAGCATCATCAATGTATATTGAGATACTTTACAATATAGATATACTCAAGTGTTGATAGTTTATATATGGGGGTGCTTTATTTGATCTATGTATTAATATGTTTATGCACTTATACATTTGTGTATATACTTATTTATGTATTTACGTATTTGTTTATTTATTTATTTAAGAATTTATTAAATATTGTCTTATACTGTATATTTTGACAAAAAGCCCTTAATCAAACTTTACAAAAGACCCCTCAAGATCCCCGTTTTACATAAATACTGTATATATCGGCCAAAGGCCGGTTTTTCCTAAATATGTTACTCGCTAGGAAACATATCGACACCAAAATGGCACGAAAGGTTATAAATTGACCAGAAATGGGGCAACATGTATTAAAATCGCCAAACTAATGGGGCGAACATCATAAAATCTGAAAACTAATGGAGCTAAACATGAGGGATAATGTGGTCCATAAGAAACATACCCATAATAATTAACCTTTTGTTGTTACTATGAATATAACTTAGTTATACTGTATAGTTCATAATCATTATAATACAGATACAGCAAAGCGTTTCCAGTAAATGTACTTAACCGTAGCGTGATACGAGCGCGTATTTCATGTTTATTTTCTGGCCATCATTTGACGATTTTTTTCAGATTCGAAAACGTATATGGAAGTCAGAAGGTTGATCGAGTCTTTACCTTTTCGATGCATACAGATCCTTCTTATGTTGTATAACATTGCCTAATGACACCCAGAATTAAATGAGAAAATGCGTCATAATCTTCAATGAGTTAACTTTTTCGTATATCATGAATATAACAGGTAAATAGTATATATCATTACCGGTAAATAGGAGAGAGAGAGAGAGAATGAGAGTGAGAGTGAGTGAGTGAGTGAGAGTGAGTGAGTGAGTGAGAGAGCGAGAGAGAAAGAAAATGTGTGTTTACAATTGTACACTAGCCACACAGATCTTACGATCCCTGCGAGGTGGCCAGGACTTAATTATAATAGAGATAGCAACCCTAAGAGAAAGTGGAAGGAAAGGATAGCACAGATGAAGGCTCTCTCCCCACTCTCCGCTCCCTCGTACTTGAAAACAGTTAGAAATTAATAACCTTGCAGTGCTAGGAAATCGCCTGATGAAATTTGTAGTATAGTTAGAAATGGAAAGGAAAAAACATGCACACCTTTACTTTTGTTCTGCTCTCTTCAACTGAAAACAGTGTTCATTTCTGCCAGGTTCTCCTGTCAGCAGAGCTGGGCACTTTAGCCAATTCCGCCATGGCGGAAGTGTCATTTTGTTGGCGAATTAGCGTTGGCGCCAAAATGGCTGCCTATTTGCGGGTTTGAAGCTCTGGAAAGTACCTCCATGTTGCAAACTTCGAGTCCGCAAAATAAACATTCCAGCCGCCAGCCAGCCCTGGGCCGCTCATGCAGCTCCAGCCAAAAAAAGTCATGTGACCAAGCCAACTACCTGCGTTCTGGAATCTAGGCCTATACATCGGCTCTTCACGTTTGTTCACTTACTTAGTAGCAAGCGTCGAGCTAACACCTACAACACACAGCAGTCCAAGAGTTCCAACCTGCTAGCACTTCAACTTTGTTTATATTTTCGGCCTATTGAAGTGAACAACTGAACATGGAGTCTACCATCATGCCTACCGCAGCTGCCAACAGCATGGGGAGCAGTTCACCACCATTATCCGACAGTGATGCTACCGAGCATGCAGAAATCGAGGACCTAAGCCACCCCTGGCCCCACCTAGAAACCTTCTATGGGTCTGTAATTACCAAGAAGATGTCTCTGGAGAAGGGCTTTATAACTTTATAATCTAGCCTAATTTAAGATTATAAAGTTAAGCTATCGTTAATTTGATTGATAGCCTGTTAATTTTTAACCTAAACTAATGTTATTAGGCTACCCTAATCCCATCAAAATGCTTCAAAGCATGTAGGCCTAGGCTAAGTCTAACTTCTATATAGGCCTAGGCTATATAGCCTAGGCCTAGGTCTATAATCACTAATCCCATCAAAATGCCTCAAAACATGTAGGCTAAATATTGCATGTTCTAACTTCTAAATATTTAATAGGCTAATTACTAATATAAGTAATTTTATTAGGCTAGGCCTAGGCTACACTAATCCTATCAAAATGCCTCAAAGCATGTAGGCTAAATAATATTGCATTTTCTAACTTTTATATATATAGGCTAGCCTAGGTCTAGGCTATAATCAGTCAATCACTAATTCCATCAAAATGCCTTAAAGCATGTAGGCTAAATATTGCATGTTCTAACTTCTATATATATAGCCTAGCTCTAGGCTATCACTAATTCCATCAAAATGCCTCAAAGCATGTAGGCTAAATATTGTATGTTCTAACTTTAATATATAGCCTAGGCCTAGGTCTAGGCTATAATCAGTCACTAATTCCATCAAAATGCCTCAAACCATGTAGGCCTAGGCTAAATATTGCATGTTCTAACTTCTATGTATAGGCCTAGGCCTATAATCACACTCATTTTATTAGTGTCAAGTAGAAAGTGTTAATTTTGAAAGTATCATATAGGCCTAGACTAAATTTAGCCTACAATAAAATTGTATTAAATTTTGATCTGAAGCTAGGCCTTTATTCTGAGCATTAAAATTAATAGGCCTAGCCTACTTTCTATTAAATTACTTAATCTCTCTAAAGTAGACCTATCTAGGCATATATAGCCTATTGCCATTCCCAAAGGGGGGAACCACGAATAAATCGCCTCCTTGCACCTCTGTGATCTGGCGTACCTCCTGAATGGTGCGGAATTGTGAATACTGATTATTACTGAAGCACTCTCCCCATAAACAAGTTGCCCCAACGTTTTACTGCCCATGTGGACAAACTAAGTGGCCTATGCTATATATATTAACCCCTTCACTGCGGGTGACGTTCTGGAATGTTTTGGCAATTTACAGCAATTTCCAAGCTTTAAAAGCCTGTATGTATATCCTTGAGGTCCATGGAAGTTGGGCAACATTATATTTAAGTAAATATATATATTTATTGACATTAGAGATTTAATTTATTGATTTACCCTTGATTCTGTAGTTTAAATTTAAAATTAATAAAAAACGGTTTGCGTTTGCATATTTGCATTTGAGGACTAGAAATTTCACAAGGTTTGCACATTTGTGTTTGCTGAAGTTATGTTCTGGGTTTGCTGATTTGTGTTTGCTGACTTGACTTTTTGTTTGTGGTGCCCAGCTCTGCCTGTCAGTGATAAGAGTCTATTGCAGACCAACTTCTTTGTGCTATGAGTCTAACAAACATTTAAATGTGTATATGGAGTCACTGTCTATAACTTCATTAGGGAGCTTATTCCACTCACTAATATTACTGTGGGTGAAGACATTTTTAGTTATGTCTAGGTTCGCTTACCTGCCTGCTAGTTTTAATTTGTTTCCTCTTGTGGAACCTTCTTTGGCTATCTTATAACAGAATAATAGAAACTTGATTTTGCTTAATAACCTTTGTTCACCAAGTGTATTGCTGCGGGCAAAGAATTATAAACTTCGATACAATCATTGTTTGTGTTACAATTATTCAGATATAATTAGGCACACAATATAAATGTCTTGGCCATGTGCAATATGGCCCTACCTGTAATATATTAATCATTATCATTGATGGTTGATCTCTTTCTGTTGGAAACCACTGACTAAGAGGTCAGCTCATTGAAGTTTTTTTAAATACTTAACGGGTTTGACAATGTGGATTATTGAACAATGTTTTGCCTCAATATGAATATAACACATAACTATGGGTGAACGTTAAATTGCAAACATTCAACACTAGTATTTATGGAAACTTCTTCACATATAATATCTGTTCTATCTGAAACAAACTTTCCTCAGAAATTGTAAAAATGTCTTCAGTAGAGTAGTTCAAGAAGTGAGTAAATAATAATGTGCACACTCTGTAATGAGTGTAGTGTAGTGATCAATCTCCCTCCTTCCACTTCGAGTATCTCCTCGAAATGGATCGCAAAGTCTCTGAGATACTAACTGTTTTATGTGTTTGTTTTTTAATCCAGCTACTGTGTATAGCCACCCTCATTAAGGGGAGTAAGGCGTCCGGCAATAGATAGATAGATCCAGTTTCTACCTCCGGACATAGGCTTATAGCCTGTATACAGTATTCAACCTCTCAACACGGCGAAGCCAGGAATTCTTATTCCAATCAGTGAATGATACACTGAGATAGTTTGAGCGCTTCAACCGGGCACGTTCGTGGCCTGAGGCAACATCTGACTACTCAGAGCTGCTTCGCCACTATCTCGCCAAACTATTCCTTGTAACTCTCTCTCTCTCTCTCTAAACAGGTATGTATGTGTAAGTTCCTTTCCAGACAAATTTAATTCTGTCCTATAAAAAGCCTTTCCTTGTGGGCATTTCCTGATCCATACGGCTATCCTTCATCCTATCTATTTTCTGGTACGGCTTTTTAGCTGGAGGGTGGGCAGAAAGCCTTCTACTTTGTTGTCCTATTTATCTACTATAAACTGTCTCTGTCTCTAGTAGTATAAACCCCGGACCACATAGTAGGGACCGCAAGGTCTGTGTGGTATGAGTATATAGGTAGTAGGGGTAGGCAGCCCCGCCCAGGGAAGTACTACCGCCAAGGTTTCGGGAGACTCAGGGAATAGCCTGAATTCCATTTTCTCTCCCAGGCCTTGGTAGCTGGATACATATCTTTCTGCCTCACACATCAGGGGTATCAGGAAAACCCTCTTTATATAACATACACATCCAACTTCACGACATTGCCCTACATTGCTATCCTCTATCCATAAAACACTACTCTTCCCACTACATATCATACATGAAACACCATACACCTTACCCAATAAATATGGCAGTACAATTGTTAAGAGCAAACCTGGTAGTCCCTCGGATATCCACCCCAGGCAGGGTTGGGTCATTGACACAGGGCCCTCCCGGTCGTCATCATGTGACTGTGTCAAGAGCATTGCAACATCCCAAAGCTGCTCGTCGGTGCAGCTTTTTATTTAGCAATATAAGGGGACTTCACTCTAACATCAATTCTGTACACCAATTTCTTCAAGCAGAATCCCCTACTCTCCTTTTTTTGACAGAGACTCAAGTAACATCCACATCTGACACGTCTAGATTAAATTTTCCAGGTTATCAACTGCTCCAAAATTTCAGACCTAAAGGAGGTGTATGTTGCTTCGCAAAATCTGAAATTGCCCTGGAGGAGGTTACTAGTTTTAATTGTCCCTATTTTGATTATTCTATATACAAATTAATTTCTGCTGGTAAATTTAAATACATATGTTGCATCTACCGTTCCCCAAATACTCCTCCAGAGCAAAGTCTTTTTGATTCTCTGTCCTCACAACTCAGTGTCCTCAACTTAAATGCTTCTTCTGAAATCACTGTGTTGGGTGATTTTAATGTCCATAATGTTGAATGGCTCACTCATTCAGCCAGGACTGATGATTCTGGTCTTGAATGTGAGCTATTTGCAGACTCATTTAATCTCACTCAACTAGTCAACCAACCCACCCGTGTACCAGATAATCCTAATCATAATTCCCACCTACTGGACTTATTTTTAACAACCAATTCAGAAAATTATGATGTTACAGTGAGGTCCCCGCTTGGATCTTCTGATCACTGTCTGATACAGGCCACCTGTCTATCACCTACCACACCTTCCCACTCTGAACCTGTTTTGGTGACTAAATGGCATTACGATAGGGCAGACTGGGAGGGTCTTCAAGGTTTCTTTATTGATATTCCCTGGACCTCTTTCTTTTCTAATGATGCACACTCCACCTTGAGCCACATACAAGATTTTGTAAAAATTGGAATGGAAACTTTTATTCCTCATCAAAAGTACAGTAAAAGATCTAATTCACCTAAATGGTTTGACCATAATTGTGCTAGAGTAACTGAACAAAAAGCAATAGCCTACAATGCATACACAAGATCAAAAACACATGAAGCCTTTAATTACTTTAGAAACATCATAAATCATTCCAAAACTGTATTAAACCAAACTAAATCAAACTTTCTCCACAAGCAGGCAAATAAACTTCTAAATAATCCAAATGATAACAAAATATTTTGGTCTACTCTTAACTCATTTAAATCCAACTTCACTACTGCTTCATCCATTCCACCATTAAAATCTCCGACTGGCGATCTTGTAAGTGACCCACGAGGTAAAGCTAACCTTCTAGCGGATATTTTCTCCACCAACTCAACCTTAGATGAAATAAATCAAGATGTCCCTGTACTTAATTTTAATTCGCCTGAAATTCCCTCACTTAAGATCCACACCAGACATGTCAAAACTATTTTGCAGAATCTCTCAGTAGATAAGGCTCCTGGTCCAGATGAAATTCCTCCAATAGTACTTAAGAATTGCTCCTTGGTGCTCGTTCCTGTCTTGGCAAACATTTTCCGTCTGTGTACTCATACCTCATGCTTCCCAGTACCCTGGAAAGAAGCAAACATCCATCCAGTTCCTAAAAAAGGTGCCTCTTCAGATCCATCAAACTACAGACCAATAGCTATAACTTCCACTCTTGGTAAAGTCTTTGAAATTATATTAAATAATCACATAATTAAGCATCTTGAGAATAATAAATTGATGAGTGATAGGCAATATGGTTTTAGACGATGTCGATCAACTGCAGACATTCTTTGCCTTGATCAACTGCAGACATTCTTTGCCTTCTTACGCATCAAATCAACCAAGCTACAGACCAACATGGTGAAACACATACAATAGCACTGGATATATCAAAGGCATTTGATAGAGTCTGGCATCAATCCTTATTGTCGAAGATGTCACACTACGGCCTTGCATCATTAGTTCCAGTAATTTCTTCTTATCTTCATAACAGAAAAAATATGTGTAATGGTAGATGGCCTTTATTCTCAATTTCACTCAATAAATGCTGGTGTTCCCCAGGGATCAGTTTTGGCCCCAATTCTGTTCCTCATTCATATCAATGATCTCATATCTACCACTCATAATCCAATACATTCCTACGCAGATGACTCAACACTCCACAGTTCCTTCACATTTACCAATTCTTTCACCCAACCCGATCTTATAAATTCAAAAATAAACACTGCAATTTCTCTGAATCAGGACCTTTCTAGAATTAATGGATGGGGACAAAAGAATCTAGTTTCCTTTAATGCACAGAAAACCAAGTACATTCAATTTTCTAACCGACAGAATCTCACTGACTCCCATATATTTTTTAATGATGTAAATATTCCCACTTCCCCTAGTATTGGCATTCTCGGTGTAACATTAACTACTAACTTGAGCTGGACACATTATGTTAGAAGCATTGCTAAGAATGCCTCTAAAAAACTGGGACTCCTGTACAGAGTTCGAGAATTCTTCACTGGCGAGCAGTTGGCCGTGATATATAAAAGTTATGTGCGTTCTCAGATGGATTACTGTTCACCTCTGTGGGGTGGAAGTGGAGTGGTTGCATTGAGACAGTTGGACAACATTCAAAATAAAGCTATTAGATTAATCAATAACCCTGCAATCACACAGGACCTTCCTACATTATCCATACGAAGAAACGTTGCATCCCTTGCATTATTCTACAGATATTTTCACAGCAATTGTTCTGAGGAACTTGCTTCAATTGTGCCGCCTCTCCACATCTTTCCCCGTAGAACTAGGGCAGCTGAGAGCGCCCATGAATTTACACTTTCTCCTCCACAATGCAGAACTTCTGCTTATCAGAATTAATTTATCCCCAGAGCTACTACTCTTTGGAATTCACTTCCCTCGAATTGCTTTCCACAAACTTACGATCTACAAATGTTTAAATCCAGTTGTTACAAACATTTTATGAATGGAGGATGCCTTTAGGCACATGGACCTTTTTGTTTTATCTGTGTTTTTCCTTCCTCCGTTCATTGTCTCTTAAAAAAAAAAAAAAAAAAAAAAATATGTGTGTAACTGTGTGTAACTCTCTCTCTCTCTCTCTCAGCCATTCCAGTTTGAAGATTGGAATGAACATGAGTAGAAATACAGGAATGATTAATTACTCGATATTATGTTGCTTTACCAATATTTTCACTTCCAATGACACGATAAACATTGTGATACTTATTTCTATATTGGTGTAGTAAACACTATTTGATCCGACGTCTTGGGGTTATTATGACAATTTGTGTAATCATTAATTTGGACTGGGCTTGCTTTTGGCACTTTCGAGTAATACATTTTAGTTTGTACCCTGAGCTAACAAAAAACAAACGCCTTCCCAGACTTTCTTCAGACAAAAACAAAAATATCCACCCAGAACCCCCCTCTTTGGTAGATGTTGTACATTTTACGATCGAACAATATCCCGGTCGATTTCTTTACAATTTCAGGGTCGTTATCGCTCGACCACATATACAACAAACAATACCTGAATGTGGTGAAGCGTCTTTTTATCGCGAACATTCGTTGAAACGTCAATAATCTTCATACTAATGGATCGAAACTGGGAGGTCCAAAAAGACCCCTTTGGGACCAAATAGGTATAAGAATACGGTAATACAAACATCCTCCTCCCCCTTCCACCACTTGCCACAGCCACATTAACAGCCAACCACAGCCATACTAACAAAACCAAGGTAAATGGTTAATGTAAGTCTCTCTCTCTCTCTCTCTTATGTTACACATAATTATCGTGTTTTAGCACATAATAATCATAAATGCATGTAAAATCATTAAAAACGACACGAATTCTCGGTAAACAAACAAAATACCCACATGATCCTGTTAATATACAACACAAACAGTAATTAGACGGGCGATAATTAGGACACAACTACTAAGTGGCTATGTATTGTCAATTGAACATTTATATATATATAATATATATATATATATATATATAAATATATATATATATATATATATATATATATATATATATATATATATATATATATATAATAACCAATCAGTCAGCCAATTTAACACAACACGTAACCATATCTCAAAGGACCAAATATCAGCTTTGAGAGTAATAATATTCAGTATTACCAAAATAGCCGTAATCCGACCAGAGTATACTAGCTTTGATAATGTAATTCATCTGCCTTCTCTAACAACATACTACATTGGTTAGCAGGGCACTCAGTTGCCATTAAACTACATTAACTTAACCTGACCTTCTTAACCCACTGAACCCCAGCTAATTAATAATAAATGTACACTCCAGGACCAGCAGGTTGTAAACAAAATTTGTTTTTTCCAGTAAACACCAGGAATGGGTTAGAAATGAAGGAAAACCTACAAAAGACCGATCCCCTAGGTGCGCCCGAAAGTCGGAATTAACATGGGGAAATGCGTAGGTAAAAACAGGCAAAAACAGGTTTGTGCGTGCTCATGTGCACGCGGTCGGACTTTGAGAGTTTTCAACCATCGGCATTGTTGCGAGGGATATTTACACAGTTCCAATTCAAATCTGAACCCTCTAGGTGCCATAAGACCGGAGTAATTAACCAGGACGCATCTTATGCGTCCCTGGGGTTTAGCGTTACATACATTGCGGACGCAAACCATGCGTCACTGGGGTTCTGTGGGTTAAGGGAGGATGGTTCATTTTATGGTCGATTTGTTCATGTATTCATTATTGTTCTAGTTTCCTCCCTAGACCTCCATCAAACTTAAAATAAAAACATCAATTAGATCCCCCTTCTAGATAAATTTGTAATTTATTTTGGTAGAAAAATGTCCCGGCCAAAATTACAGACTCACTATCGTTCGCCAGGAAATTTGTTTTACTCCTTAAACTACGATGAAACTATTTTATGCCGCCTCCATTTCCGTCTAGTTACCCAGACGGAAATAACTACCCTTACCACTACGAAGAGAGGCAACAACTATAATCAAAATATTTTATGTCACCACCAGAACATTACATAGAAGCCTCCCCAGACCAAGAACCTGGGAAAACCGTAAATAATTTATTATGTACCTATACAAGCCTCCTAAGGCCTACTTTTAATATAAATAATTAAGGATACCATTCCCCATATAACTATGTATGTATTGTATTTAAAGACTTTGTATCACCGAGCAAGAATTCAAAAACTATAATTCTCATGTCTCTACTGTTCCGAAATCCATCAGCCTAATGAAGCCACTATCTGGAATGTGTAATACTACCTGACCGAAAACAGGAGTTGTTCTTCTGAGTTGAGCAGCCACACCGAGCAGAGCTACATTACCTCCTCTCTTCACCACCTCCACAATGCCTCCCGCAACTTCCACACTCGTTGCTGGCACTGTAAAGTGGTTTAATGTGAAGAAGGGCTATGGATTCATCACCAGGAACGACAACAGCACTGATATTGTTGTACACCACAACAATATTAAGAACAACCCCAGGAAACCTGTGCCCTCTCTAGGTGACGGAGAGAGGGTAGAATTCCACACCAAGCAAGGGGCAAGAGGTCCTGAGGCCACTCTGGTCACAAGACCCAAAGGCAAATCAGTCAAGGGCTCACATCATGCCCGAGACTTGAAGGAGAAGCAGGCTATTATGAAAAAAGATGATAGACTAAAGAGCATGGACCTGCCTACTGATATATTAATTAAGATCGATATTATCATCAGGACGGCCGTGGCTCTTGCTGGAGGAAACAAATCCCTCCTCCAGCAATACCTACCTGCCCTCCTTCAGGCCAACAATCTCCCAGGTATTCTTATACCGGGAGGGTTGTTGGACAATGCCCAGAGGGGTCCTTCGAAACAGAGACCCACTCAAAAGAGGCGCCTGAACATCACAGCACCTCTAAACAGGAAAAACTGTCCCCCTGAACCTGAACCTGAAGCAACTCCAGAAGCTGATCCTGTAGAAGCTACTGGAGGAGCTACTGAAGAAACCAACTCAACTCCGACACCTGCAGCAGAAGAAGAAGAAGAGGCGATGGAGGAGACCCCTGCAGTCAACACCAACCCACCTGCAGAGCCTCCTTCAGCTTCTCCTTCAAAACCTGAAAAAGGAGCCTCCATGCCAATCATCGAGATTGAACCAGCATGGCAGTTAGAGGAGAAGAAACCGGACACCCCGAAGACTCCTCAACAACTATTCGAGGAAGTCTGCCTACCACACCTGTCTAAAGACTACAACATGACCATGAGCTTTGCTTACAAGGACTGCATCACACCTGAATATCACGGATTCCTGAGTTACTGCATGGAAAACTGGAAGAAGGAAGGGTGCAACTGCTATTTTCAAACAAAAGGCAAATACAACTACGTCGAATGCAGCCAAACAGTGGAGCAAGCTCTGAAGCAAGGCTTCCCAGACCTCCCGAGGAAGTAAAACCACCACCACCCATCACCATCACCAACACCTCATCACCAGCGGGCTATTAGTACGGGCTATTAGTCGTGCCGGGAGGATAAATATATGGCCTTAAATTCCCTACCCGTACAATAGCCCACAGTTCCAGCCTCCCAGCTCTCGACCCAGTGCCTCCCTGGTCGGGTCCAGCCATCTTCTTAGTAATGCCGATCCCCCAAAACTCTGAAAACCATCAGGCAGCTCCAGTTAAGCCTGGAGATCTTTTTCTCCAACTAAGATTAATTTCAATCCAACTGATTCTTGTCCTATCCCCACTACCCCATAACCCCCTGTCACTAGTATTTTTCGTTCGTTCGGATAAAGTTAGGCAAAGTTGATTCACTGTCTGGTACGGATCTGTCTGTACCTGGATTATACGTTACCCAGTCAACTCGGAGAATACTTACGTAGGGGTTTAGCCTAATACCCCTTAAAAAGTATCTACAAGCTGCGAGTTGTGTGTAGGACCAAGAGAGTTGTGTTAGCTTATCTAGGAAGAAATTTTCCTAGCTATACCGTGTGAAGGTATCGTCTCTTCCCCTTGTGCAAACAGGCAGACGAACACCTCACTTAGTCTCAACGTGTGACCAGATCTTTCACGGCTGTTTCCTCCTATACTCCAACCCAAATTAACTCCTTCCGTACTGGCGGCGTCTTTTTATTTTCTTCTAGCTACTATTAGATGATATTTCTCAGCTTAAAAAGGGCCTCTACCAATTAAGCGGCTTTGAACAATCTCAATTAACCCTTTATTCTACCACAGATTCTTTTTAAGCTGCACAAGATCATCTAAATATAGCTAGAATAAAATGAAAACGACATCGCAGTACAGAAGGGGTTAAGTGCTTCTTGTTCGATCTTAGGAGTTTGTTGAATATTGCAAAGTTGAAATAGGATATGTTATGTGTTTCTTTCTAACGTAAACCGGCGAGATTACCTATTCTCGTCTTCTAGCAATCGTTGCTCATATTGAGAGAACATACAAACTCTGTCTTGGGATTGATGTATCTATATGATTTGTAGTATATATTCCTATATTACATTTAATGTTTATAGATATATTCGATCGGAAATAATACCTGCACAGTAACCGTAAATACCAGTGAACGCCTAGCAGATCTTATTCTGTGTTTAAGTATTGTTAGCTGGGTACGTAGTTGTGTGTAAGTGTTCACAAAGAGTGTTAATTTATTTTGTCTCTTATATGCATGCTTCCTGACTTCAAACTCAGCTTAAGCGTTATTTGAATTCATTATTATATTATATTTATATCACGTACATTAATATTTGTATGTTACTTCAGCCTCTCACACGGGCTAATATTAATTATTCTCAGTTCCCTGAACTAATATCTACGTTTGTACTTGTATAGGCTAATAGAGATTTATATCTTCTATACGTTCAACTAGCTTTCAAGTTATTTGTAGTTCAGCTGATATTTTAAATTATATATCTTGCCCTCACTGAATACGTGTGACCTCAGTACTATTTAGCTACCTCGTTCACGCTTTACCTCACATTACTTACCTAAGGATATCAGCTATTGTTTTGAGACTAACCCCTCTGTATTTATTTATGCTATGTATGTATATTCATCATTTTGCATTGATTAATGTTATTATTTATTGAGAACAACTTTTATTCTTGTTCCTCTATGACCCAGGAATAGTAATATCCATTCCATATTTATCTCTGAGCTTATTTTCCCTTGTGGGGAGATTGTAGGCACCAATCGATCAGGGCTAGACCCAGGTGAGGTTATAGGCATGCGATAAAGAGTCGCTGGAACTCCTGTTTCAGTTGCTTGGCCTCTCTTACTGAATTTCTTTGTGCCTCATTTACACTGAGAGAAGTACAGCTAGCTCTCACAAACATCTCCTCCTCCTATCCACTTCACTAAACTAAACATGCACACCACACTTCATTCCTCCACACCAAAATTTAAAAAAAAAAATTATGAATTTCAGCCCAGCCTCGGAGTCCCCAGGGGGGGAGGGGACCATCAATGCCCCCACACCCGACCGACCATCCCCTGACGATCCCACAAAATTACCTGGACCTCGGCCTGTTACTCTTTCTATTGATTTCTGCAACATTCGCAGACTTTCCTCTAACTTTCACTCTGTTGAACAACATCTCTCCTCCTACAAACCTGATCTTCTCTTCCTCACCGAAACTCAGGTGTCTGTAGCAACATCCAGCAACCCCTTCTCTGAATCCTCCTACTTTCTCTATCCTAGTTTCAAAGCCAAAGGCGGATGTTGTGCATATTTGCACAACAAACTCACTTGCTCTCGTGTTCCCGATTTCGACTCCTCTGAATTCTCTACTTTATGGCTCAAACTTTCCTGTCATTCTCTCACTAAATATTTCTGTGCTGTCTATCTTTCCCCTAACTCTTCCAACTTTTCCAAATTCTTTGACTATCTAAACTCTACAGTGGAACACATTCTATCCATTTCTCCTTTCTCAGAAATCTCCATCTTAGGAGATTTCAACGTTCACCACCGCCAATGGCTCTCCTCTCACACTACTGACCCAGCTGGTGAACAAGCCTACGTCTTTTCTATCATAAATGCCCTAGAGCAGTTAGTTCAGCAACCCACCCGTATCCCGGATCGCATCGGAGATCGGCCCAACATTCTTGACTTGTTTCTAACTTCTAACCCTTCTTCTTATACTGTCGATCTTTTCTCTCCTTTGGGCTCCTCCGACCATAAACTTATCTCTGTCAACTGTCCTGTCACTCCAGTACGGCCACCCGATCCTCCTAGCCGGCGGCGCTTGTGGCACTTTGGCGCTGTCGACTGGGAGGCTCTCTGGCAGTACTTCTTTGATTTCCCATGGAATGATTTCTGCTTCCGTGGCCGGGGACCCTCGGAGAGTGTTGAACGCATTACCGAGGTAATCCTATCGGGCATGGAAGCATACATTCCATTCTCTTTCTCTCAGACTAATGCTAACAAATCTTGGTTTACTCACGCCTGTTCTACTGCTGTCCGCAATAAGCAGGAAGCATTCAAACGGTACCGACGCCTTAAAACGCTAGACTCTCATTCTTCCTATGTTTCTGCATGGAATCAAGCCAAATCTGTTCTTCGACTTGCCAAACACTCTTTCATCAATAATAAATGCACTGAACTATCCAACTCTAGCTCTTCCCAAGCTTTCTGGCATCTAGCCAAAAACCTCTCCAATAATTTCTCTTCCTCGTCTTTCCCTCCCCTTTCCCATTCTGATGGCACAACCATCACTTCTTCCTCTGACAAGGCTAACCTCTTCGCTCAAACTTTTGCCAGAAACTCCACCTTGGATGGTTCCGGTGCTATTCCTCCCTCTTCAGCCTCCTCTCTCTTACTTATGCCTAATATCCTAATCTCTTCTAAAGATATACTATTTAATAGGGCCCCTCCACCATTGACGACTTCGCCGATTAATAGTAATAGTCTCCATTCAACATGCTGCGCCAGCATTTTGAATAGCCCGCGCGGAAGCATCATGGAGTACTCATCATAAGTGCACGCCTAATTCCCTTATGGAATCGTCATTTTGATTGGGTACCCTACAGAAAAAATCTCTGTAAAAAATAAAAAATAAAATTTAATTTAATATCTTTTATTATATGACTTGCCATATACGTGGATTTCTTATGCTTTGCTTCCCTGACACCAGGCCCCCTAGCAGCCATCTTTGTTCTTCCTTCCGCGTCCCTCCCGACAACAGGGCTCGCGCCGTGTCCGCTTCATTCGTCGTTCGCAGAGCTTCTAGTGAGTCCTTACTCATTTGTATACATCTGTGTTGCAGTAACAAGGTTTAGATTAGCTAGCATGGCTGCCAGATTGGTTGGTCCGCAGAAAGAAGTGTTAAAATAGGGTACCATTGTAACAGGCGTCTACGAGTCCCGGATGGGTGTACCGCGTGTGTTATTTATTTTGTGATACGCCATAGCTGTTGTGTTTTCTTAGCTAGAAGGCGACCACTCTACGAGGCATGATACAGACTGTCAATATTGAGGTAGCACATGCTAGTTTCTTCTATTATCAGCAAAAGCTCTGCACGTGGTGCTCCACCTTCCAGGGTTCGTGTTTTGCTTAGGCCCCTTGAGTGGCCTCCTTCTGCTTGGTGCGGCTGCTAGTTGCTGGGGCGTCGTCTGCTGGGATGTTCTTCAGTCCTTGTGGTCGGCCTAGTTAGGGGTCTCCAACGTAGGTTTTAGGTAATTTAGTGGTCTAAATTTTCTGTTGTTTTTGTTACCTATGTATGCCCCGGATTCTGGTTCTTGCATGCGGTCTTGTTCCTTCGGGGTAGGGGAGACGTCCCTAATCATTATTATTATTGCATTTATTTTATGTGTGTGGGACTGCGGTCAAAAGGGGCTGTGCCAACCCCTTTTTTTCCGTCAGGTTTTGTTTGTACCGGCGGCCCCGTGAGTGGGGCCCAGGTTATTCGTCTTCGACGGGTAGAAACATTCAAAGATCCTGGCGTGGTTTGGCTGAACCACTCTTCCGGCGGAATTACATTTCGAGCAAGGATATAAACTCGGCTCGCCGAGTTAACTCTCCCGGCCTGACCTAGTGACACGTCAGATGTACCGCCTGCGGCACCCCCAGTCATGTGTACAAGAAGTGATAAGAAGAGTTTTGCAAACTTATTCAGTAGGATCACACCTTAACAAGGTCAGGGGACCTGTGAAATATCACAGGTGAGTTTGTGAAAATCAGCTAGACAAGTTCGGTGGAAGGTTAGCGTAGTGGTGCATTATAGCTAAGTTTCCGGCGGATTTGAGTTAGGATGTTTAATACCTCGCAGGTTATCCTTATGAGCATTGATTCCTGGAAATTTTTCCAGGTCCCGGCTGCTTCTCCGGCGTAGTTGGACTTCTGATCCCGGCGGAGAGGGGGGGGGGGGGAACCTCATTACGGCACCATGCCTAGGTTTGAACTTTGCGCTACGTCCTCTTGTTCCCTTTTACCAGTTTTTGCTCATTCCCTTTGCATCAAATGCGTGAAATGTCTGGACCGCTCTAGGGGCGTGTGGTTATCCAAAAAGTGCGCCATCTGTGCTGAATTAAAAACCGCTTTGCTGGCTAAGAAAGACCTGTCTTGTTTAGCGGCCTTGCACGAGGTGAAGGCTGCATTCAACTTATATGCTAAAGACATAGCCCACAAGGCCCTCCAATGTGACGATGAAGTCCTGTGGGACAAACTAATTATCAAGTCTCCCTTAGTTAAACCAGGACCCTCCAAAGCGGTCAGACCCAAGGTCAAAACTAAAGCTATCAGTAAAGAGTTTGTCAATAGCAGTAGGGAGAGCGATGTCATCGAGGTCCCCTCCTCCGACCGTGCCACGCGGCGGAAGTCGAGGTCCATGTCAAAGTC
Source organism: Paralithodes platypus (assembly GCA_032716605.1). Lineage (NCBI taxonomy): Eukaryota > Metazoa > Arthropoda > Malacostraca > Decapoda > Lithodidae > Paralithodes > Paralithodes platypus. The sequence continues at coordinate 41,288,028 of CM064483.1, read as the reverse complement.
TCCCAGGACACCCGCTCGCCACTCTACCTCAGATTCTTCCCGGTCTCACAAGCGCCGCAGAGAAGAATACGACACCCCGAGCAGCCGGCGTGAGACTCCACAGCCACTCCCTCCTACACCTCCCTCGGATACATTTACACATGATTCTGGGGAGTCAGAAATAGGATCTGAATCTTTACCATCTACATCTAGGCAGGAACAGGCTATACGTGAACCTCCTAATGTGACTTTTGCAATACCAAAATTAACGGTAGTTCCCCGTGGTGTGAAGGCGGCAGGCCCGAGTAGGGTGCTGGCCGACAATTCAGGGGATATCCGCCGGGGGCCCAATTAAGCTCACAGTTGACGCAGGACTCCCTGCCCATGGCGGCAGGGGGTTACTGGCGCCATTCAGACCCATCTCTAAATATCATTCCAGAACGGACTGAGGCCGGCGACATCGATGTGTTGCCGTCGTCAGTGCCCAATTTATTATGGCCCCTGGCAGATAATGAGATAGACTCACACGGGCTAGAATCACAAAAGATCTTAGAGCAGAGTGAGGAGCCGGCGGATGGTTTGTTCTCCCCGGCTCCTCAGTCTCTCCCTAGTAATTATTCTGAGGCTAGTTCAAACTCATCCAAAGATACCTCAAGGAAATGGATGACTTCTGATCAGGTAAAAGAGTTATTACACAATGTGATACAACATTATCAAACCCCTGCCTCGTCTCATCCCAAAGTTACCCTCTAAGCTCAGCCCCCTAACACGTCTGTTCTTAGACCTTTAGAGTCGCCGGCTGTTCCCCTACTTGTCCAGCTCAGTCGGTAGCAGCTGCCCCAGGCCCCGCAGGGCCGGCGGCACTCGCTTTGTCCAACTTTAGGGTGGTTACTGATGTTCAACCCCCTCCCTTAGATAAGGAGCCTATGAGGAAGGGCCCCATGCCCCTCCTTTATGGCACAGATTGCTCTTGGGTACCTGTAGTGCCAGAGAACCCCCTTATAGCTCAACCTTCGGTATCAAGGGACCCTCCAGTTCCAGGCGAGTGGTCCATTGAAATTAATAGGAACCGTAAATTTCGGGCCAGAGACGAGACAGGGAGGGTATTAGATGTCCTAATTAAAGGTGTCCCAAGCTCACTTAATCCGGTATATTTTGTGTATTCTGCAGCGCCGACCGTTCCTTCTGCCGCTTCTGCACGACTTTTTGCTGACTGGTCGAAGGCTGATGGCATTAATGATGTCAAAGCCTTAAATTCTCTTACGCCGGAGTTGGCTGCAACTCCAGCTCTGGACCAAGCTCAGACTCCGGTACTGCAGATGCAGCAGCTGGGAGTAGGCCCTTGGGTTGACTGGGAGATAGAAGCACAGGTATTTGCCAAGACTATCACCACCAAAGCTTCACATCAAATCCCACCGGAGAATCATCATTATTTTTCCCTACCAGTATCCCAAGCAGAAGGGGTTCCCCCAGCCTTGCTAACATTTCTGGCGGCCCCCAAAGTGTCATTGCATGCCCTTGATGGGCCTTTCTCCCCCCCCCGGCTACTCACTTGGACCGAGATTTTAAGTTACACAATAAAGCCTACCGGATGTTCTTGCAGTACTTGGTGAGTCATCAAATAGCCGCCTCTCTTGCACGTACGATCTCGGCCATCAATGAACCCCAAATAAGAAAAGCCATTGAGCTTTCTCGCAGACTTTCACTACAAAACGCCATTCAGTCCCTAGGGGACATTAGAATTGCAATTTTGGAGGCGGTTCGAGCTCGCAAAGATCTGAGAGTACATCTGGTGAGAAAGTTGCCGGCGGACATAGGTCGCCGGGTAACCCTCTACCCGGTTCTGACACCCACCTTGCTTGACACTGAAATGTGGAGTCTAGTTTTTAATATGGTAAGTGGGTGGAAGCAGGTTACCTCCCAAGCTAGGAAGGATCCACCTAAGAAACCCTTTCATAAACCAAAGGGCGGTAGCAAACCGTACCAACCTCACCCTAAATAATCACCTAGAGACCCCAGACCACCTCCTCAGCACGGAGGTAATCAGTACAAACCCAAACAAGGTAAGCACGGGTATAAAGGGAAAGCCCCATATAAAAATCATCAGGACACTACAACAGCCAAAGCTAGTCAAGCGTCCGATTCCAACGCCCCTCCACCTCCAAAAAACTAGCCACTCACACTCCCCGCATCCCACGGCCAAGCTCAAAGGCCCAGGATTGGGAAGTTGCCTTGCAGGACGAACCCCGGCTGCACCAGGGTTCGTTCCGTGCATTCCGCTCAGCTTGGCCCAAACGTACCTGGGCCGGGAAGACAGTGAGCAAGGGAATCACCTGGCGGTGGCTCCGGCGGCCTCGACTCCGTCAGCCACAAGAATACTCTCCTGTGTCTCAGGAGGCGGAGGTCATGGTACAAGAAATGATTGCCAAACGGGTCCTTATACAGATAGATCCCCTTCAGCCAGTGTTCACGTCAAGACTCTTTTTAGTGCCAAAACGGGACAGTGGGCAGAAGCGACCAGTTCTAGATCTCTCGCATCTGAACACCTTTATAGAGAACTCTCCCTTCAGGATGCTGACAGTTTAGCAGCTCAGACTCGCACTTCCGCCGCAAGGTTGGATGTGTTCGATAGATCTCAAAGATGCCTATTAGCATGTCCGTATCAACAAGAGGTTCCAAAAGTTTCTCGCACTCAGAATCCGGCACAAGATTTATGTCTTTCAAAGGATGCCGTTCGGGTTAAACCTAGCACCAAGAGTATTTACCAAACTCGTCCGGCAAGCTCTTTTCCCCCTGTTAGTTCAAGGAATACAGGTATTTTGGTATCTGGACGATTGGCTAGTAGTGGCAACTCTGTAGACTTATGTCTAGACCACGTCAACCAGGTGTTAAATCATGTACAAGCCCCAGGGTACAAGGTGAACTTGGCAAAGTCGCACCTTGTCCCCTCAAGGACGATTCAGTGGTTAGGGCTGATCTGGGATACCGCCGCTCTGACTCTGACTCAGAGTGCGGACAACCGCAACAGATTTCGAAGGAAATTGTTCCGGTTCCTCCACAGTCTGGATATGACCAGGAAAACGTGGGATTCCCTGATCGGTTCTATCAACTGGGTACAAATAACTGTCAAGTTGGGCCGATTGAAAGCCAAGCTATTAATCATGGAAGGCAACAAAGCCTTCCCTCTCTTGCCGGAGAAAAAATTATGGCCAATTCCTCCATTAATCCATACCTTACTATCGGCATGGACCAAGCAAGACGTCCTCTACTCAGTCACGTCATGTGTTTCTCCCCCGCCTACGGTATGGATAGACACGGATGCCTCGGGTACTCAGGGTTGGGGGTATCAGTCAAGTCTAGGCCTCTAAGGGCAAGGCATTTGGGGGACAGACAAACAATCACATATCAACAAGCAAGAGCTTTTAGTTCCCCTGTTTTTTCTCCAGACTCACGGCACAACATTAAAGAACAAATCAATAGCATTCCGAATGGACAATCAAACCGCAGTTTTTTGCATTCAGAAGCAAGGCTCAGTGAGGTCACGACAGTTGTTGGGAGTTTCAGAACAAATTTTTACCCTAGCCGACTCGCTAGGGATTTCCCTACATGCTACCTACCTCCCCGGCGTAGCGAACGTCTGGGCAGACGCTCTATCTCGCCGGCGGAGCACTCTAGTAGAATGGACAATCAAACAGGCTATCTTCAACAAGATGATTGCAAAGCCGGCCCGTCCACAGATAGACTTGTTTGCGTCAGCAGAGAACCACAGACTGCCACACTTTTTGACCCGGCACGGGGTAACCCCTGCAGGGGGACCCGATGCATTGCTAGTGGACTGGAACAAGTGGACCTCAATCTATCTGTTTCCGCCACCAGACTCTGTGTTAATGTGCAAAGTCATTCACAAACTGAGGGATTACCGGGGCCAGGTAGCGTTGATCGCACCTCTTTGGCCGGCTCAGGTATGGTACCACCTATTGCAACAGTGGTGCAAGAACCCGACGTCCCTCCCAGTCTCTGTCTTCCACTTGGAAACGATTGGCAACCTTCGGACCTCGCTCAGTTTTGCCTTGCGGATATTTACTATGCCAAATGGCTAAATCAATTTGAACCAAGTGTCACCTAAAAGCTCATGAATCAATACACACCGTCGACCAGGCGACAATATCAATCACATTGGAAAACCTTTACAACCTGGATTGTTGAGTCAGAGCAAAAGACTGCCTCGGCAGCCTTAATCTTCAAGTATTTAGACTATCTTTTTGAGCAGAAACATTTTTCGGTCATAACGTTAAAAAATCATCTGTCTGCCATTAGGACCCCCTTCCTTGACCTCACTGGCCTGTCTGTTCCGCAGGCGGAGGAGAAAGGTTTTATGAGTGCGTGTTTTAAGCTTCGTCCACCTCCCCGCCAGCTCATGCCAACCTGGTCCCTTGATAAAACTCTAGAGTTGCTGCAATCACGCAAATATAATAATGCGCCGGACTTTGATTCAATTTTAAAGAAAGACGTTCTTCTCATGGCTCTTGCCACCGGAAACCGGGTCTCTGAGCTGGCGGCGATGAGCAACGAACTAAACTGTCTCAGGTTCGGGAGACTACACGACAATGTTCAAATTGCGCCGTCTCCCTCCTTTATTGCTAAGAACGAACATTCGGAACATGTTTTTTCTGAATTTTCCGTCCCGGCCTTAAAAAGAGGCCTCATTCATCACATTTTATGTCCTGTGCAAGCCCTCACAAAGTTTATGAGGATTGCGCAACCTCGCCAACTAGGTGCTTTATGGGTTAACCGACTAAGTAAGCGCATTACAAAACGGAAGTTAGCTTCCTTGCCTGTCGACGTGATCAGGGAAAGCAATCCCGGCGTGATAGGCAGGGCTCACGACATTAGGAAATGGGCAGTGTCCCTCAGATTTGTACAAAAATGTTCGATTGATGATATTGCTAAAACCCAACTTTGGGCTTCCAATCATACGTACCTAACACGCTACCTGTCGGTTGCCCTAGATAAACCAAAGCGTACCTGTGTAGCTTTACGGCAACGGGTACAGTAGGTCTTATGATAATGTTTAGTTCAAAAAAGGGGGGGGGGGTGCGGAATAGTCCATATCCCCCTGTACCCTTGGGGAATTGTGATAAATCACGAGCTGTGATAGGACGGGTTCTACAGTCCAGGATTAGTTGACTTATTTTTAAATCCTAAGAATTTATCGCATAGTTGCAACTATGTCTGTTTTACCAAAGTGTACAATGATATGAATGTACAATTAAGTTAAGAACAGAACGTATACCTACGGCAGAGTTATCGTTCTACAGGACACAGGTGTGTCACTTTTTTTTGTTCATGCAGACGATCGGGTGCACCGATCTGACCATGAGCAAGCAGTTTCTTAATGCCACGCATTGCTAGCAAATCTTTTATACCTTTTTTATAATTTATTGTATTACATACAATAAATCTGAAGAAAATGTGTTACGATCGGGTCTCGTATAAATCAGTGGCTCTTATACATTGGACTAGACTGGCATAAATGCAACAACGGAAATGCTAGATCCAACCCCTGATATATAATCCCGTCGAACAAAGAACACATATACCCTCCAGAGTTATATCTGCGATAGCGGGGTATCTTAACTCTCAGTATCTATGTGCTTCTACTATAAGCTGATGGTCTCTGAAACAGCCTATTACCTATAACATATGGTTGCTTAGTTATGGTACACAAGGAAAAGATAGTTAACTTAATTAAATCACAAGAGTGATCTAATGCAAACAAGAAGAAGGTTTACTTAACGTTACTTTAATCAATAATATCTGTCACTCCTTTATGAAAGAAAGTGTTGTAAAGTCCTCAAGCACCGAACAAGGAATCTTCTGAATAATGTCGGATGCTACTAAGAAGAACGTATCGGAAATGGAACCACAAAATAGCAGGAGGCAGGACAATGCACGTGTAGGCTAAATACACAAAAAGGCTGGACCTATAATGTTATTGGACACAAGAATATTATAAGGTGCAACAGTAATAATGCTCACCACGAAAAAGTAGTACTCCTATTAACAAAACCGGTCTATGCTGGTTGTGTCTCTCTACAGCAACCTAGACCTCAAAATGCTTGTGTAGAAATAATGGGTATGCATAAAAGAGTATATGATCTAATCCAGCTAATGTCTACCCGGGTTAATAAAGTCTAGCTGGGATGCGCAAAGGTACAGAATTCTGGTGGAGCAAGGCAGCTCCTAGCCTAGTGTGGACCTTGGGTCTGTGCGGCCTGATTACGTTAATATGAAGGGGTGCTCTCTTGAGGATTCTCGATCACAAGTATCGAGTATCCTCCTGGCGACCCTCAAAAGTAAAAGCAAATAGAGTTAGAACAGTGTTGGGTGGATTAGGCAAGCAGCCCTCACACACTATACAGTCTAAACTCCAAGGTACACAGACAAAAGATCCACCCAGGTAACCCACAGAATCTGTAGTGTTGTGCAGCTCAAAAGTAGCCTACACACAGTGAAAACACCAACAGCAAGGTACCTGATCCCTAGTCTAGCATTATTTAACCCTGTAGAAACATTAGTGATTGATGGAGACAGTCCGAGCAATACAATCTCCCAAAAAGACAATGACTATCTTCAACCTTAGCCTAGTACATAAGAAATGTGAGATCCAGCATATAATACAGTCTGGCCACCAATTCAAGGTGTGGATGCAGGGAACCAGAGGGGGATTGATATTAATAAAAGGTGAGGAAGTAGTGGAAATGATAGAGGCAGTAGAAGAGAAAGATTCTAAGACAAGAGTGTGGAAAAGTTCATGGGAGATGCTTAGAGTATGCTGTCTGGGATGGATCTGACCAGGATATTCCCAGGGACCGCATGGGTGGAGTCCCAGTTCACAGGAATGGCACGAGGGCGCGCGACAGTCGCCCAGTAAGCAGCCGCCTAGTAGGCCGTGTTAGGCAGGAGGCAACGAATCCCGCGAGGCCTATGTAAGGGGGCCAGCCACGCGCCACACTTACCACCAAGTCACACCACCTGGTCTCTCTCTCTCTCTCTCTCTCCCGCTCGCCTTCCCATCATTCAACTACTTAACACAATACTTTCAATTGACTAAATAAAATAGAAAGGATTGTGACAGACGAAAATAAAGAACAGTTCTGAACTGTCTGCAACACAAGCTTTCTCGAGAAGGAAAGTACACAATGATAGGTAGACTGTAGCTACATTCTCTGCCCTGGCGAGTCCTAGCGAGTAAGCTATGCGGTTCTGGGGTAAGCGGTGAGCGTCACACCCCACCCAAGATTTTTAAGAGGCTCCAACTATGAGCTCTAAATCTGACACGCAGAACCCATACAAAAATCGCCACTCCTAGCCACCCAGCGACAATGAAATGTAAAGCACAGTTCTCTTCAAAATAACACATTATAAAAATGAACAACCCTTCCCAACACAATAGATTAAATTACATAGTTATGCTCATAAGAGCGAGCTTCACTAGCCCAGCCTTCTGAGAGGAGTACAACTCAGAATTTCTGCTATAACATACTTTAAAAAAATCTAATATCAAAGAAAGAGTTTTTATAGGATTTTATAGGAACCGTATCTGCTTTCAGCACCTTCTCGTGACGGTTCCTCCGCTTATTTGAAGACTGTTGGTTAGGCTGTGACTCCCTGGATGCGAGAGATCTGGTTACAACACACGCCATTAGTTGCACCTGACACTTCTCAACCCACTCCTGTTCCTCCCTACTCACGTCGGCCGGCTCCTCGGCAACGACTAAGGGTGAAACCTTAGAAGCAGGCACCGCAAAGTCATTGCCGAGAAGGAGGTCGACGCCCCCAACAGGCAATTTCTCCACGATTCCCACATCCAGTTCGCGAGTCACACCGTCAACTTCAAGCTCCATTCTAACAAGCGGGTATGACCTAGTTGCATTAACACCCTGCACCACAACTACCCGCACCGCGTTTATGGGTCTACCAGTGAAATTCTTCAAGAGTGTCTGAGAGGCACCTGTGTCACGCAAGAGCTGTACCCCGTGCTTCTTGCCCCCCACTTCACGCAGCCATGCCCTCTATGGTCGCAAAAGGCATCGCGGACAGGGTTCGAGCCTTCCGGATCCTTCTTCACTGGCGGTGCTCCATCCTCTGATCTTATGCCTCCAGCAAACACAGAAGACTTCTGGAACACCCAAATGCTGCGAGCCAATGACACAGCCGCCGAGGGAGGTCTGCTCGGACAAGCTTTTGCCATGTCCATGTGTCACTCTTTGTGACAGTGATAACACTCAAATTTCCCCTTGGACTTATACTGAGGTGTAAAAGTCCCCTGACCCTTCTTAAACGGGGCGGTGCTAGGTTTGTGATCAGTCATGGTGTCATTGCTTTTAAATTTATGTGTGTCCATATTCCGGGGAGGGGGAGGGTAACGCTCCTTAACGCCTACATCGTTGCTCTGTGCAGAGCCGCACCCCCGAATTAGTGACAACCGAAGATCAGCCATCTCTGCTGCTTCTACAAGAGTTCTTGGGTTCTTCTCTTTAAGGTTTAAAGTCAAGTCGCCGCCCGTACACTTATAAAACTGCTCTAGAAGCATCAACTGTTTCATCTCATCAAACGTAGTTGTCTTCTCTGATCTGAGCCAGTTTCCCATAGCGTCGGACAGGTCCCGGGCGTGCTCCAAGAAGGTACTGTCTCGCCCCTTAGTCACACCCCGGAACTTTAACCTATATGTCTCGGGTTGTAGCTCGTATGCCCGCAGGACAACCTCCTTGAGCTCCTCATAAACAACGCAGGACTCCAAAGGCAGTGCATCGTAAGCCTTGAGCCCCTTACCTACGAGTCTAGAGGACACAAGGGCCGCCCACTTATCTTCAGGCCACTGATGCTCCCGGCACTTCTTCTCAAATCTATTGAAAAACTCCGTGACACCAGACTCGTCAAATAAAGGGACCAGTTTGAGAAGGTGCGACAGAGTACAAAGGAGTACAAAGGAAATCAAGCAACAACAGTTATAGTGACCCTTCTAGGCTGCTTGTCCTCCAAAACACTGAGGATCAAGTGTCCAAACAGTGGTTTAGAGTGGGTAAGGGAACATTGGAAAGGGAACTACTGCCCTGGAACTAATGTCCATGACAGGACTAGGAAGTTAGTAGGGGACATATGGGTTAGTAACTGAGGGGAGGATAAAATAAAGTTATTCATTTACAAACGCCGTCAGTCGCGGGTTTGATGCGAGATATTTGTCTACGCGGAGTTTAAATGAATCAACGGTGCTGCAGTCTATCACGTCTCGGGGAAGCCCATTCCACAAGTTGACAACTCGATTGAAGAAGAAATTCTTAGATTCGTGTGAGTTAAAAGATTTACCAATAATTTTGCAACCGTTTCCCCGCGTGTAATTAGATTGGTCGATAGTGAAGTACTTACTACAGTTCATATGTCGATGCCTTTGATGATTTTGAACACTTGAATTAAGTCACCTCTTAATCTGCGCTGGGTTAAAGGAAATAGATTTAATTCTCTAAGACGCTCATCGTATGGTTTGTTCTTCAGGCTAGGTATCATTTTGGTAACTCTACGTTGAACTCGTTCTAGCTTGTTTATGTCTTTTTGGAATAAAGGGCACCAGCATTGAACGCAGTATTCCAGAAGAGGGCGGACTAAGGAATTGTAAAGGGTTAGGATAACGTCTTTGGATTTATGCTCAAATGACCTGCCTATAAAGCCAATTATTTTGTTTGCCTTCTTAACAACTTCTGAACATTGTTGACTCGGTTTTAGGTTACTCGATATTGTTACTCCCAGATCGGTTTCTCTGTTTACATTCTTAAGCTGAGTGCCATTCATCGAATAGTTTGCTTTCTCATTTAGGTATCCGATATGTAGTACTTTACATTTATCCGCATTGAAACTCATTTGCCAAATTTGGGCCCAATGTGACAATTTATCTAGATTGTGATGCATATCGTCAACTTGATCTTTTGAGAGTACGCTATTTGCAATTTTTGTATCGTCAGCAAATTTTGAGATTGTACAGGTGAGACCCTCATCTATGTCGTTGATGTAAATTAGAAAGATAATTGGTCCTAGTACCGATCCCTGGGGTACCCCGCTACTTACATTGCTCCATTTAGATGCCTTACCGTTTATGACTACTCTTTGCTTTCTGTCGCTGAGCCAATTTTCTATCCATTTCAACACACCGTCTTGTATTCCATGTGCTTTTAGTTTTAGCAGTAAACGTTTGTGGGGAACATTGTCAAAGGCCTTTTGAAAATCAAGGTATATAATATCTACAGCTTTACTCTCATCGTAGAGGTTGAGGATATCGTGGAAGAAGTCTAAGAGGTTTGTTAAACAGGAACGTTTTTTTACGAAAGCCGTGTTGAGTATCTTTAACACCTTACGAGCGGCCTATGCGGTTTATTTATGTGTACCGCACAGCGGGGTGTTTTTAGCCAAAATAGGGCTGTTTACGTGATCATTTTCATGCCTAAATAAGACCCAGAACGTAAAACAAGTACCTATCCCTGAAAGGGCATAAACAGAGCTTTCGAATGACACCATAACGATCCTTGTATGATGGATAGTTTTCTTGCAATAACCGTGCAACGCGAGTGCAAAAAGCAGGTAATTCGGTACTTTCAGTACATAATTGAGTATGTAGCGAGTGAGAGAGGGAGGAGGGAGCTGAGATTTGTGTCAGTAGGTTCGCCGCGGTGGTCTGGAGCAGTCATACGCTCGCTAGTCTCCTGCCACCACTTGTCTCTCTCTCTCAGCCACATTACGTGCTGAAATTGCCACTCGAGTTATGTCGAGCGCCGCCACATAGTCCAGCTTTATTTAACTCGACTTATGTTGCTCGCTGCTAATTATGGGTTAAGTATGTTATTTTCCTCTAAGTGATTTACGAGTCTGTCTCTTATGAGCGTTTCTAGCATTTTACATACAACTGAGGTTAAGCTAATTGGACGATAGTTACTGGGTAGGGATTTGCTGCCTTTTTTGAATATCGGTGTTACGTTGGCTATCTTCCACTGATCAGGCATAGTTCCAGATTGCAAGGATTTATTGAATAGTAATGTCAGTGGTTTGGAGAGCTCAAACTTAGCTTCCTTTAGAACTCTAGGCGAGATTGTATCAGGTCCAGGCGTTTTATTTACCTTGAGTTTATCTAAACAATTCAATACTTCTCTCTCTGTAACGGTGATATTGCTTAGAACATCTGAATTATCAATCTGAATCGGCGATGGTGTAGGGATATCACTGAAAGTCTTCTGTTGTAAAAACTGATGCAAAGAAGGTATTGAGGGCATTACTCATTTGTACTTCGTCTTTGGTGTATTCTCCATTTTCATCGACTAACGGTCCAACAGTTGAAGTAACTACTTTTTTCTTTCTGATATAACTATATAATTCTTTCGGGTTTGTTTTACTTTGATTCGCAATATGTAACTCTAGGGTCTTTTTACTTTGCTTAATTAACTTTTTGGCTTTGCGTCGTAGCTCTACAAATTTCACCCGTTCTTCGTCATTTTGTGAGGATTTTAATCTATCATTAGCAAATTTTTAGCAAGCAGGCAGTTTGAAATATCTTTATTCCACCATTTGGGCTTATTATTATGGCCTGGACACCGTATTTTCGATGGTATGCAGTCTTGCACTGCTTTTAGGTAAGTGGTTTCGAATAACTTCCAAGATGTATTTATGTCGTTATTGTTAATTAAAAAGCTCCACTCAGTTTCTTTTAAACATAGCTCTAAGTTTATGATAGTTTGCTTTCTTGAAATTAGGGACTTTTTCGATGCTACTATTTGGTTCGTTACTAGTAATGTTTAAAGTGAAAGTTATCGTACGATGGTCGCTGTTTCTGAATTCATCACCAACATTCAAATTCTCTATTAATTCTTCTTTTGTTGCAAGTACAATGTCAATAACGTTAATACCACGGGTCGATGTTCGAACAAATTGATAAAGCGAACTCTCTTGCAAGTTCGTATACAAGTCATGTCCGGAGTGTGAAGTAAGAGTATCGCCCCACTTGGTCACTGGTAAATTAAAGTCGCCAAAATATACGGTATCTTGTGCGTTATTTACATCTGCAATTTGTTCATAAATTTCTCGGTCAGTTTGCACTGATTGAGCTGGAGGTCTGTATATTAATGCAAGTAATATTTTTGTACCTTTATTATTCTTTATTAGCACAAAAGATGTGTCGACGTTCACAATTTGAGGTTTTGACAAGAGGGTCGGGTTAAGACTTTCTTTGATATAAAATAAAACGCCACCTCCATTTTTATTTATTCGGCTTTTCTCAAACATTACATAACCGGGAAGTGAATACTCTGCTAAAAAGTCTCTATCTACTGTATTGAGCCAAGATTCTGTTATACCAATCACATCATAATTTTCAGTAAACACTAGTTCTTCTAAATCTGAACATTTATTGCGTACGCTACGAGCGTTTGCATAGAAAACCTTTAAAGTTGCGGTTTTAGAACTCACAGAACGTTCTTTAATCAAATTTTTGGTTCTGGTCGGATCTACATTTATATTCATGGCTGACATCGGTCCTCGGTCGTTATCCCTGGTGGTTTTGAATTTGGGTCGTGAGACTGATCATGCACACGGTTTCCAGTACCGAGTCGCTGTCCCGTCGTCTCACACGAGACTTCTCTAAATCCATGTCGGCACAGTATCTTCTAGATTCTAGTTCAGTCCTAAGCTCAGCTTCCCTCGTCTGTTGCTGCATCCTAGCCAGCTCTTTTCTCTCTTCTATCTTAGCTAGCTCTTTTCTCTCTTCTATCTTAGCTATCTCTGTCTGCTGTTGACTCTGATGTTTTGCCATCTCGAGCCGAAAGAGCATCTCCGGGGTCAAACCTTGAGGAGGAGGAGGAGATGCAATGATGTTAGAAATACCCGGTGATCCCTCCAGGGGCAAACCACCCTGCCAGTCACTACCCACCTGCGGAAGCGTGCTCTGGGTCGGTACTCCAATAGGAGGATTGGGAGTCGAGTGAAGGGGAGGCTCGGCCAAAGGGCTCTGAGCACTCACCCTACCTCGTACGCCAGTCACCCCACCCAGCACACACGTTATCAGGTCATCCTTGGTCATGCCACTAGTACATACATGACCGATAGCTGCGGCTAAGCACTGGAGACCGTACCGATTCATACCCACCAACCGGTCGGAAGTAACAGGCGATTGTAAAAAATACCTTGCATCCTCCTCACTGTTCACCAAGTTAACAACCTGCCCATGCTGCTGCTCCTCAGCTTCTACATCACGTACTGTGTCCTCATCCTGCACTGATCCTCTATAAGACATGATGCTCACTGAAGATTTTTCACTTTGATACACAAAAAAGAAGTACCCCAAACTCTTATACCACAATATTCACAATAAAAAATTCTCGGAGACCGCTTAAGTGCTATATTACTATGCTAACAAAATAATTCTTGCATGTCCTCAAAAAATATTCCACAAAATCAACAAATGTTCACTGCCCAAACTGTGAGAAAAATCTGCACAATAACCTGCAATTATATGTCAGTTCACCAAATCCTGAGCTAGGTCGCCATTTGTTACGATCGGGTCTCTTATAAATCAGTGGGTCTTATACATTGGACTAGACTGGCATAAATGCAACAACGGAAACGCTAGATCCAACCCCTGATATATAATCACGTCGAACAAAGAACACATATACCCTCCAGAGTTATATCTGCGATAGCGGGGTAACTTAACTCTCAGTATCTATGTGCTTCTACTATAGGCTGATGTTCTCTGAAACAGCCTATTACCTATAACATATGGTTGCTTAGTTATGGTACACAAGGAAAAGATAGTTAACTTAATTAAATCACAAGAGTGATCTAATGCAAACAAGAAGAAGGTTTACTTAACGTTACTTTAATCAATAATATCTGTCACTCCTTTATGAAAGAAAGTGTTGTAAAGTCCTCAAGCACCGAACAAGGAATCTTCTGAATAATGTCGGATGCTACTAAGAAGAACGTATCGGAAATGGAACCACAAAATAGCAGGAGGCAGGACAATGCACGTGTAGGCTAAATACACAAAAAGGCTGGACCTATAATGTTATTGGACACAAGAATATTATAAGCGGTGCAACAGTAATAATGCTCGCCACGAAAAAGTAGTACTCCTATTAACAAACCCGGTCTATGCTGGTTGTGTCTCTCTACAGCAACCTAGACCTCAAAATGCTTGTGTAGAAATAATGGGTATGCATAAAAGAGTATATGATCTGATCCAGCTAATGTCTACCCGGGTTAATAAAGTCTAGCTGGGATGCGCAAAGGTACAGAATTCTGGTGGAGCAAGGCAGCTCCTAGCCTAGTGTGGACCTTGGGTCTGTGCGGCCTGATTACGTTAATATGAAGGGGTGCTCTCGTGAGGATTCTCGATCACAAGTATCGAGTATCCTCCTGGCGACCCTCAAAAGTAAAAGCAAATAGAGTTAGAACAGTGTTGGGTGGATTAGGCAAGCAGCCCTCACACACTACACAGTCTAAACTCCAAGGTACACAGACAAAAGATCCACCCAGGTAACCCACAGAATCCGTAGTGTCGTGCAGCTCAAAAGTAGCCTACACACAGTGAAAACACCAACAGCAAGGTACCTGATCCCTCGTCTAGCATTATTTAACCCTGTAGAAACATTAGTGATTGATGGAGACAGTCCGAGCAATACAATCTCCCAAAAACACAAATACTATCTTCAACCTTAGCCTATTACATAAGAAATGTGAGATCCAGCATATAATACAGTCTGGCCACCAATTCAAGGTGTGGATGCAGGGAACCAGAGGGGGATTGATATTAATAAAAGGTGAGGAAGTAGTGGAAATGATAGAGGCAGTAGAAGAGAAAGATTCTAAGACAAGAGTGTGGAACAGTTCATGGGAGATGCTTAGAGTATGCTGTCTGGGATGGATATGACCAGGATATTCCCAGGGACCGCATGGGTGGAGTCCCAGTTCGCAGGAATGGCACGAGGGCGCGCGACAGTCGCCCAGTAAGCAGCCGGCTAGTAGGCCGTGTTAGGCAGGAGGCAACGAATCTCGCGAGGCCTATGTAAGGGGGCCAGCCACGCGCCACACTCACCACCAAGTCACACAACCTGGTCTCTCTCTCTCTCTCTCTCTCTCCCGCTCGCCTTCCCATCATTCAACTACTTAACACAATACTTTCAATTGACTAAATAAAATAGAAAGGATTGTGACAGACGAAAATAAAGAACAGTTCTGAACTGTCTGCAACACAAGCTTTCTCGAGAAGGAAAGTACACAATGATAGGTAGACTGTAGCTACATTCTCTGCCCTGGCGAGTCCTAGCGAGTAAGCCATGCAGTTCTGGGGAAGCGGTGAGCGTCACAAATGTTATCCAGATTTTTTCTTCCCTAAGGTGAGGATATTTTTACGAATGTCCCGCCTCCAGTCTTGATATTCAGGCGAAGTCGTCAATGATGGAGGGGCCCTATTAAATTATAGGTTTGATTCCCAAAGGGAAGTAGAGAAAACTAATATTTAGTAGGGCCCCGTAATCATCGACGACTTGGGCCCTCCCAACCATCCCACTTCCCATTCGTTGATTTCTATAAGTTTATTCTTGATATATCAGTGAAGAACGAAGATGGCCGCTAGGGGGCCTGGTGTCAGGGAAGCAAAGCATAAGAAATCCACGTATATGGCAAGTCATATAATAACAGATATTAAATTAAATTTTATTTTTTTATTTTTTACAGAGTTTTTTTCTGTAGGGTACCCAATCAAAATGACTATTCCATAAGGGAATTAGGCGTGCACTTATGATGAGTACTCCATGATGCTTCCGCGCGGGCTATTCAAAATGCTGGCGCAGGATGTTGAATGGAGACTATTACTATTAATAGGCGAAGTCGTCAATGATTACGGGGCCCTGCTAAATATTAGGTTTTCTCTACTTCCCTTTGGGAATCAAACCTTTATTCTACCCTCTCTGGGCTTAATACTAATAAGGCGTACGGTACAGACGGTGTTCTTCCTGTTGTTCTCAAAAACTGTGCTTCCGTGCTGACTCCCTGCCTAGGCAAACTCTTTCGTCTCTGTCTATCCTCTAACGTCTTCCCTTCATGCTGGAAGTTTGCTCACATTCAAATTGTCCCAAAGAACGGTGACCGCTCTCAACCCTCCAACTATCGTCCAATTGCTCTCACTCATGTCTTTCTAATGTTTTTGAAACTATTATTGCTTCCAAATTTCTTAAGCATTTCTCTTCTCATAATCTGCTCTCAGATCGCCAGTATGGCTTCCTTAAGGGTCGCTCTACTGGTGATCTTCTTTCATATCTTACTAACTCATGGTCATCCTCCTTTCGGGACTTCGGTGAGACTTTTTCTATTGCACTAGACATATCGAAAGCCTTCGATAGAGTCTGGCACAAATCTTTAATTTCTAAACTACCCTCCTTCGGTTTCTATCCCACCATCTGTGCCTTTGTCTCTAATTTCCTCTCCGGCCGTTCCATAGCCGCGGTTGTGGACGGCCATTGTTCACTTCCTCACCCTATGAACTCCGGTGTTCCTCAGGGCTCTGTCCTATCTCCTATTCTCTTTCTAATTTATATAAATGATCTCCTCAACTTTACCTCAATTCCCATCCATTCATACGCAGACGACTCAACCTTACACTACTCCATTAGTTTTTCAGAATGCCCAAGCCAGCAATCCCTCAACGACAAACGTAATGAAGCCATAGAACTCTTAAATTCTGATCTAAATACTATCTCCAATTGGGGCAGAGAAAACCTTGTTACCTTTAATGCTTCCAAAACCCAATTTTTTCATCTATCTACCCATAAGGAACTCCCAGCGGACTATCCCTTATTCTTCAACAATACAAAAATCAATCCTTCATCTTCTCTCAATATTCTTGGTGTCTCTTTTTCTTCTGCTCTCAGTTGGAAGGACCATATTACCAGTCTTGCTAGGGCAGCCTCCCAGAAGCTGGGTGTGCTCAACTGCCTTAGGGTGTTCTTTTCCCCTGCACAGCTTCTTGCTCTGTACAGGGGCATAGTGCTTCCTTGTATTGAGTATTGTTCACATGTGTGGAGGTTCCTCTCACACCGCTCTCCTAGACAAAGATGAAAGGAAGGCCTTTCGTATCATTAACCCACGTCCACTCAACAACTCTCTACAATCTCTCTCTCTCCGCCGCAATGTTGCATCTCTCTCGCTATTCTATCGCTACTATAATAATCAGTGTTCCTCAGAGCTTTCCCAGTGTATACCACCTCCTTTACGTAGGGCACGTGGTACCCGTCTTGCAACTCAATCCCACCCCTACTCTGTGCAACTCTCCAACCCGAGAGTGAAACGTTACTCTCAGTCTTTCTTCTACACAACAGCTGAGCTCTGGAACTCTCTCCCAGAATCAGTCTTTCCCTCTTCCTACGACTTAAATTGCTTCAAACTCCGTGTGTCCAGGCATTTTGGCTCGAGCGTCCCTTGATTTTGGCCCTGTCACTCTTTCAACTATGGGGGAGGCACTCGCTATAGGCAGTTCTGCCTTTTGCCTCCCTCAATCACATAGAAAAAAACAAAAAAAACAAAAAAAACAGTAAGACTCAAGCGCCAGTCATTTGTGTATTGTACCCTAACACCTTGATGATATGCTGAGTATATTGTATATAAATATAACTCGGAATTAATTGTGCCCATACCCATGCTAATAAAGAAATAAAACTTATGGACCGCAATTGTGTATTCTGTGACATTGGTGGAGATTGATTGATTTAAGAGTTATATATTTCAAGGTCAGTTGTGTCCCCGTTGATTACTCAGAGTTCTAAGTTTTCCTATATTGGAAATCAACGGACCTATATCAAGCGCCCTTAAAATAATAGTGTCGCATAACATTTATATATACACTGTATATATATATATATATATATATAATTATATATATATGAGCAACACAGGACAAATTTGAGATCTTGTAAAGTCCAAATCGGTGGGTATTAATGGGGTTTGTTCCACCCGATGTTATCCCAAGCAGGTTAGCCATAACTCAACATTGTCGCAAATTGGTTAAGGTTATAATTGATCGTTGCTAAAAATGGATTATATGTTTTGGTATTGTAATCTAGGGTGTTTGAAGATATTGAATGGTTTATTTGTTCACAGGGGCACGCCGTTTTCATTGTGTATATATTTGCAGTATCTGTTATGTATCTATTTCTTGTATCAATTCTGTATATATTTCTTGTATGTATTATGTATCTATTTATTTTATTTATCGTGTATATATATCTTGTATCTATTAAGTTTCTTTTATTTCTCATTTTAGGTGTTTGACAAAATTAATGTGATCACGTGGTGCGGTGCGGTACTGTGTGTGAATGAATCGTGGTGTCCTGAGGCAGTTATGGTAGACTGCTGGAGAACGTGTGGTTGGGATAGGGGCTGGGGGAGGAGGTGGTAATGATTGTACAGAGAGCGAGTGAAGATGGGAATATACTTATGTGTTTTCTATGATATTTATTGTCATTTAGGCCTATATCCATCTGTTTTATTTAATGTAGTCTTTCCCCAAGTTTAACTTCCCTCACTTCCACCCTCATATTTTCCTTCATTACATTTCTCCCCCAGCCTCTCTCCTCTTCTTATCCCCCCCCCCATTTTTACTCTTCCAATCTCCCTCTCTCTCCTATTCCTCTCCCCTTCTTTGCACTTCCCATCTCCCTCCCTCCTCTTCCTCCCCCTTACTTTACTCTTCTCATCTACCTCTCTCCTTTTCCTCCTCCCCCCAGTGAACCATAAGACACGACACCCCCCTCAGGCATCGGTCCTTCATCCTCTCTCACACCAAACTGAGGTCCACGAAAAGTACCTCAACCCTTAGCACGCCTTATCCTCCTTCTCCTCCTCCTCTCCACTTATTCTCTCCCATTTCTATTTCATCATCCTTACTTGTTTTTAATCCTTCGTTTTTGCTCCCCACTTTTCATTCCTTCACTCAAGTATTCACCACTTCTCTCATCTTCTCTGTCCTTTCCCTCCCAACTCTTGTATTTCTCCTCCGTCCATCCTGATATCCTATCACTATAGGATCTACAGTATAGGCCATCCCCCCCGCTACATAAACCCCATGAACCATACCAGACGACTCCCCCCCCCCCCTCTCTCTCTCTCTCTTCATCCCTCTTTCCTGGTCACCGTCCCCTACCCATGATACCCACGAAAAACAGTCAATAAACTGCCCCTCCACACACACTCCTACCATTTCTTGTTTGTATCACTTCCTTGCATATTAGATATCACCTCAACACATTCCCTTAATTAGCATTTCAATATTAAAGTCTTTTCATTATTTTACCATTTCGAAATTTTAGAAGTGTTACATGAGTACTGTATAAGGGGCAACTGTACTATCTCCTCCCTCTCATTGTTGAGCTCTGTCACGGTCAGTCTATCTTCCATTAACCATTTGCTTCACATCACTCCACCACCACCCCCACCAATGACCTCTCTCTCCCGCACACGCATATGGACACACGCCAAGGTCAACACGTACACTACATGGATGCTACACACACACACACACACACACACACACCTGACCGTAGGACAGTACCAGTCAACAAGGGTGAGTGAGGGTGGTGGAGGAAGACTCTATACCAACCATATTGTATACCTCTACATATGTTAATTGTAAGGATCTCACGGTAACACAAACACATACAATAAAACCAGAAGCATCTTTAATGTTTAAGAGACTTGCATTGTTTGAAGTGACATAATTATACAACAACGGGTATGCTCCACATTTATCATTAATTTATACTTTATTTATCTTGACAAATTATATATATATATATATGTGTTTCTAATCTCTCAGTGGGGTTCGAACCGCCGACCGTCAGGACGATAGCCGACGCTTTAATCAACTACACCACGGCAGTCTATTAAAGCGTCGGCTATCGTCCTGACGGTCGGCGGTTCGAACCCCACAGAGAGATTAGAAACATTTAGTGGCTCACGTGTATTTGTGATATATACTCATATATATATATATATATATATATATATATATATATATATATATATATATATATATATACCGTATAATTATATACAGTATATACATATGCATATGAAACAAATGCTACATATAAATAAACAAATAAATAGATAAACTCTCCCAAGACACGAACTTGGTGGATAAAACGTTAAGACACTTATCTTTAGTATATTAGAACGATGAAGCATTTGTTCTATATTTCTGGCTATTATTATCCGATTTTAAAAGCATGTCATGGAGTTGACATTTTACATTTTTAATCTAATAGGTCCTTCGCTAAACTTATCGGTTATGTACATCCATAATATAAATACACCAACGTATTAAAGTGGATATCAAGCATATACTTTGTTATACTATCGTGTCGGTTAAACTAATTAATAATATCAAAGAAAGAGTATATTTGCATGATAAACGACATGTACAGAGAACGGCAAAACAGATATCTAAAGAATTAATGTGAAGAAACCTTGCCACGACATGTTAACTACAGTATGTACCCTGGAAATGAGGTTAAAAGTAAAAGAGAAAAAATATGAAGATATATATGATGTTATACAGATAGTGTGTTAATGTAAATATCTTGAAGGGAGGGTTAGGTTGTGATTTCTAAGCTTGCTGGAGGTCTAGCGAGGTTGCTACAAAATAAATACATAAATAAATATACCCAAAACATACCACTACCCCTTAACCCCTTCTGTACAGGCGACTTCTATTAAATTTTACTCTAGGTATACTTAGACGATTGTGTTAACTTTATGAAATATTTGAGGTAATGCAAAGGGTTAAGTGAGCCAGTTCGAAGCCTGGTAATTGCTGGAGGACCTTTTTGAACTGAATCAAATCGTCTAATAGTAGCTATATACTAAAGTTAAAAGGACGGCATCGGTACTGAAGGGATTAACCTACTTTCCAGCCATAATGGTACAATATTCACCGCAGGTTATTGGTCACCGTAGTGCTAAATGTAAGGAATGAAGAGCCAGCAAACATAGCTGGATATGGTATGAGAGAGAGAAGAAGGGAAGTAGTGGAGGAGGAGGTGGGGATCAGGAGGTCAGAAGTGTGGGAAGCCATGAAAAGAGTGAAGTTGGGGAAGGCACCAGGAACAGATGGAGTGTGTGGGGAAATGTTGAGGTACAGTATGGTGGTGAGATAGTGATATAATGGGTATGGAAAATGTGCAAACTAGCATGGGAGAAGGGGAGTGCACCCGATGACTGGAAGACTGGCATAATAGTCCCCCTATATAAGGGCAAAGGGGAAAGAGGAGTGTGTGGTAACCACCGAGGAATATGTCTTCTAAGCGTTGTAGGGAAGGTATACAGTAGGGTAGTGATTGAGAGAGTGAGAGTGAGAACGGAGAAATGGATAGGCGATGAGCAGGGAGGTTTTAGGAAGGGAAGAGGATGTGTAGATCAGATTTTTACCCTGAATTGTGTTGTGGAGAAGTATCTAGAGAAGAAACCAAAGGTGTATGTTGCCTTTATGGACTTGGAGAAGGCCTATGACAGAGTGGATAGAGAAGGTTTGTGGAAAGTACTTAGAATATACGGAGTAGAGGGCAAGTTGCTGAAAGCAGTGAAGAGCATGTATGAGGGTGCAAAGGCGGCAGTATGTGTGGAGAGTGAGCAGAGCGAGTTCTTTGACCTGAAAGTTGGTTTGAAACAGGGGTGTGTGATGTCCCCGTGGTTGTTTACTGTATATATGGATGGAGTCATGAAAGAAATACTATCAAGAGCAGTGGATGTTGGTGTATCGCTGAAAAGGGAGGGAATTGAGTGGAAGCTACCTATATACTGCTGTTTGCGGATGATACAGTTCTGATGAGTGATAATGAATGGGAGTTGCAGGGTCTGGTAAATGAGTTTGGAACAGTGTGCAAAAAATGGAATTTGAAGGTAAATGCGGGGAAGAGCAAGGTTATGGTCTTCGAAAGGGGTGAAGTCACAGAGTGTGAGGTGAAGCTGAACGGTCAGGCTATGGAGATCGTCAACTCTTTTAAGTATCTGGGCAGTGTGTTGAGTAAAGATGGGACTATGGATAAAGAAGTGCGGGAGAGGGTACAACAGGGGAAGAGGGTTGTAGGAACGCTAAAAGCAGTAACAAGAAATAGGGTGGTCCGTATGGAAGTGAAGAAGTCCTTGCATGACAGTGTGGTAATCCCGACACTGACTTACGGAAGCGAAGCATGGACGTTGGTTGCGAGACTCGGACCAAGAGTGAGAGCAGTGGAAATTAATTACTTAAGGAGTGCGTGCGGAGTTACATGGAGGTATAGACAGACTAATGAGGAAGTAACAAGGAGGTGTGGAGTGGAGGTAGATGTGCTGGAAAGTGTGAAAAGGAACAACTTGAGATGGTTCGGCCATATGGAACGTATGGAAAGCGAGAGAATGACTAAGAGGGTGTACGAGAGCGAGGTGGAGGGACAGAGAGGGAGAGGTAGACCGAATGAGAGGTGGAAGGATGGAGTGAGGAAGTACATGAACGAAGGCGGTGCTGGTTGGGGGGAGGGGCGTCGACTGACTGGGGACAGAGGTGCATGGGGGCAGTTCGTTCGTGGCCACCTCTTCGGGGATCACGGCGTCAGGCAATAGATAGATAGATATAGTGCTATTCTCCCTAGGCCTGAACGATACATTATGACATGGATAACCCGCGATTGTTCTGCCTCATTATATGGTGAAAATCCACCAAGGGAGGCGGATATGGGATGTGTGTGTGTGTGTGTGTGTGTGTGTGTGTGTGCAGATGATGGATAGATGAATGGTAAGATATAGATAGATACAGATGAGAAGATGTATAGACAGAGAGAGAGAAACAGAGAAAGTTACATAGGGAGAGTGCAAGAAAGAGAGAGCAAGAGATAGAGGTAAGGTAAGGTAGAGCCAGGTATAATGACTTACCTTAATGATGGGTTGAGCTAAACGTTGGTCAGGTAAGGCTTCAGTAAGGACACAGCATCATCAATGTATATTGAGATACTTTACAATATAGATATACTCAAGTGTTGATAGTTAATTTATGGGGGTGCTTTATTTGATCTATTTTTAATATGTTTATGCACTTATACATTTGTGTATATACTTATTTATGTATTTACGTATATATTTGTTTATTTATTTATTTAAGAATTTATTAAATATTGTCTTATACTGTATATTTTGACAAAAAAACCTTAATCAAACTTTACAAAAGACCCCTCAAGATCCCCGTTTTAGATAAATACTGTATATATCGGCCAAAGGCCGGTTTTTCCTAAATCTGTTACTCGCTAGGAAACATATCGACACCAAAATGGCACGAAAGGTTATAAATTGACCAAAAATGGGGCAACATGTATTAAAATCGCCAAACTAATGGGGCGAACATCATAAAATCTGAAAACTAATGGAGCTAAACATGAGGGATAATGTGGTCCATAAGAAACATACCCATAATAATTAACCTTTTGTTGTTACTATGAATATAACTTAGTTATACTGTATAGTTCATAATCATTATAATACAGATACAGCAAAGCGTTTCCAGTAAATGTACTTAACCGTAGCGTGATACGAGCGCGTATTTCATGTTTATTTTCTGGCCATCATTTGACGATTTTTTTCAGATTCGAAAAAGTATATGGAAGTCAGAAGGTTGATCGAGTCTTTACCTTTTCGATGCATACAGATCCTTCTTATGTTGTATAACATTGCCTAATGACACCCAGAATTAAATGAGAAAATGCGTCATAATCTTCAATGAGTTAACCTTTTCGTATATCATGAATATAACAGGTAAATAGTATATATCATTACCGGTAAATAGGAGAGAGAGAGAGAGAATGAGAGTGAGAGTGAGTGAGAGTGAGTGAGTGAGTGAGAGAGCGAGAGAGAAAGAAAATGTGTGTTTACAATTGTACACTAGCCACACAGATTTTACGATCCCTGCGAGGTGGCCAGGACTTAATTCTAATAGAGATAGCAACCCTAAGAGAAAGTGGAAGGAAAGGATAGCACAGATGAAGGCTCTCTCCCCACCCTCCGCTCCCTCGTACTTGAAAACAGTTAGAAATTAATAACCTTGCAGTGCTAGGAAATCGCCTGATGGAATTTGTAGTATAGTTAGAAATGGAAAGGAAAAACATGCACACCTTTACTTTTGTTCTGCTCTCTTCAACTGAAAACAGTGTTCATTTCTGCCAGGTTCTCTTGTCAGTGATAAGAGTCTATTGCAGACCAACTTCTTTGTGCTAGGAGTCTAACAAACATTTAAATGTGTATATGGAGTCACTGTCTATAACTTCATTAGGGAGCTTATTCCACTCACTAATATTACTGTGGGTGAAGAAATGTTTAGTTATGTCTAGGTTCGCTTACCTGCCTGCTAGTTTTAATTTGTTTCCTCTTGTGGAACCTTCTTTGGCTATCTTATAACAGAATAATAGAAACTTGATTTTGCTTAATAACCTTTGTTCACCAAGTGTATTGCTGCGGGCAAAGAATTATAAACTTCGATACAATCATTGTTTGTGTTACAATTATTCAGATATAATTAGGCACACAATATAAATTTCTTGGCCATGTGCAACATGGCCCTACCTGTAATATATTAATCATTATCATTGATGGTTGATCTCTTTCTGTTGGAATCCACTGACTACGAGGTCAGCTCATTGAAGTTTTTTTAAATACTTAACGGGTTTGACAATGTGGATTATTGAACAATGTTTAGCCTCAATATGAATATAACACATAACTATGGGTGAACGTTAAATTGCAAACATTCAACACTAGTATTTATGGAAACTTCTTCACATATAATATCTGTTCTACCTGAAACAAACTTTCCTCAGAAATTGTAAAAATGTCTTCAGTAGAGCAGTTCAAGAAGTGAGTAAATAATAATGTGCACACTCTGTAATGAGTGTAGTGTAGTGATCAATCTCCCTCCTTCCACTTCGAGTATCTCCTCGAAAGGGATCGCAAAGTCTCTGAGATACTAACTGTTTTATGTGTTTTTGTTTTAATCCAGCTTCTGTGTATAGCCACCCTCATTAAGGGGAGTAAGGCGTCCGGCAATAGATAGATAGATCCAGTTTCTACCTCCGGACATAGGCTTATAGCCTGTATACAGTATTCAACCTCTCAACACGGCGAAGCCAGGAATTCTTATTCCAATCAGTGAATGATACACTGAGATAGTTTGAGCGCTTCAACCGGCTCGTTCGTGGCCTGAGGCAACATCTGACTACTCAGAGCTGCTTCGCCACTATCTCGCCAAACTATTCCTTGTAACTCTCTCTCTCTCTCTAAACAGGTATGTATGTGTAAGTTCCTATCCAGACAAATTTAATTCTGTCCTATATAAAGCCTTTCCTTGTGGGCATTTCCTGATCCATACGGCTATCCTTCATCCTATCTATTTTCCGGTACGGCTTTTTAGCTGGAGGGTGGGCAGAAAGCCTTCTACTTTGTTGTCCTATTTATCTACTATAAACTGTCTCTGTCTCTAGTAGTATAAACCCCGGACCACATAGTAGGGACCACAAGGTCTGTGTGGTATGAGTATATGTGTGTAACTCTGTGTGTAACTCTCTCTCTCTCTCTCTCTCAGCCATTCCAGTTTGAAGATTGGAATAAACATGAGTAGAAATACAGGAATGATTAATTACTCGATATTATGTTGCTTTACCAATATTTTCACTTCCAATGACACGATAAAAATTGTGATACTTATTTCTATATTGGTGTAGTAAACACTATTTGATCCGACGTCTTGGGGTTATTATGACAATTTGTGTAATCATTAATTTGGACTGGGCTTGCTTTTGGCACTTTCGAGTAATACATTTTAGTTTGTACCCTGAGCTAACAAAAAACAAACGCCTTCCCAGACTTTCTTCAGACAAAAACAAAAATACCCACCCAGACCCCTCTGTGGTAGATGTTGTACATTTTACGATCGAACAATATCCCGGTCGATTTCTTTACAATGTCAGGGTCGTTATCGCTCGACCAGATATACAACAAACAATACCTGAATGTGGTGAAGCGTCTTTTTATCGCGAACATTCGTTGAAACGTCAATAATCTTCATACTAATGGATCGAAACTGGGAGGTCCAAAAAGACCCCTTTGGGACTAAATAGGTATAAGAATACGGTAATACAAAAATCCTCCTCCCCCTTCCACCACTTGCCACAGCCACATTAACAGCCAACCACAGCCATACTAACAAAACCAAGGTAAATGGTTAATGTAAGTTTCTCTCTCTCTCTCTCTTATGTTACACATAATTATCGTGTTTTAGCACATAATAATCATACATGCATGTAAAATCATTAAAAACGACACGAATTATCGGTAAACCAACAAAATACCCACATGATCCTGTTAATATACAACACAAACAGTAATTAGACGGGCGATAATTAGGACACAACTACTAAGTGGCTATGTATTGTCAATTGAACATTTATATATATATAATATATATATATATATATATATATATATATATATATATATATATATATATATATATATATCTATAATAACCAATCAGTCAGCCAATTTAACACAACACGTAACCATATCTCAAAGGAACAAATATCAGCTTTGAGAGTAATAATATTCAGTATTACCAAAATAGCCGTAATCCGACCAGAGTATACTAGCTTTGATAATATAATTCATCTGCCTTCTCTAACAACATAATACATTGGTTAGCAGGGCACTCAGTTGCCACTAAACTACATTAACTTAACCTGACCTTCTTAACCCACTGAACCCCAGCTAATTAATAATAAATGTACACTCCAGGACCAGCAGGTTGTAAACAAAATTTGTTTTTTCCAGTAAACACCAGGAACGGGTTAGAAATTAAGGAAAACCTACAAAAGACCGATCCCCTAGGTCATGAGGGGGTCCTACGGTGCGCCCGAAAGTCGAAATTAACATGGGGAAATGCGTAGGCAAAAACAGGCAAAAACAGGTTTGTGCGTGCTCATGTGCACGCGGTCGGACTTTGAGAGTTTTCAACCATCGGCATTGTTGCGAGGGATATTTACACAGTTCCAATTCAAATCTGAACCCTCTAGGTGCCATAAGACCGGAGTAATTAACCAGGACGCATCTTATGCGTCCCTGGGGTTTAGCGTTACATACATTGCGGACGCAAACCATGCGTCACTGGGGTTCTGTGGGTTAAGGGAGGATGGTTCATTTTATGGTCGATTTGTTCATGTATTCATTATTGTTCTAGTTTCCTTCCTAGACCTCCATCAAACTTAAAATAAAAACATCAATTAGATCCCTCTTCTAGATAAATTTGTAATATATTTTGGTAGAAAAATGTCCCGGCCAAAATTACAGACTCACTATCGTTCGCCAGGAAATTTGTTTTACTCCTTAATAGCACGAAAGGTCTTTATATTGACAAGGAAATAGGGCGGAAGGTATTGACATCGACAAACTAATGGGACAAACATCTTAGATCAGAAAACTAATGGAGCTAAACATGAGGGACAAGGGGACCTAGAAAAACGACCCATCTTCCCTTAACCCCTTCATTACCAGTGCCGTCCTGTTAATTTTATTCTGGCTACTGTTAGACGATTTAATGCAGTTTAAAAAAGGCCTCCAACATGTAACAGGCTTCGAACTTCTCACATAACCCTTTTTACTACCACAGATCCTTCTTATACCGCACACAATCGTCTAAATATAGCTAGAATAAACTTAGAAAGATGTCGCCGGCACAGAATGGGTAAATAAATTAAGTGTACTTGGCTTAACCCTTCCCGCCTGGTTGTCATTTTAAATGGAGACCGCGGCAGATTAGCAGGAACCCAGGTGTCCTTATATAGTCCGTAAGCTTGAAAGCCTATTCAGCTTGTTTTGAAAGCCGCGCGTCCAACGTATGTGAATAAAGCCCGTCGGAGGCGACGCACCCAGCTCTGGCAGCAAGCAGATGTCGGAGCTTTGTTGTTGTGTGGTCTGCAAAGACAGATTCAGTCTTGAAAAGTGTGTCACATTGCTAAAATTGCGGCAAAATGCGCTCCACGGAAATCGTCATCACAACTGAACCAGTTGACTAAGAGAGCTCTACTCAATGCCAGTCTACAGATTTGAAACCTCAGTACGTTTAGACTTGCGTGGGAATTTTCTAGCAGTTAAAATAACAAAGATACGGTAGCCTAGGCGTAGACGTATTTTGGCCATATTGCCCGGGTCTCAACAACGTCCTTAGGAGGGAGATCCCGGGCCAGAAGGGTTAAACATGAGATAAGTGAAAAAACAAGAAACAGCGCAGCTGCATAATCATAAAACCAAATAATAACACTCAGAGTAAGCCTTCAACATTGGATTTAACAAGTTTACAATGTTAGATTGGATTACCGTTATCACATGCGGTACGTCTAGACTTTAAGTTGAAAGTGGTTAACCCCTCTTTAGCAGGGCCCGACTTAAGTCCGTATCTAAAAATCTGGACTATGTGGCGGGGCCCGACTTAAGTCCGTGGTGCAATTTTGGCGCAATATTGTCTCTGAGAGAGAAACGAGCGATGGGAGGAGCGTAGGTTACCTCATGACCGCTCGCCACGGCGGCCGTGGACCTACTGACATATACTCCACACACATCCACACTCCCTCTCTCGCTACACACGTAATTATGTAACGAAATGACCGTATTTTAGCGTTTTTGCCCTTTGGTTGCACGATCGTTGCAAGACAACCAGTTATCGTAGAAGGATGGTTCAGGTGTCATTGGAAAGCTCAATTAATGCCCTTTCAGGGATACATAATTGTACTATGCTCTGGCTCTTGTTTATGCATAAAAAAGAGCACGGAAACAAGGCCATTTATGGTAAAAAAAAAAAACGCTGGGCGCGTAGTGGAAAAAAACTCTCCCGCCTGCTCTAATGTGTTAATGAATGACTCCCATTCTTATGAGCATACCAAAATCACAAATATGATGAATACGAAATACACATTGCAATCAGTTACTTTAATAACGTCTGATATTCGTAATGATGCATTCTGACATACACACACACAGACACACACACACACACACAGACAGACACACACACATACACACTCACACACACAATAAAATACACTGAACCTTCTGGTCCAGCAGCACTAGCCTATGTCTGGCAAGGTCGATATTCTGAAAATATAATGAAGAATCATTAACTTGTTAAATAATAGCCAGATAACAAAAATATATTGCAGGACAAAAAGCAAAACGTGTTAACGTATTAAAAGGTTTTAAAATAGTTACACTGGAAATATTGTATGTAGAATAAAACACAGAGATGTAACACAATTAGTATGCATTTTAGTTTGAACATATTTTAGAAACTTTAATTATCTTGACATTCATTATAAAACACATTAGTACATTTCAATATTGATGTGTTCAAATAGCCTGAACACGTGTTCCAATGACATGACCATAACTAGTATTACACCTTTACGTGCCATATTTGTTACAGTGCTGTCTTCTTCATTGCACACATATTCACAGTGTACAAGATATGTGTAATGTGGGAGTTAGCAAACATGTGAATGGGATAGGACAGAATTCACGTAATATTATGAATGTTCGTGTATGGAGAAGAACAGGAAAATAACAACTGTACATAAAACAAAATATAGTGCAACAGTCCTGCCTAAACATAAAAATAGCGAAACAAAACAGAACAGAAAAGTAAAATCAGATGTAAATAATAACAATGAACACTCAAATATTACCTAGATTACTGAAGTGTATGTTCAATGTAATCTATGCTAAGATGAAACACATGTAAAACATCCACATCCACACATGTCAATATACTGTATATTAAACAATAGCCCTCGGTGATTTTAATTGATTGACAAGTTGATGTTGAGGAACCTATTTTCTACATAATCAATACATGCCCTTTATTCCTTGGGTAATTCTGAATTATAATGTCATTTTGTTTAAATGTCAGATTCTGCAGAGTTTACCTGTTACAATACATGTAATGTATTGTATTAATGAGGGTGGCAGTTGAAGTGAAACCCACGTAGGTGTTTTACACCCATATTCACAAATCTATACAGTGTTCTCCACATGTATTAATAAGCTACAGGAAATGTTCAAAGTGGCCTCCATGTGCCTCTAAGCACATAATATGACTAGTTTGATTATTAATCACAAAACCTATGGAGGTTTCTTATCAGCTTTCACCCTCATTAATACAATACATTAAATGTATTGTAACAGGCGAAGTATACAGAATCAGACATGTTACCATAATTATAGAGACAATATGAGTTATAATTACCCATTATATATATATATATATATTATATATATATATATATATATTAGATAGTCGAAGAATATGATATTATATTATATATATATATATACCGGTATATATATATATATATATATATATTTGCATTGCTTGTACAATGGCTTTCAATTATTACAGTGTTTGATTCCTTATGATATACTCCAGTCAATGTTATTAGTAATATTGTTGAGATAATCTTTAAGCTCATTAAGATAAGGCTCCTCCTTGTACCCTCCTTCCCAAGGCTATACTGTATATATTATTATACCATGGTACTTAGAGAGTAATCCTGAATCCTCATATATATTTCGAATTGTCTTTAGTACTTGATATATATATATTTTGTTTCTATATTCCAACTACTCCCTCTCGGGCATAGGCTGATAGCCTTTATACTCAACCGCTGAACATGGTGAGGCCTGTGAGGTCTTGCTCCAGTCTAGGGAGTGAGACATGTGAAGCTTCACGGCTCGAAGCAATTCCATCTCTGAAGCCGTCTCGCCTCTGCGCTTCACAGTCTCATCCCCCACACTCGGACCCTCACTCAGAACGCCACCTATTGAGCAATTAACTCACTAGGCATTGCCCCCCTGTAACATATTTTTTAATATGGGAATATTCATACAATGCAATTTAATCAGGGAACAATGAGGGTATTTGTTTTGGCATTTCGGTGTGCTGTGGTAATGCACTGATACTAGGTACAGCACAAATTCCATCCCAATAATATCTTCCCATTGACATATTGGGATTCGAACCCGGGTCCATTGGATTACCAGTCCAGTGGCA
This sequence comes from Paralithodes platypus, assembly GCA_032716605.1. Taxonomy (NCBI): domain Eukaryota; kingdom Metazoa; phylum Arthropoda; class Malacostraca; order Decapoda; family Lithodidae; genus Paralithodes; species Paralithodes platypus. The sequence goes on along the minus strand of CM064483.1, from coordinate 41,256,848 downwards.
AGACCACTCCGCCACACCTCCCCCTCTACCTGATGTTGTCTGCCAATCCTCGCACTTTTAAGCATTCTCCCCTTTACAAATTATCATTGCACATATTTCCTCCTGGTGCATTTCTCCCGTACTCAGTATCAGATAACCACACAAATATATTTTCTCCTGGTGCATTTTTCCCGTACTCAGTATCACATGACCACACAATATCCACTCTCACTGTCTGGGCACAACAATATATTTTCCTCGGTAATCTTCAGGGTTTATCCAGATGTGTTATTGGACGCGTTTGTTCTTAAATGGCAGGGTTCACACTACCCTCTTCTGTCGGGTTGGTACAGTCGTGGACAACAATTTATGGACAATTTATGGGAGTGAAATTATGACACTATGTCGAACTATTTGTATATACTGCTTGAACTACCAATATTGAATTACTGAGATTCACTAATGTTCACCCTCTTGCAGTTGTATCATTCGGAAGTATTCAAATACTCCTGACCAAGACTGTAGGGCGGTGTGTATTCTGACCACTGGAACATGTCGGTACTGGTAAATATTTGATAGTCATAATATATTTTCTAAGCAAATTGCACCTCTAGGTTGCTGCATTGTAATCATATATATATATATATATATATGTGTGTGTCAGAAAATCATGACATTATTATTTATATATATAGTCTGTATCCCTATTAAATAAAATGCTACTCCTTTAATATTCATAAGGAGAGGATCTACCCGTCTTTTAATTGCTAGAGACGGTAAGGGAAAATACTATTTAATTATTATTTTAAAATACTTTGCAGAGGCCTAGTGTCTTAAATGCAAAGAGCATAATGACAAATAATGGAAGAAACCTAAAGATCAGATACCAATAAAATTAACTAAAATTGGTAATGAACTTCATCCAAGCTTTACAAAAATATCTACTTGAGGTTCGTTGCCACTATGGATTTAAATACGAATCCTCCAACATTTTATGAAGCCTCACAAACCCATGTTAAAGGTTCAATATAGATTTGCTAGAATACTGCAGGTTCGTTTCCGGTGCGGAAGTAAACACGAATTCTCAAACCTTTATGAAGCCTCAGAAACCCATGTTAAAGGTTTCAACATAATTCGCTAGAAAGTTGAAGCAATATAAAAATAATAAAAAGATGTTTCGAAATAGTTATGCTTCTTTTGATAACGGACAAGCTGTGCGTTGGTCAGGAAATAAGTCATTGCCAGATTTACCTCCACAGTGATAACAGTGCTTCTATTAGTGTACTATTATTGTGGACATAATTCAGCTTCATCTGTCGTGTTGTTGGTAAAATCACGTCAACACGATCGATATCGTCCAATTTAGCTCTATTGGCCAATGGATTAAGTTAGACAAATATAGCTGTTAATGTCGGGTTCACATAGCTATAATATTGTGTTCCCTAGTCATAATTGCTTTGGAACCAAAAGACTATAAAGAAGGAAACCGGTTTGGTGAGTCCTAGTACCTACCGACTTGTGTCAAATAGCATTAACAAGAATCTATGCAAAGTGTTAAGGAAAAGAAACATCAAAATATTACATATCCATGCTCGACCATTTCGTCATGGACACCGTGGAGACGGTGTATACTTTACTAGATTGACATCAGCCCATATAGCACTCAAAATAACAAACTGTATTAACCCCTAACTATCGGCGCGCAACATAAGTCGAGTATAATAAATCTGGACTATCTGGCGGCGCTCGACATAGGTCGTGTGGCAATTTCAGCACGTAATGTTGCTGAGAGAGAGCGAGACAAGTGGTGGCAGGAGAGTAACGAGCGTATGAATGCTCCAGACCACCGCGGAGAACCTACTGACACGAATCCCACCTCCTCCCTCCCTCTCTCACTCGCTACATACTGAATTGTATGGGGAAAGTACCGAATTACATGCTTTTTGCACTCGGGTTGCGCGGTTGTTGCAAGAAAACTAGCGGTCATAAAAGGATCGTTGTGGTGTCATTGGAAAGCTCTGTTTATGCCCTTTCAGGGATAGATACTTGTTTTACGCTCTGGGTCTTATTTAGGCATGAAAATGATCACGTAAACAGCCCTATTTTGGGTAAAAACACCCCGCTGGTGGCTACATATTATATACCGCCTAGGCCGCTCTTAAGGTGTTAAACATCACATGAACTAAGATTTAAACAAGATAAGTTAATTATGTTGTTACAGCAACTGAAGTTTTCTTTGCGTACCTATAAAGGTCATGTGACCAGGGCAATTAATAACTGTGCTACCATAGTGACAAATCCGTCTATTGATCATAACAAGCTAGAATTAGCAGTTAATATTTTGGAGTCTAAATGGCCAGCGTATGATGGAGCCTACAATGTACTGGAAGCAAAACTTTTAAATGAAGAAGGAACCTAAACCGAATAAGAACTTAAACTTGTACAACAAGATTAATACGAGTTTTGGGAATGCTTTCAGACTAAGTTGCTGGAGTGTAAAGCATCAAAAGAGCAATTATTTTCCAGATAATAGATTTGGAATCCCCTCGTCCAAACAAAGGTGAGCTTGAGAAATTTAGAATTGCCCTGTCAAATTAAACAAAAGGTTTAGAGAACAAACACAACTATTCATGTTGTGAATGGATGGTAGCTTCAATATTTCAGAGAAAGTTACCAAATGTAATCATAAGACAACTTTATCTCAAATATGACACAAATTACTTTACCTTACGTCAACTAAATGAAGGCATCAGGGACTGTATAGCTAATATGGAAGTTGAGGAAATAAACAAAACTTAAAGGCGAGGCATACCTGAAAGTAATGCATTTAATTCATCTGAGGAACTAACTTCACAAAAGAACATAGGATCCTACTTTAGTAAAGAAGCCAAAAGTAAAGCTAAAGTTAAAGGAAAAACATCATACAGATACCCCTTCAAGTGCATCTATTGTGACAAGGATCACTCTGCTAGTAACTGTGATGCTTACACTACACTAGGAAAAAGATCTAGATTAGTGGACCTTGGAAAATGTTCACGATGTTTGAGTTCAAAACATAGTCAGCTGGAGTGCAATACAGAGATACGTTTGTGTGGAAACTGAACGAAAGGGAGACACCATACGGCATTGTGTGTGTCAAAGACAAAGCCCGATTTGAATGAAAAAGCAACTGAGACGGCGAAAAAAGAAACCACTGATCAACAGGCCATACTGTCCGTAAAAGGAAGAGTACAAACCAAATCAACAGCTCTACCCGCAGCTACTGTACACATTAGTGATCCTAGTTCAAGTTGCCAGAACACTGCACACACACGAGTATTTTTCGATCAAGGATCTCAATGTACTTTTATTAACCCTTAATTAGCGGCTCACCACATAAGTCGAGTTAAATAAAGCTGGACTATGTGGCGGCGCTCGACATAACTCGAGTGGCAATTTCAGCACGTAATGTTGCTGAGAGAGAGAGACAAGTGGTGGCAGGAGAGTAGCGAGCGTATGACTGCTCCAGACCACCGCGGCGAACCTACTGACACGAATCTCACCTCCCTCCTACCTCTCTCACTCGCTATATAAGGAATTGTATGGGGAAAGTGCCTAATTACATGCTTTTTGCACTCGCGTTGCATGGTTATTGCAAGAAAACTAGCCAACCTAAAAGGATCGTTATGGTGTCATTCGAAAGCTCTGTTTATGCCCTTTCAGGGATAGATACTTGTTTTACGTTCTGGGTCTTATTTAGGCATGAAAATGATCACGTAAACAGCCCTATTTTGGCTAAAAACACCCCGCTGGGCGGTACATATAAATAAACTGCATAGGCCGCTCTTAAGGTGTTAAGGAAAGCTTGGTTGAAAAATTAAAACTGAAAGTAACTGGCACCACAAGATTAGCTGTGTCGGGCTTTTTGCAGACGAGGGAGTGTGAAGTATATAATCTTGTTCGACCAATACTCAGACTTGGAAACAGGCGAAAGCGTGTTACTGCAGTCGTAATGAAAACTCTTCCATACAAAATATCCGTCCCAGGACTTAAACATGCTGTACAGAAGCTACAAGATGAGACTGGTCGACAAAAACTTATATTAGGACAAGATAGAAGGCATAGACCTGCTTGTTGGTAGTGATTATTATGGAGAATTCATATTTAGTCTCACAAATAAAGAAAACATAAAGTTGTGTCAAAGCTCTGGAGGTAATCTTATCTATGGCCAGATTGAGAATCTAGAAGGATCCAACCAAGTACAGAATGCAGTTGTTGCAAGAATGGGTGCTGAAATCGTTCCAACAGACATAGGAAATGTAGTGGAGGAAGAAGTGCCAGTACACAAGTTGTGGGACTTTGATACAATAGGAATAACTCCTACTAAACCTGCACCAGAGGAATGCTTAGCCTATGACAGCTACCTAGAGACTGTGGAGTACCATGAAAACCAATATTGGGTAAAACTCCCATGGAAAGTACTGTCCATCCTTGCCAAATCATTATGCTATGGCAGTTGGACAACTGAAGAATTTAACAAAGACATTGAAAGAAGGTAATGACCTTGAGACATATGATGAACTCATTCAAACCCAGCTAGAATATTATTTCATAGAGAAGGTCTCTCAAGCAAAGCCTACTGAAAGTAGCCATTATCTACCTCATCATGGCGTTCACAAGGAAAGTGTTACTACTCCTTTAAGCATTGTTTTCAATTGCAGTGCTAAAAGAAAGGGGAGTAATTCTCTCAATGATTGTTTGATGACTGGTCCATCTCTGACCAAGAAATTAGGGGATACTCTCTTGCTCTTAATATAAGGCAAAATAAGTTTGCTTATACTGCCGACATAAGCAAGGCATTCCTTAGAGTAGGTCTTCAAACTTGTGACAAGAGACTATACCAGAGTTCTATGGTATGATGATCCTTGTAGTGACATTCCAGAATTAGTTATTTTTTTTTTTTTTTTTTTTTCTATGTGATTGAGGGAGGCAAAAGGCATAACTGCCTATAGCGAGTGCCTCCCCCATAGTTGAAAGAGTGACAGGGCCAAAATCAAGGGACGTTCGAGCCAAAATGCCTGGACACACGGAGTTTGAAGCAATTTAAGTAATAGGAAGAGGGAAAGACTGATTCTGGGAGAGAGTTCCAGAGCTCAGATGTTGAGTAGAAGAAAGTTTGAGAGTAACGTTTCACTCTTGGGTTGGAGAGTTGCACAGAGTAGGGTGGGATTGAGTTGCAAGACGGGTACCACGTGCCCTACGTAAAGGAGGTGGTATGCACTGGGATAGCTCTGAGGAACACTGATTATTATAGTAGCGATAGAATAGCGAGAGAGATGCAACATTGCGGCGGAGAGAGAGAGATTGCAGAGAGTTGGTGAGTGGACGGGAGTTAATGATACGAAAGGCCTTCCTTTCAACTTTGTCTAGGAGAGCAGTGTGAGAGGAACCTCCCACACATGTGAACAATACTCAATACAAGGGCGCACTATGCCCCTGTACAGAGCAAGAAGCTGTGCAGGGGAAAAGAACCCCCTAAGGCGGTTGAGCACACCCAGCTTCTGGGAGGCTGCCTTAGCAAGACTGGTAATATGGTCCTTCCAAATGAGAGCAGAAGAAGAAGAGACACCAAGAATATTGAGAGAAGATGAAGGGTTGATTTTTGTATTGTTGAAGAATAAGGGATAGTCCGCTGGAGATCCTGACGGGTAGATAGATGGAGAAATTGGGTTTTGGAAGCATTAAAGTTAACAAGGTTTTCTCTGCCCCAATTGGAAATAGTATTTAGATCAGAATTTAAGAGTTCTATGGCTTCATTACGTTTGTCGTTGAGGGATTGCTGGCTGGGGCGTTCTGAAAAACTAATGGAGTAGTGCAAGGTTGAGTCGTCTGCGTATGAATGGATGGGAATTAAGGTACAGTTAAGGAGATCATTTATAAAATTAGAAAGAGAATAGGAGATAGGACAGAGCCCTGAGGAACACCGGAGTTTATAGAGTGAGGAAGTGAACAATGGCCGTCCACAACCGCGGCTATGGAACGGCCGGAAAGGAAATTAGAGACAAAGGCACAGATGGAGGGATAGAAACCGAAGGATGGTAGTTTAGAAATTAAAGATTTATGCCAGACTCTATCGAAGGCTTTCGATATGTCTAGTGCAATAGAAAAAGTCTCACCAAAGTCCCGAAAGGAGGATGACCAAGAGTTAGTAAGATATGAAAGAAGATCACCAGTAGAGCGACCCTTAACCCTTAAAAAGCGGCTCACCACATAAGTCGTTTTTAATAAAGCTGGACTATGTGGCGGCGCTCGACATAGGTCGAGTGGCAATTTCAGCACGTAATGTTGCTGAGAGAGAGAGACAAGTGGCGGCAGGAGACTAGCGAGCGTATGACTGCTCCAGACCACCGCGGCGAACCTATTGACACGAATCTCAGCTCCCTCCTCCCTCTCTCACTCGCTATATACGGAATTGTATCGGGAAAGTGGCTAATTACCTTCTTTTTGCACTCGCGTTGCACGGTTATTGCAAGAAAACTAGCCATCATAAAAGGATCGTTATGGTGTCATTCGAAAGCTCTGTTTATGCCCTTTCAGGGATAGATACTTGTTTTAAGTTCTGGGTCTTATTTAGGCATGAAAATGATCACGTAAACAGCCCTATTTTGGCTAAAAACACCCCGCTGGGCGGTACATATAAATAAGAACATAAGAACATAAGAAAATGGGAGTCTGCAGAAAGCCGATTGGCCTAAGCAAGGCAGATCCCTGTCCCACACAACCCCAATTCATTACAAAGCCCAATTATAGGCTTCACACTCTAATACCCTGAGGATCATCTTACCAAAACGGTTAGAGATTAACGCAGGATTATGGAGGTCTGCAGAGCGCTGATTGGCCCAACCCGGCTGATCCCCCTTCACACCCAACCCTTCTCGTCCATATGCTTATCCAATTTTATCTTAAAGCTCCCTACAGTTTTAGATCCCACTATAGCACTTGGTAGTCCATTCCACCCGTCTACAACTCTGTTACCAAACCAATACTGCCTATATCTTTTCTGAAACGAAATTGATCTAATTTGAAACCATTGGTACGAGTTCTTTCGCTATCACTGAGCTTTAGTACATTTGCCATGTCCCCTTTGTTAATCCCACTAACCCACTTGAACACCTCTATCATATCCCCTCTAACTCTGCGTCTCTCTAACGAATGTAAACCTAATTTCTTCAACCTTTCTTCATACGAAAGATTTCTAATATTATGGATCATTTTTGTCATTCTACGCTGTACTCTCTCCAATGAATCTATGTCCATTCTGTAATAAGGACACCAAAATTGGACAGCATAATCCATATGGGGTCTCACTAATGACAAGTAAAGTTTTAAGATAACATCAGCAGTTCTGTTACTCACACTCCTAGAGATGAACCCGAGAATCCTGTTTGCCTTATTACGAACGCTTATACACTGTTTTCTAGGCTTCAAATCATTGCTAACAAACACACCTAGATCTTTCTCGCAGTCTGAATTTTCTAATTCTAAATTAGCTAGTTTATATTTAACATTTGTTTGCATCTTCCCTATCTTTAATACCTTGCATTTGTCAATGTTAAACTTCATCTGCCAATTTACTGACCATTCATGTAAGGTATCTAGATCCCTTTGGAGGCACTCTATATCGCTATCTGAATCAATTGATCTCCCTATTTTAGTATCGTCTGCGAATTTACTTATCCTACTAGTTATACCTAAATCTAGGTCATTTATGTATATAAGAAACAACAGGGGACCTAATACCGATCCCTGGGGGACACCACTTTTGAATGGTCCCAATTCTGACTTGGTACCATTTATGCTGACTCTCTGCTTCCTACCAATTAGCCATGACCTAATCAATCCTAACAACGCCCCACCTATTCCATGTGCCTCAACCTTTCTCATCAATCTCTCATGAGGGACTCTGTCGAAAGCTTTACTGAAATCTAAATATATAATATCATATGACTTGTCATTATCTACTGCTTCATATACCTCTGAGAAAAAACTAAGCAAATTAGTAAGGCAAGACCGTCCCTGAGTGAATCCATGCTGAGAAGAATTGATTAAGTTAAATGTTTCTAAGTGGTTTCTCATGTTCCTAGCAATAATTGACTCTAGTAGTTTTCCTATGATTGAAGTGAGACTAATGGGACGGTAATTGGATGCTATTGATTTATCACCTTTTTTGAAGATCGGAACTACATTTGCAAGCTTCCAAGCTTCTGGAACTATACCTGTTTCTAATGACTTGTTAAATAGAAATGTTAATGGATAACTTAACTCATCTCTGCATTCTTTTAATACTCTAGCATATACCTCATCAGGACCAGGCGATTTATGAGGTTTCAGTCTGTCAATTTCATTAAGCACATCATTTCTACTTATAGTAACCGTACTTAACCTATTTTCTATACTATCGCTGTATACCTTACGGACTTCTGGAAACTGTGCCAAATTTTCATTAGTGAAAACGGAAAGAAATTGACTATTTAACCCTCCAGCCCCGGGGGCTATAGCTTACGACTGTGCTCCGGTACCGGGTGTTTTGACGATCTTTGGCCTATGTTAACTACTCTGTAAGTCAATGAATATGTCATGTAATGTTGTGAATAAAAAAGAATAATGTTCCACAAACCTTCCTCTGTCGAATGGCATTGAGTAGAGGTCTCTAGCCCCTCTGGTTGCATAATGGTGAGCGCGGGAAGACGAGTGCTTTTCGGCGGCAAATTCTTCCCGCGTTCGGACGCGTCGCCTCGGCCATGGCTACGACGCACCTAGCCGCTCTCCGCGCCAAAGTATTTATCTCCCTTAGACGATTTTAGTGTTTGATATTGAGAATGTGATGTTTATTTGATATTTTCTAGTTATTTTGAGGCCAATTATATAAAATATGTTTATTAGGGTATCACTGTCACTGATATTGCTAATTTTCACTCGATACCGTACATTTTATTAGTAATTGAGGTAGCTTATTGTTGTATTAGGCACTGATTATTCGTTATCACAGGTGTTTATTATACTTTGGCCATCAAATATTAGGTCTTGTGTCACTTTCACTTTGACAAATATGCTTTAGAGTGTCACTGTCACTGATAATGCTCATTTTCACTCGATACCGTACATTTTATTAGTAATTGAGGTAGGTTATTGTTGTATTAGGCACTGATTATTCGTTATCACAGGTGTTTATTATACTTTGGCCATCAAATATTAGGTCTTGTGTCACTTTCACTTTGACAAATATGCTTTAGAGAGTGTCACTGTCACTGATAATGCTCATTCTCACTCGATACCGTACATTTTATTAGTAATTGAGGTAGGTTATTGTTGTATTAGGCACTGATTATTCGTTATCACAGGTGTTTATTATACTTTGGCCATCAAATATTAGGTCTTGTGTCACTTTCACTTTGACAAATATGCTTTAGAGAGTGTCACTGTCACTGATAATGCTCATTTTCACTCGATACCGTACATTTTATTAGTAATTGAGGTAGGTTATTGTTGTATTAGGCACTGATTATTCGTTATCACAGGTGTTTATTATACTTTGGCCATCAAATATTAGGTCTTGTGTCACTTTCACTTAGTTATATGATTTGTAAACGTTTTATATACAATTTATTGTGTCTTTTTTCACTGATTTATATATTTCTATAGGTTCTAATCATATGAATGTCACTTGGTATATACATATGTGTCACTTTCACATATTATTATGGTGTAATTGTATTTGTATCAATGTTCTCATAATACATGAATTTTGTATTACAATACATTGGTTTTCTTCCACTTTTTGCCTATATATAATTATAGTGTACATATTGTCATTTTATTTGGCAATTTCAGTATGATTATTAGAACTCCAGCTTGGAGTGGTAATCAAAGAAGCAATCTACAGCACAGAGTGCCACCTTGCACTCCACACACTCCAGGGTTGACTTTTTACCTGACCTCGGCTTCACCCTGCTGTTGTAGCAGACATGGCACCGCTTCTGCTGTGTTCTTCCGGATTCATTCTGAGGCAGGGAACCAAGCCTGTGCCTAGTCAAGTATTGAGCAGACTGCAAGCGGTCAATAACGGCGGGCCCAGGATGTGCCACTGCCCTCTGTGGCATAGCATACTTCTCCAGGAGCTCCGTCAACACCTGCTTTTGGAACCTCCGCAGGCTATTGAACTTCATGGGTGTGTTCACATTCCGAAGCTTGTATATGTTGTAGGCATTCAGAACTGACATGTCCACCATATGCAGAAAGAACTTTTTGTACCATCTGCACGAGGTACGCAGGCAGTCAATGAAGCCTATCTGCATGTCGGACTTGTCCACCAGCCTCATGTTGATGTTGTAGTCCAGGACAGCATCGGGCTTGGTCACCCTGGCCTGGGTGCGGCGATCCACCTTGCCAGTCTCCACCATTTCCCCCTTGTGGATGGTGGTCAGGAGGTTGACCTTCCGCTGGTCGTGCCAGTGGATAGCCAGAATGGGCCCCGACTTCTTCTTGAACACATCACCTTTTTTGGTCTTTGGAGGGAAAGGTGGCATGCCCTTCCTTTTCCCTCGTACTGTGCCTACAGTCCCCGTCTTGCGCTCCTGCAGGTACTGTGAGAGAGTGGGGGACGTGTAATAATTGTCCGTGTAGAGGACGTGATTCTTATGAAAGTAGCGGTCCATCATGGCTTGCACCACTGCTCCGCCAAAGCCAATGAGGGGGTCCACAAGCAAGTCCCCTTCCTTCCCGCTGTAGACCAGGAAGTCCAGGACATAGCCAGTTTGGCAGTCGCACAGCACAAAGAATTTTATGCCAAAGCGATGTCTTTTTGAGGGGATGTACTGCCGGAAGCTGAGTTTTCCCCGGAACAGCACAAGAGACTCGTCAATGACGACCTTGCGGAAGGGCTTGAAGTAGGAGGTGAAGCGTTCTCGCATCATCTCATACAACGTCCTAATCTTCCACAGCTTGTCTGGGAGGTGGACGTCAAGGTTGGTGACAAGATGGAGCGCTGCGAGGATATCAAGGTACCGGTCGCGAGACATATATTTCCCGAAGGCAGGGGTGGATATCAGATCATTGGTGATCCAATAGTCAGGCAACCTATGCTTCTTGACATGAGGCATTAGCATGGTGAGTGCCAGGAACACCATGAACTCTTTATGAGTCACTGGGGTCCACTGCCTCATGTGGCCCTTGGTCACCTTTCCCAAAAAGTGGACCTGGAATTGGTGCTGCTTATTTGTCTCTTTGACAACATAGCCTACCACCTCCTCATCAAAGAAGGCCTCAAATAGTTCGTGTGGTGGAGCATTGGGGCCTGCAGGAAAATTGGGGGTAACGCCTGAACCCTCCAGTACCTCATCAAAAGCTGGCACATCAGGGTTGTATGCATCCTCATCAACTACGTCTTGCCACTGAAAAACGTAGAATGGGTCTTGTCTACGCTGACGAGGAGCTCCAGCTGGTGGCCCAGCACGCCCACGGCCAACTCGGGAGGCGCGCGCCCTAGGGCGGCGAGGGCGGCGGCCAGGGCGGTGGGCAGCACGACGGGCAGCACGACGCCGGGCCAAGCGGATGGGTCGAGGGTCGTCGATGTCCATATAGTCATCGTCAGAGTGGTCATCTTGCCCTGACGGTGGACCTATGTAATCATGGCCAGAGTCTTGAGAGAGGTGCCCTTCATCATCAGTGGCCCCCACATAATCTGGCGGGGAACCAGTGATGCGTGGGCGGCGTGCGGGTGGGCGAGGTGGGGAAGGAGTGGCAGGTGAGGCTGTGTCCCCCCGAGGTCCCGGGCTCCTTGGCCTGCGACGAGTGACAGAAAGCAATGTTTCACTGTCACTAGGGCCAGGTATTGGTGATGCGAGCTCAAAGACTTCTTCAGGAAGACATGTTGAAGGCGGGAGAGGTGGGGAGGACCGTGGGGAAAGTTGCGGGGACGTATGGCTGGGGCCGGCCGGGGTGGACGCCGCGGGAGCCTCGAACAAAACTCTCTTACTTTTCTTAATTTTCTTGGTATATTTCCTACCTTTCCCCTTTTCGGCAGCAGTATGTCTCCTGTCGGGGGACCTAGGAGGCAAATAGGCCGAAAGTGTGGGGTCTTCAACCCTTGGCAATGGTGGGGGTGGTGGGGAAGAATGCGGGGCATCCGGGTCATCTTGGGTGGCGCGGGTAGATAAGGGAGACAATGGCGGACGAGAAGGGTCACCACGCTGACCCTCACTCACAGCCTCATCCTCACCAAGTAGTTTTGCTTGTTCCCTAGCTGCCGCGGCCGCCTTCTCAAGTATTTTCTGCTTATACAAATGTAGCTTGAAAGGCGATTTACCTGGGGAAGGGCTTGGCGTCGTGTCACTTAAGCGAAATTTGGTGAGTGACCTTGAACTCTCCCACTCGCTCACTCTCTCAAGTTCACTGTCTTTAGGTAAACCAGCTTCCTCAACAACTGGTACATCACCTTCATCACTCTCATCACTGTCATGTTCTCTCGCAAATCCCAGGAATTGCTCTTCTTTATCACTCTCATGGCCATAATCACTCGACATATAATTACTGGAGTCGTCACTGACTTCATCATCAACATTATGCTTGGCATCAGCTCGCTCATAAAGTCTCAATGTCATCTCAATACCTCCGGGAGATAACACATTTAGGCGATGGCGTCGGGGTAAGGCGCGACGAACAAGCAAGGGCGTCGTAGGAAGCACGGTATCGGACACAGCGGAATCACTATTTGGCGTACTGTCCATGATGGCGTCGGGGTAGATACTGTTGCTGTGGCGGAGTTTACGCCTGGTGGCGCCACCTACTGTCCCACGATACCGAAAATGTACGCGCGGCATTCGAAAGCACGCATGCAAGCAATGGGCGTTCAAGAGCCCTTCCGGGTTGCGCGGGCCGAGGTTGTTATGGGCGTTCAAGAGCCCATCCGGGTTGGAGGGGTTAATGTACTGCACATTTCTAAATCACTTTCTGTCAATTTTCCTATCGAAGTTTTAAGGGGACCAATTACATCTCTAACCTTGGATTTATATAGTTGGTAAAAAGCTTTAGGATTATTTTTTGAATCATTGGCAACCTTAATTTCATAATTTCTTTTTTCTTTACTAATATCCTTTTTTACCTGTCGTGATAGATTCTGATAGTAAGCAAGTAGGTGAATTTCGCCTTTTTAAATTTTTCTATATATTCCTCTCTTTTTTCCTAGAAGATCTAATAGTCTATTATTCATCCATTTGGGTTGGTTCTGTGTTGATCTAAATTTTCTTTTGGGGATATATTTATTTTGCGCATTGAATACTGACTTGATAAAATTATCGTATGTATCTACCAAGTTTGACGTCTATATAAAGAAATAAACCGCATAGGCCGCTAAAGAAGGGTTAAGGAAGCCATACTGGCGATCTGAGAGCAGATTATGAGAAGAGAAATGCTTAAGAAATTTGGAAGCAAGAATAGTTTCAAAAACTTTAGAAAGACAAGAGATAAGAGCAATTGGATGATAGTTGGAGGGTTGAGAGCGGTCACCCTTCTTTGGGACAGGTTGAATGTGAGCAAACTTCCAGCATGAAGGGAAGACGTTAGAGGATAGACAGAGACGAAAGAGTTTGCCTAGGCAGGGAGTCAGCACGGAAGCACAGTTTTTGAGAACAACAGGAGGAACACCGTCCGGACCGTACACCTTATTAGTGTTAAGCCCAGAGAGGGTAGAAAGTACATCTTTAGAAGAGATTAGGATATTAGGCATAAGTAAGAGAGATGAGGGCGGAGAGGGAGGAATAGCACCGGAATCATCCAAGGTCGATTTATATCAGTTTTGTTTGGAGCCACTAGTAGCCCATTTCTCTTGCAAGCAACCTTGGATACACATTTAAGAAAGTGCTTAAATGCTTATAAAGAAGTAATAAGACAACATTTCTATGTAGACAATTTCCAAGGTACTACATCTTGTAAAGATCAGCTACAACACATTTATGAGAATGCAAACTCTGAACTTGCCAAAGCTAATATGCCATTAAGAATGTGGAATGTGGAAATAAACAATTGACAAATGAACAGATTACTGCCATAAAGACATTATTGAAGGCAGGCCATTCAAACAAGGACATTTCTGCCCAGACGGGAATAAAATTGTGAACCGCTCAGCAGTGGACTAAGAAAATTAGGGTCGACGGGAGGCACGCCGGATTTTTGCTGGCAAGTACTTTGGGTGTCTTCATGGCAGTAATCTGTTAATTTGTCAATTGTTTATTGCCAGACATTACGGAGATATGGGCACTAACACAAGGTACGGGTGGCGAAAATTGGGGCACTGACTCGGCACGAAACACACTTTATCCTCACTTCCTGGGTCTAAGACGGTGACTGAGCTCCTTGTGGTACAACATCTGCCAAGCCCAGGGATGTGCCTCGCTGCCAGACACGCAAAATTTCAAAACCTCGCGAAATTTTGGGCAAAAGTTGTCTATAAACTCTATCGGTGAAAAATCTGCGTGTCAGAGGGCCCGTGCGCAGACTTTTCGCCGCCACTGTATATATATATATATATATATATATATGTTTCTAATCTCTCAGTGGGGATCGAACCGTCGACCATCAGGACGATAGCCGACGCTTTAATCAATTACACCACGGCAGTGGTGTAATTGATTAAAGCGTCGACTATCGTCCTGATGGTCGACGGTTCGATCCCCACTGAGAGATTAGAAACATTTAGTGGCTCACGTGTATTTGTGATATATTCTCAATATATATATATATATATATATGTATCAAATAAATAATACAAAATATAAAATGTAAAAAGCATAACATTATATAAATATAACTCCAATTAACTCGCCATGTTGACCAAATGTTCTACTCCTCTTACATTTGTCTTCACACTTTCTGATATCTACAATGTAGGTCAACTATTGTTTTGACTCATGACATACTCTCTGTCTCTATTTATACAACAAACAACACAATAATAAACACTGTGCCAGACCTGGAGTCGGGCTAAGACTTTCCTTGTAGGTTATTGCAATATAGTAGTCAATATGGGTCAATAATGAAGAAGTGGGCGAAGGGTGAGACACAGACTCTAATATTATATAAAGACTAAATGATGGACAAATATTTTGTTCTACACCACATTAGATTACATTTTACACTACTAACATATCCGATTAGATAACCTTAATGAGCAATACTGTTTATATGAATGCATAGGAGGTTTCCAATTCATTATAAGATATACAGTACATTAAATTGCATGCTGCATGAATCGTTAACGATAACATGCTATTGCGCCCTCAAAGCTGCGCCCTCACCCTCTCTTACACTAAGACAATATTTTCCCATAGCGTCATGATAGAGAAGTAATTCGTCTATCACGCAATATTTCAGATAAACAAAAAAGGTCGTATTATGCTATATATTTATGAATTCTGTTATACAATATAAACGCTCAATATTTATTAAGCGTCAGCAACATATGCTTTGAGACAAACTGAAGGAAATGAGTTTAATCTAGGTTTGTAGTGGGAAATGCTATTAATTTACATTCCCAATTTCAATGTATTCTGAATTTGGAATATATATATATACAGACAGTCGTTTACTTAACTAACCTGCTTATATTCATGAATGTTTCAGGAGCCATGTTTGTTCAATTTTGTGTTAATATACCTGTAAGTAGAGGTGAGGATTATATGTAGACTGTTCTGCCATCATGGCAGAGGGGAAGCTGGGAAATTGTTGTCCTAGTTCACGAGGAATGACCATTTCATATATACAGCATGCAGAGGAATTTGCTTTAACTCACCCACACACACACGCTTTCTTTCAAACCTGTACAAATCCTGTCATCACCTCACACGGTAAATCCATAATAAACACTCTGTGGTAAACTATCAATGGAAGTTAAATATTACTAAGCTATAATGAATCAAAATAAAATCAATCTAAATTAAAACTACTCCATATCTAAATTGAATGCAATCTGAAACAAGCTAATTTATATCCAAAGGTCTCACATAATAATTTCTATATAGGGTAAGGTTATAAGGGTTAATATTAGCCAGGAATTAACTCACCAATAGTTCCACGTGGCAATGAGGCAAGGGAAAACCTTTACCCAATATGGCGGACAATGGGGAGGCAAGACACCGGTCCCGAGACTAGAGTCAAGTGAAAGAAAGAATAAATTATTGCATAGGAATGGACATGAATATTATGCTTATCTGTCAGTCAGTCATGGCGTCGATGAGAGCGTCGTGATGGTGTAGCTGTTTGTATTGCTGTCAGTGTATTGTGATTAGAGGCACAATAGCTCGATCAACTGAAGGCGGAATTTAGATGTTAACTGGTTGGTGTTCGTGGAGGCTCTGCTCTCTCTTCCTCAGAGGCACACCTTGCTGCCTTGGCAAACGCCAGGAGCCCAAATTATCTTACCGCATCCAGGTTGCTCTATACGATAAATTATATTAATATATACGATAAATTCATATATACTACATAATACCATGGCAATGTTGCTTAATATCATATTAGGCCTTTTATAACTTAACTTATTTACAATCTTATAATATACGATCTACTCATTCTACGTCGTGCTGCAGGAGCGACCGTGACGTCACAGAGACATACAGGATCACAAAAGAGTCATACCCTATCGTATTTACGATACACACAGACACACACATAGTAACCCCCCCCCCCATACATACATATATATATACATTTCGCTGTGTGACAATATTGGTATGGCGAGCAACTGCCGAGGGAACACCACAAACTTGTGTTGGTTCGTGTTGTGGCGGGGAAACACTCCCAACAATCAATCAATCAATCAATGGGGGTATACTCAGTAACAGTGCATAGCCGCACTCAACCTCCGACTCCACTCCGGGGGATCCTCCCGGGCAAGACTCCAGGTATCTGCCTGTCCCATATAAATTATCTTATCACATGATTGGCCGACTTGCCTCAGCCATGAGTTCCGTGGTCTTCCAATAGTCCTCCTCCACTCAGGGTTGTCTTCTGTAGAGACCACCTGGTGAGCAGGGTCTGATTCAGGGAGGTAAACCACTTGCCCATATAGCCCAAGTTGGCGTTCACGGACTATGCAACTAATATATCTTGTATCAGTTTCATGGAGTAGTTGCTGGTGTGAGACGTAATCATTCCAGCGATAGCCCTTGATCCTGATAAAACATTTAGTACCAAAGGAATTGGTGTGTCTTTAAAAAAAATGTGTATGGAAAGAGCACATATAAGATGCAATATGAACTACCCATTTAAAGGTATATTGGTGTTAATAAACCCAATCATACAAGGAGAGAAAGATACATAACCATCATTATACCCATTGATCTCAAATTCATTTTTCAAAGCCTGCATGTTCCTATATATCGATAAGGAATACGAAGAGTGTATACGTATCCTTTAATCTTCTTCACAGTCCAGATATAGAGCACTGTCGTCATGTTTGGACGTCCCGAGTTCGATTTTCGGCAATCACTCATCATTTACTGACCCTACAATGTACTTTATGTGAAGTGGTTAACTGCTAAAAGATGGGCTGGTCTATCAGAGTGAGAACTGAGCGATCTCTGCCATACCCACAGCTTACTCTGACTGTTCCTTTAACTTATATATATTCTAGATCTCAAGTCTTTTCCGTGGATTGACCTCCCAATCTACCAAGATTGGAAGCCAAAGCGGCACATTTTTCCCTTGCCCCTCAACTTTCTCTTCATAATTGCTGAGGGGTGCAGGGCCCTGGGTGGGGCTTTGGTTTCCCGGGCGTTTCCGGACCCTCCTCAGCTCCCCGCCATGGAGTGGCTTCGGTCACCAAGGCTTTATTGTGGTCGGCAGGGAGGGTTCTGTGGGGGCGCTCGGTTATGGCCATGGAATTGCTCGGGGCCTTGGGGCTGTTCGGCCAGGCAGCTTGGGGAACAACAACAACAACAACAACTGCTAAAAGACGTTTGTAGAATATATATATATATATATTATATATATATATATATATATAATATAATTTGTGGTTTACCCGGTCAAATGAAAATATTAATTAACTACTGCATAACAAACGCCACTACTAATTCAGTCATACTATCTTTCCTTCCATACATCAAATCACGGAGTGGAATCATATGTATATAAGCAACAGTTTCGACAATCCCCGCAACACAATACTTGTACAATATATTCTCTACCTCTGCTTCTAGTACAATCACTATGTATATAATCATAAATTCCTATCAATCCCTTTCTCTCGGAATTTTTCGTAAGGCCTATATCTGAAAATATTGATTGTATTTTAGAAGCGAGTGAACAGTTGAGCCTTTTCTGTGTAAGCGACTAATATTACCTGTGGTATTATAAAACTCCTTTGTTATGGTTACCGTTATTAGAAACCTGACGCGTGTCATTTTTTATTTGGTAAAAGGATGATAAATTGTTCTTTAGTAACATCCGCACACACACGCATGCGCGCGCACACACACACTTCATTCTCACATTCACTCATTCTCAGTCTCTATCACTCTCTCTCTCTCCACATACCAAACAACACAATAATAGAACACCTTCAACCATAACATAATTACACATACTTACTGGGCGTAGTAAAGTGAAATACATTTTAAATAAGTACTTAGATGAAATTCTAGGGACAAAACACTAACAATAGCCTGTCACCTGTCAATAGATATACTAGTAGAGCACATATTTCGTTCCTCAATGACCCTGTTAGTTCGTAATAACCTTTACAAAATGGTGTGTTGTGTAACACTTTCTGTACCAGCGACGTATGTTATAATGATTTGAGTCTAGCTATATTCAAACAATTTAATTTAGCTTAGGAAGGATCGATGGTAGTATAAAGGGGTTAATTGAGATAGTTTGAAGCCTTATTATTGCCAGAGATCCTCCTTAAGCTTAATAAGCAGCCATCACATAATAGAAAAGGATGTCGACGGTACAAAATGTGTTATGTGTTTGTAGTAGTGTTGTGTGGGCCTGGTATAACATTAATGAAGACGGTGTGGTATGGTGGTAAGTTAGAGGAAATAGCGAAGGTCAGTGACACTAGGGCTGAGACTGTAACCCCGTCAGTACCGGTGACGTCCTTTTCATTATATTCTGGCAACTGTTTGACGGTTTTATTCAGCTTAGGAAGGATATCTACCATTTAAATACTACAGACTATCCCAATTAATCCTTTCAGCTACCATATATTCTTCTTAAACTTCATACAATCGTCTAAATGTAGCTAGAAATAATACAAAATACGTAGCCGGAAAAGAAGGGGTTAATACTATCTGGTCAAAGCTCTTGTGGATTATTATAGTCAGTTTGATTATTATTGAGGATTGTGCTTGTTTTATTATTATAGTCTGCTTGATTATTATTGAGGATTGTGCTTGTTTTCTTATTATAGTCAGTTTGATTATTATTGAGGATTGTGCTTGTTTTATTATTATAGTCAGTTTGATTATTATTGAGGATTGTGCTTGTTTTATTATTATAGTCAGCTTGATTATTATTGAGGATTGTGCTTGTTTTATTATTATAGTCAGTTTGATTATTATTGAGGATTGTGCTTGTTTTATTATTATAGTCAGTTTGATTATTATTGAGGATTGTGCTTGTTTTATTATTATAGTCAGCTTGATTATTATTGAGGATTGTGCTTGTTTTATTATTATAGTCAGTTTGATTATTATTGAGGATTGTGCTTGTTTTATTATTATAGTCAGTTTGATTATTATTGAGGATTGTGCTTGTTTTATTATTATAGTCAGTTTGATTATTATTGAGGATTGTGCTTGTTTTATTATTATAGTCAGTTTGATTATTATTGAGGATTGTGCTTGTTTTATTATTATAGTCAGCTTGATTATTATTGAGGATTGTGCTTGTTTTATTATTATAGTCAGTTTAATTATTATTGAGGATTGTGCTTGTTTTATTAGTATAGTCAGTTTGATTATTATTGAGGATTGTGCTTGTTTTATTATTATAGTCAGTTTGATTATTATTGAGGATTGTGCTTGTTTTATTATTATATATAGTTAGTTTGATTATTATTGAGGATTGTGCTTGTTTTATTATTATAGTCAGCTTGATTATTATTGAGGATTGTGCTTGTTTTATTATTATAGTCAGTTTGATTATTATTGAGGATTGTGCTTGTTTTATTATTAAGTCAGTTTGATTATTATTGAGGATTGTGCTTGTTTTATTTGTATAGTCAGTTTGATTATTATTGAGGATTGTGCTTGTTTTATTATTATATATAGTCAGTTTGATTATTATTGAGGATTGTGCTTGTTTTATTAGTATAGTCAGTTTGATTATTATTGAGGATTGTGCTTGTTTTATTATTATAGTCAGTTTGATTATTATTGAGGATTGTGCTTGTTTTTGCCATTTTCGAGCAATGTATTTTAGTTTGACACCAAGCCTAACAAAAATACCTTCTCAAACTACCTTCAAACTATAAAATGCCCACCAAGACCCCCTAAATATATACATGTTTCGGTTGAAAAATGTCCCAGCCAAAGGCAATTTTCTTTAAAATTACAGGCTCGCTATCGCTTGCACAGAAGAATATCGACACCTAAAGGGGTGAAGCGTCTTGTTATCGACAAACTAATGGGGTGCAAGGTCTCAAAATCGCCAAACTAAGGAAGGGAAACAGGGATGGTACAAAAGATCCTTCTCGAACCAAAGATGGTTAAGACACCCATCTTTGCTCTGGGTACATCACGTTCTCCTTTCTTCTCATAATATACCCTCACCCTGTTGTTATAAGGGGAGATACCCTTCATCTTTGCTATCCTTTCCTTCCACTTTTCCTTACTCTCGGTGTTACTACCTCTACCAGAATTCGAACCAAGCCATTTCGTTGATATCGCATGACCTGTTTGGCCAGTTTTCCTATGTAGATCTATGTATACGCTGGTGGTGATATTAAGCTGTGGAGTATGGAAGGGAAAGTCAACGGTGTGGTAGGGAGGCACTGTCAACAATGAATATTGAAATGTTATATAATGTAAAATCACTTGACATTAAACACCGATTGATACCTTTTAAATATATCATCCTGTATACCATCACATACCATAAACACTCAATGCACATTATTTTTTTCTTAAATACCTCTCTGGGAATCGAGTCCTAGGCTCTAGGACTACCAGAGAAAAGGTCACCATTACCAGTGACTAAACGATATAGCAACTTGCGTGTTGTGAGAGAAACCAGTGAAGGTCTCATAGAAACTCTGATGGCAATGTATTCCACTGTTATGTTATAGTATGTACACTAAATTCCGCCAACATTTGAGCACAAAGGCAGGTTAAATCATCATGCCAGCAGGCTTTAGGTTTCAGCCAATGGCAGCTACTTTGGTCGATATTTACTCTAGTATTCCTAGAGTCTGTGTTTCGATTACCAGAGAGGTATATATTAATTATGCAATGTGCAATGTGTGTCTATGTTATGGGATGGCTCCTTATGCTACAAAAGTGTTGTGTGAAATGAATCGCTGTCGATGTACGAACTAAGTGATATGATCTGATAATGTAGCAATTTTAGTTGTTTGCTGTTGCAGTGATACCATTGTGAGCTGGTGCAATATAATGGTTATGTATGATGTGTGGCATAATGCAACATATTCATGCATAATCCAATGAACACCATAACATTAGAGTAATAAGAGGATCACATACATACACCCTTCCCACCCTTCACCCCTCTTCTGTCCAGCTATCTAACCCAAGAGTGAACCAGTTATACCAGTCACTCTTCTACTCAACAAGTAAGCTTTGGAACTCCCTCCTTCAATCTGTTTTCCCTCATCCTTTGACTTCAACTGCTTCAAGTTTCGTGTGTCAAGGCAATCTGACTCTAACGTACCTTGAATTTGGCTCTATCATTCTTTTGACTTTGGGGAGACACTTGTTACAGGCAGCTTTAGCTTTGTCTCCTTCATACACATAACAAAATATACACATTGTATATTGGTATACGTAAAATGATACATATTATATGCTGGTTGTGGAGGTGTAGTGGTCAATGTTTCTTCAATATTTGTCGAAGCAATTTCGCATGAATTTTGAAATACCCGCTGGCCACGTGAAATATGTGATTGGGTCGTCTATTACCAGTGATGACGGAGCAGATTATGTAATGGTTGTTGCTGACACGGTTGTAGTTTAATGATGGTAAACTATGTTTGGTGGCTGGCTGATAGACCCCCACACATCATGGTTAGTGGATATGATGGGGTCATTAATACACTAGATTGCCTGGCTCAATCAGGATAATGTAATTAATATATACGAACATAAGATAATACAAAATAAAAACGAATATACCTTGAGCCGTATTTAGCGCCATGAGTTATGACGCAATTTGATAGTCTATTCTGGCTATCATTAGGCGAATTTCCTCAGCTTTCAGTAATAATTGAGTTGGTTTTGACCGGTTAGATTACTAAAGGTCCTTCCTAAACTGCATAAAATCGTCTAATGATAGCCAAAATAAACTGCTAAAACGGGTTAAAAACCTGAAGGTCGGTCGTGGACTAGTGTATCATATAGTACGTTAGTCGACACTTTATTAACATTATAATCCACCATTGATAATACTGTACAATTAGGGTTTTTAGGCACATCACCCTATTTGGTCCAAGGGGTGGGGATGGGGGGGCAATTATTATAATTATTATTATTATTATTATTATTTTAACTTCCCTGTTTCGCTCTATTACTTTGGATATTTTAAGACGCTTCGCCTCATTCTGTTGTCGATTTTTCCTGGGGGAGCGATAGCTATAGCCTGTAACTTATATGACATCTTCCTATCGAAAAAAATTACACATTTATCTTGAAGGGGGTCTGGGTGGCAATTCTGTTTAGCTTGAAGGAAGTTTGGAATGGTATTTTTGTTAGCCTAGGGGACACAATAATATACATTATTCGAAAGTGGGAGAAGCAAAACTAAATTATCAATAATAATTGAACACAATATCATAATAAATCACTGGACGTGGGATAGAAAGTGTTAAGGAAATGCACGACTGTGGAATTACAGAAAATAAATGAAATCAATTACGTAAAGTTTGATGATCTTTATTACCACTTAATGGATGATGATGATGCAGCAGTGGTAAATGTAAATAATTGGAAGAAACATCAAGACATATAAAAGACAAACACAGTACGAACAGAAGTAAACAAATTGAATGTGAATGAGCATACACAAACTATGGGAGATCCAAAAATGAATGACCCTTTGCAATATCGCGAATAAACGATACCAAATACAAACAAATACAAATAAGGTTCACGGATTACTCTAACGAAATCAATATTGTCATGTCGAGTGGGAGAATGATGGTAGACGTAGATAAACAAAATACATGCACGTACACAAATATATTTGGATGGACTGAACACACACACACACACACACACACACACACACACACTTGACCTTACTTGAATATAATGGTCGCGTTCATATTAGACCTTATAATCGAGAAACAGAGATACAGACAGATAGGCAAACAGAGTGACTGACTGACTGGCAGTGAAAGAGAAAACAAATGTTTTTGCTACTTCCTCTCATATGTATCTTATAAGTAATCGCTTTTAATACAACCCATGTCCTATATTCTATTAATAGTGAACATGCTGGTCAAAATGTTTAATTTATTATGGCGAGCTTTAAACGATATTTATTAAATCAAGATTGATCTTATAGAAAATGTAGGGGTTTCAACTTTTGCAAATATATATTTTGACTTTTGCAGAAGCTTCCAATACTATAAAAATCATCTACATATAGCGAAAGAAAAAGACACCTTCCTCATGCGGTTATTCTTCGAATTTCTGATATACTGTATTGTCCTTTTCTTCCACTGTCTCAAAATATGGGATGAATCATTTGTCAGTATATGTTAAGGCCGGATCACCTCGTTGGAGTCATATGGTCTGTGTTGTATGTGTATCTATGTAACTATGTTATTTCAGTAAACCTCGGGTTTATGCGACCTTCTTTATCTTGGAGGTCCCTTCGATTGCCATCTCGCCTAAAATCAGAATTGAAGGTTTGGAATAAGCCTGCCAAAGTAGGGGGTACAGAGTGGGGATGTGCTCTTGTGCTGCCGGAGAAAGACATCCCTGCGAATGCTGTTTAATGCGTTCCACCACATGTCTATCTTTAGAAGCACTCGTTTATCCCAGGCTTGGCTGAGGTAAGTGCGGGTTGCGTGTACAGAAGCTTCACCTCCCTCTGGTGTTCCAAAACCTAGTTGAACTGGTCTTAAGTGTTGACCTAGGCTATTCAAAAGTGGTTTCAAACCCACCTTTGTGGCAAGGCGGCGGAAAGTGTTCCCTACTGCTATTGGGCGCACACTGCCATCTTTTTTGGCCAGTGCACAGGGTGATGCCCCCAAAAATGGGGGTGTGACACAGTCGGGTACTTCCCCTCTTAAAGCCATGTTGATAAATTTGCTGAGGGTTTCCAAGAGTGCCTCCCCAGCTGCTCCTGATCCCTGGCTCAAGAGCCCTTTGAGGTGGATGGGTCGGATACCATCTGGGCCTGCGAGTGAACCTGCTGGAAACGAAGTCACTGTGGCAACCACCTGCTCCTTCGTGAAAATTGAAGGTTGGGGCATCTGGGCAAACGGGGCTGGGGGCAGGCTTAAGTCCACAGGTGAAGGTGGGTGTTTTCCTCGTCGGGCTTCGGCAACTTCGGTGCCATGGCCAGCAAGAGGCTGTTCAGCCTCTTCCTCTTCCTTGTCCTGTTGTTTCTGGGCCCTATTTGGTTGCTTATCAGGGGGGTCTACCAGCCTTTTGCATCCATATACTGTGCTACTTAACGTTTCACTCTGGTGGCGAGTGAAAAATTAAGATAGTCTTGTATGTTGGTTCTGGGGGGCCCTATAAGAGAAACCAAGGAGCCGTGCCCATGCGAGGGGTGTAAAGATATAGTGCCTGCTTTATGATGGTTGTAAGGGCCTCCACCACTTTGATTCTGGTTCATTACGGTACCCTGGCAAGGACCCTGATCCGTGCTTTGCATTTTTTTGTTTTTTTGTTTTTTTTTCCACAAATTGACCAGGTCAATAAACAGGTCTAAACCAGCCGGAACATTTTCGCAACACATTTCTTGCTCTGATGTGTCCACAGATAAAACACATAGTGTCGCCTAGACCATAGTCCTCCTAGATTATCGGTTCCTCTTCCTTAATTAACCAAGCCGACCTCCTGATGAGCCTGGTTTTCCAGTGGGGCTTACACCTCTGCCATATCTCTTTTTTTTTTTTTTTTTTTAAAGAGACAATGAACGGAGGAAGGAAAAACACAGATAAAACAAAAAGGTCCATGTGCCTAAAGGCATCCTTCATTCATAAAATGTTTGTAACAACTGGATTTAAACATTTGTAGATTGTAAGTTTGTGGATAGCAATTCGAGGGAAGTGAATTCCAAAGAGTAGGAGTTCTAGGGATAAATGAATTTTGATAAGCAGAAGTTCTGCATTGTGGAGGAGAAAGTGTAAATTCATGGGCGCTCTCAGCTGCCCTAGTTCTACGGGGAAAGATGTGGAGAGGCGGCACAATTGAAGCAAGTTCCTCGGAACAATTGCTGTGAAAATATCTGTAGAATAATGCAAGGGATGCAACGTTTCTTCGTATGGATAATGTAGGAAGGTCCTGTGTGATTGCAGGGTTTTTGATTAATCTAATAGCTTTATCTTGAATTTTGTCCAACTGCCTCAATACAACCACTCCACTTCCACTCCACAGAGGTGAACAGTAATCCATCTGAGAACGCACATGACTTTTATATATTACGGCCAACTGCTCGTCAGTGAAGAATTCTCGAACTCTGTACAGGAGTCCCAGATTTTTAGAGGCATTCTTAGCAATGCTTCTAACATAATGTGTCCAGCTCAAGTTAGTAGTTAATGTTACACCGAGAATGTCAATACTAGGGGAAGTGGGAATATTTACATTATTAAAAAATATATGGGAGTCAGTGAGATTCTGTCGGTTAGAAAATTGAATGTACTTGGTTTTCTGTGCATTAACCTCTGAAGTGCGCATGGGGGTAATTGGAAACGTCCCCCTGTGCTGACGTATTTGAGGTGTTTCCGTCACTAAAATATTCATTGTGCCATTAATAGCATTAATACTTATCCATATGCGCCTATTATGGGTTGATTATAAAGGTATTAACCTGAAACAACAATAAAACGAGTGAAAACAGCGTTTGGATGGTCAAAATCGGAGATATAGCCCGCGAGTTGTATAATGTATGGGTGAGGCAATCTGCTTTCCCCGCCAATTTCCCCCAAGGCCACTGAGACACAGTCGATCGATACTCTCTCTCTCTCTCTTGCACTCGCTTGCTATCAGTGATGACCACACCCTCCAATCGGATTTCTAATGTTAGCACGAAAATATACCTCAGAATAAGGGAATAACAGGGAAAATAGGTGATAAATGAAGGAGAGGAGGAAAGTGGGGAAGGAGGGGAGGTAGAGGACTGAGATTTTGCATGGCCCAGGGGCCCAAAAAAAATAAAAAAATAAAGTTTTTTTTTTTTTTTTTTTTTTTTTTTTTTCGATGTCAAAAGTTTATTTTTTTTTTCTCTGTCTCTTAAGAGTCTCCCCGCAGTGCGCCGGGGGAACTCTTAAGAGTCTCCCTGCAGCTCCCGGGTTAAAGGAAACTAGATTCTTTTGTCCCCATTCTTCAATTCTAGAAAGGTCCTGGTTCAGAGAAATTGCAGTGCTTATTTTTGAATTTATAAGATCGGGTTGGGTGAAAGAATTGGTAAATGTGAAGGAACTGTGGAGTGTTGAGTCATCTGCGTAGGAATGTATTGGATTATGAGTGGTAGATATGAGATCATTGATATGAATGAGGAACAGAGTTGGGGCCAAAACTGATCCCTGGGGAACA
This sequence comes from Paralithodes platypus, assembly GCA_032716605.1. Classification (NCBI taxonomy): domain Eukaryota; kingdom Metazoa; phylum Arthropoda; class Malacostraca; order Decapoda; family Lithodidae; genus Paralithodes; species Paralithodes platypus. Next base: position 41,229,885 of record CM064483.1, on the reverse strand, counting down.
CCAGCATTTATTGAGTGAAATTGAGATAAAGGCCATCTACCATTACACATATTTTTCTGTCATGAAGATAAGAAGAAATTAGTGGAACTAATGATGCAAGGCCGTAGTGTGACATCTTCGACAATAAGGATTGATGCCAGATTCTATCAAATGCCTTTGATATATCCAGTGCTATTGTATGTGTTTCACCATGTTGGTCTGTAGCTTGGTTGATTTGATGCGTAAGAAGGCAAAGAATGTCTGCAGTTGATCAAGGCAAAGAATGTCTGCAGTTGATCGACATCGTCTAAAACCATATTGCCTATCACTCATCAATTTATTATTCTCAAGATGCTTAATTATGTGATTATTTAATATAATTTCAAAGACTTTACCAAGAGTGGAAGTTATAGCTATTGGTCTGTAGTTTATGGATCTGAAGAGGCACCTTTTTTAGGAACTGGATGGATGTTTGCTTCTTTCCAGGGTACTGGGAAGCATGAGGTATGAGTACATAGCCGGACAAATTTTGCCAATACAGGAGCGAGCACCAAGGAGCAATTCTTAAGTACTATTGGAGGAATTTCATCTGGACCAGGAACCTTATCTACTGCTTCAGAGACCCCGGGAAATCTCTCCTGGCACATATTTAGATTATTGCTGTTGTTATTAATGTACAATTGATTGTATGCTTAAAATTCTCATATCATAATTAAGCTTTCTGGTGGGTTCATACACGCAATTGGCCTCTTTTTCCTACAGCTAAGTAGTTACATATATACATCCTCGGCATTGGGCACCGGTACAACTAAAAGATCCTAATTATTAAAAGGAAACACGTCAATTGTATCATATGATTAAATTGGTGACTCCACCTTTATGCTTAAGTAATAATAAACTACTTACTATACTTATAATGCCGTCAAAATTAAGATAGGGAGAGAGGAAGAGAACGAGAAAGAGCCAGGATCGAGTGAGTGACTGAATCTAGGAAAGCAATTTTGGCAATTTTTTTAAATTGGACAAAATACTGAGAGAGATAAATAGAGATAGCGAGAGCGAGAGAGAGAGAGAGAGGGGTGGGGGGGGGGGAGGGAGTGGAATCGAGAGGGAGAGGGAGCTGGCCTAGTTGTGGTATTGAATAATGTTTGAGAAAAACAAAATAAACAAAAAGAGCGATATGTGATGAATACGTGAGGTAATTGAAAGTGGATGGAAAGATGTTCAGGATAAAAAGTAGCGATATATACGGATTACGTAATGGTGTATGTGTTTATAAGGAGAGCATATTATAAACTATCCATATTGAAGTGGATCTGACAGAGTATTATGCGGTATTCAAATATTTGGCACAGAACTGTAGGAGTCTAATTTGGATATCCACAGTAATACATAATCATACACACTTTTGACGTTATGTACGCGCACTCAGTTACAGCCTATGGGTTACACAAACATTGAACACCCGATACACTGTAGAGAGGGTTCGATATAAAGGTCTTTAAACTGGCACCGCAGCAAACAAACAGAAATTGGCCTACAAGGTTATTATTGTACAAGGGAGTACAAAGGAAATCAAGCAACAACAGATCTAGTGACCCTTCTAGGCTGCTTGTCCTCCAAAACACTGAGGATCAAGTGTCCAAACAGTGGTTTAGAATGGGTAAGGGAACATTGGAAAGGGAATTACTGCCCTGGAACTAATGTCCGTGGCAGGATTAGGAAGTTAGTAGGGGACAGAGGGGTTAGTAACAGAGGGGGGGATATTGCCCTTATTACCAAAAAGATATAAACAAGCTAGAACGAGTTCAACGTAGAGTTACCAAAATGATACCTAGCCTAAAGTACAAACGCAGTCAGTCGCGGGTTTGATGCGATATATTTGTCTAGCCGGAGTTTAAATGAATCAACGGTGATGCAGTCTATAACGTCTCGGGGAAGCCCATTCCACAAGTTGACAGCTCGATTGAAGAAGAAATTCTTAGATTCGTGTGAGTTAAAAGATTTACCAATAATTTTGCAACCGATTCCCCGCGTGTAATTAGATTGGTCGATAGTGAAGTACTTACTACAGTTCATATTGTGGATGCCTTTGATGATTTTGAACACTTGAATTAAGTCACCTCTTAATCTGCGCTGGGTTAAAGGAAATAGATTTAATTCTCTAAGACGCTCTTCGTATGGTTTGTTCTTTAGGCTAGGTATCATTTTGGTAACTCTACGTTGAACTCGTTCTAGCTTGTTTATATCTTTTTGGTAATAAGGGCACCAGGATTGAAAGCAGTATTCCAGAAGAGGGTGGACTAAGGAATTGTAAAGGGCTAGGATCACTTCTTTGGATTTATGCTCAAATGACCTGCCTATAAAGCCAATTATTTTGTTTGCCTTCTTAACAACTTCTGAACATTGTTGACTCGGTTTTAGGTTACTCGATATTGTTACTCCCAGATCGGTTTCTCTGTTTACATTCTTAAGCTGAGTGCCATTCATCGAATAGTTTGCTTTCTCATTTAGGTATCCGATATGTAGTACTTTACATTTATCCGCATTGAAACTCATTTGCCAAATTTGGCGCCAACATGACAATTTATCTAGATTGTGTTGCATATTGTCAACTTGTTCTTTTGAGAGTACGCTATTTGCAATTTTTGTATCGTCAGCAAATTTTGAGATTGTACAGGTGAGACCCTCATCTATGTCGTCTATGTAAATTAGAAAGAGAATTGGTCCTAGTACCGATCCCTGGGGTACCCCGCTACTTACATTGGTCCATTTAGATGCCTTACCGTTTATGACTACTCTTTGCTTTCTGTCGCTGAGCCAATTTTCTATCCATTTAAACACACCGTCTTGTATTCCATGCGCTTTTAGTTTTAGCAGTAAACGTTTGTGGGGAACTTTGTAAAGGCCTTTTGAAAATCAAGGTATATAATATCTACAGCTTTACTCACATCGTAGAGGTTGAGGATATCGTGGAGGAAGTCTAAGAGGTTTGTTAAACAGGAACGTTTTTTACGAAAGCCGTGTTGAGTATCTTTAAGTATGTTATTTTCCTCTAAGTTATTTACGAGTTTCTTATTACTTACGAAATACGAGTTTTACGAGTTTACTCTTATGACCGTTTCTAGCATTTTACATACAACTGAGGTTAAGCTAATTAGACGATTGTTACTGGGTAGGGATTTGCAGCCTTTTTTTAATATCGGAGTTACGTTGGCTAGCTTCCACTGATCAGGCATAGTTCCAGACTGCAAGGATTTATTGAATAGTAATGTCAGTGGTTTGGAGAGCTCATCCTTAGCTTCCTTTAGAACTCTAGGCGAGATTGTATCAGGTCCAGGCATTTTATTTACCTTAAGTTTATCTAAACAATTCAATACTTCTCTCTCTGTAACGGTGATATTGCTTAGAACATCTGAATTATCAATCTGAATCGGCGATGGTGTAGGGATATCACTGAGATCTTCTGTTGTAAAAACTGATGCAAAGAAGGTATTGAGGGCATTACTCATTTGTACTTCGTCTTTGGTGTATTCTCCATTTTCATCGACTAACGGTCCAACTGTTGAAGTAACTACTTTTTTCTTTCTGATATAACTATAGAATTCTTTCGGGTTTGTTTTACTTTGATTCGCAATATGTAACTCTAAGGTCTTTTTACTTTGCCTAATTAACTTTTTGGCTTTGCGTCGTAGCTCTACAAATTTCACCCGTTCTTCGTCATTTTGTGAGGATTTTAATCTATCATTAGCACATTTTTTTAGCAAGCAGGCAGTTTGAAATATCTTTATTCCACCATTTGGGCTTATTATTATGGCCTGGACGCCGTATTTTCGATGGTATGCAGTATTGCACTGCTTTTTGGTAAGTGGTTTCAAATAACTTCCAAGATGTATTTATGTCGTTATTGTTAATTAAAAAGCTCCAGTCAGTTTCTTTAAACATAGCTCTAAGTTTATGGAAGTTTGCTTTCTTGAAATTAGGGACTTTTTCGATGCTACTATTTGGTTCGTTACTAGTAAACTTTAAAGTGAAAATTATCGTACGATGGTCGCTGTTACTGAATTCATCACCAACATTCAAGTTCTCTATTAATTCTTATTTTGTTGCAAGTACAATGTCAAGAACGTTATTACCACGGGTCGGCGTTCGAACAAATTGATAAAGCGAACTCTTTTGCAAGTTCGTATACAAGTCATGTCCGGAGTGAAGTAAGAGTATCGCCCCACTTGGTCACAGGTAATTTAACCCTCCTGGCCCGGTTGTCATTTTAAAATTACATCACGAATTAAGGGCCGGTGCCCGGGTGTCATTTTAAAATCTGTAAGTTTGAAAGCCTATTCAGCTTGGTCTGAACGCCGTGCGTCCGACGCATGTAAACAAAGCCGATCGTTACGTCACCGCACCTCCGAAAACAAGAAAGAGAAGACTCGTTTGTTATTGTATGTCTGTATGTCGTTGTTTCAGTAGTGAAAAGATCGTCATATTGCTAACATCGCCTGCAAGTGCTCTCCACTGAAATCGCCATCACAACTGAACCAGTTGACATAGAGAGCTCTACTCAACGCCAGTCTACAGATTGGAAACCGCACTACATTTATAGATGCGTGGACAATTTCTAGCAGTTAAACTAAACAAAAATACGGTAGCCTAGTCCTAGACGTTTTTCGGCCAGATCGCCCGGGTAGCCCACACTGTCATTTTGAGAGCCTGCCCGGGCCAGGAGGGTTAAAGTCGCCAAAAATTACGGTATCCTGTAAGGTACTTACATTTGCAATTTGTTCGTAGATTTCTCGGTCAGTTTGCACTGATTGAGCTGGAGGTCTGTATATTAATGCAAGTATTATTTTTGTACCTGTATTATTCTTTATTACCTCAAAAGATGTGTCGACATTCACAATTTGAAGTTTTGAAAAGAGGGTAGGGTTAAGACTTTCTTTGATATAAAGTAAAAAGGCACCTCCATTTCGATTAATTCGGCTTTTCTCAAACATTACATAACCGGTAAGTGAATATTCTGCTAAAAAGTCTGTATTTTCTGTATTGAGCCAAGATTCTGTTATGCCAATCACATCATAATTTTCTGTAAACACTACCTTCTCTAATTCTGAAAATGTATTGCGTATGCTACGAGCGTTTGCATAGAAAACCTTTAAATTTGTTATTTTAGAACTCGCGAAACGCTCTTTAATAATATTTTTGGTTCTTGTCGGATTTACATTTATGTTCATGGCTGTCCTCAGTCCTCGCTGTCTTCGGTCCTTATCGCTGGTAGGCCTCGGTTGCCTCTGTTTTTTGCTTGGCGTTGGATGATTTATGTAACTGCTGCTTCTTCTCGGATGGCGTTTTTTTATCCATGGCTGCGGACTGCTTCGTGTAGGAGACGACCCATGCGTGCTGAACCCACAGGGTTTAGATCAGTGCCATCCTTGTGGAACAGAGTAGGCTGGTTGTAGAAGTTGTCCCAGAGGTTGATGAATTCAACTTCTTCCTTCAGACACAAATATTTTAGTCGGCTATTTGTGCTGAAGGCCTTGTCGTAGAATTTGTCAGGTGCGTCGATCTTGGGGAGAATGCCTGAGATGATGATATTCCTTGACTTGTTTTTGTAGTGCTGGATCATCTTGCGATATTTCTCCATCAACTCTTCGGATCTGGTGCGCATGACGTCATTTGAACCAGCATGGATGACAAAAAGGGTATTTTCATTTGCATCCTTTGTGGTATCTTATAAGGCTTCCACAATGTCGTCCAATCCAGCTCCTGGGATGCAAAATCTTTTTCGTCGATTTGGGACTCTGTCGCAGAACTCTTCGACCTGTCCTCATAGGATGGAATCCCCAACGAGCCTGGTCTCTTCTGGTTCGTCTTCCATCTCTACCAAGATCTCAAATCTGTTTGACATTGTGACTGGTAGAAGAGACCTTTTCTGTGTTGGCCATGCACCATTCCTCACTGGTGTAAATCCGGAAACCTGTGGTGGCGGGACTCTGCGTATAGGTCTGGGTGAGGAGTGGTTAGAACGGAGGCGAGGGGTTGGTACTGTTCGTGCTAGCAGGCTTCTTGCACGAGGAGTGGGGGAGAGACTAAGGTGAACAGGGCGGCTGTCCTGGTTTGATGTCGGCTTAGGTTCGTCAGAAGCATCTGCTGCAGTGGCTACTGCAGGTGTTGGATTGTTGGCAGATGACGTTGGGGCGGTGGTGGATGCTGGAGTTGAAACAATTGGAGTTAGTGATACTCCAACGTTGAGTGTTACAAACTCTTAGAGTGATTCCAGCTTCCTGGTGAGGGCGTTGATCTTGTTGTGGGCTTCATCCAATTTTGCTGTCAAATCCTCTCGTTGCTGGCAGAGTCGGCAGACTTGTGGATCGGCAGGAGCAAACATGGAAGCACCAAACCTACCGGCGCAGTTCGTACAGGCACGAGGCATGGTGACGATCACTTTCTTCAGATCACTTCACTCACTTAAAAACACTTAACTCACTTTAAAAACACTAAACTCACTTTAAAAACACTTATCTCACTTTAAAAACGCTTATCTCACTTTAAAAACGCTTCACTCACTTCAGGTCGCCCTCACTTACTTAAATATGCCTAACCGAAACAAAAAAATTGAAATACGCACAAATAGGTTATCAGCGGTGATAGTCTAACCGAAAATTAAAACAAAACAAATTTGAATACGCAGTGATAGCCGAACCGAAAACAAATATATTTTTATTTAAACAGAAATAGGCCACCAGGGGTGATAGCCTATCCTAACCGAAAACAAAAATTATGAATGTACTGTGATGTACTGGAGACACTGAATACAAATGTATGAGAGAGAGAGAGAGAGAGAGAGAGAGAGAGAGAGAGAGAGAGAGAGAGAGAGAGAGAGAGAGAGAGAGAGAGAGAGAGAGAGAGAGACGAGTGAACACAACACTTTGGAACATGAATATTCAATAAAGGCTATTTTAACAAAATAGTAACGTAAATTTATAAAACCAATGTACTGAATACTAATAAATCAACCAGAAAACGCTCACCGAAATGCATGCGCTTAAAGTCTGTTCATATACATATGAATATATTACTTTAATTTAAAAAGAGGCTAAAATTCAATAGACTTCTTAATTCTACGAGACTTCTGAATACTGGACCAAAATTAAATTAATCCTAGACTCTTGACTTGAGTGCAAAACTTTATATCCCGCCTCTTGGCCAGAAAATTGACACCGGTGTCATTTCGTTTTATAGTCAACTCTGGACAATGAGAATTCAGCTTCAATTACAAATTAAATTTCAATTAAAAAAAGTCTATTGTCACAAAGTACATCATAGTTACATTCCACATAGTTATACAAGCAATTATACAATGAGACAATTGGGAACTGATGCCAAACGGCATATATGTCCCACAGCAATAAATTACTCAAATATAAATTGGTCAACAAAAGAAAGACTAGTGCTCAAGAAAGAGAACCTCAATACTAACAGAAGCATTACTACCAACTTGTTCGTTCATGCTCAAGAATATCTTAAACATTATTTATTTTTAATTCTCTACTCATTAAATATTCCTTTATCTACCTTTTAATTATTTCAAAACTACAATTTAGATTGATTTTATCCATTACACTATTCCATACAAATGCACCTTTATGTCTAAAAGTTCTTTTCCTTAAATTTGATTTTGCTCTGGGAATATGTAGCTTGTGACTCCGTCTGGTTAAATGTTGATGTATATTAGCATCTGATGTGAACATATCTTTGCAGAAGCTTGGCGTAAGATCTTTCATTATCTTAAACATAAGTTTAGCTACTGAATTAACAAAATATCTTTAAATGGTAATAGCTTTAAGGATTTAAATCTTGGTGCAGTATGTTCTCTAAAGTTGGCTGATTTAATTTTTCTTATTGTTCTTTTCTGTAAAGTTATTATAGGTTTTATATTACATTCATATGCATTACCCCAAACTTCTACCCCATAGTTCATATAGGGGTATACAAAAGAATTATACATGGTCACTAATGTAGATAAATGTAATAACGTTCTAGGTTTACATATTATACCTATACCCTTTGAAATTTTGCTTTTTAAGTATTTAACATGTTCCTGCCATGATAATTTGTCAGCTATGATTACTCCTAAGAATTTTGAGTGTTCTCCTTTTTGTAATGGTTTACCGTTTATACAGACGTTTACTTTGGGTTTTAATCGTTTCCCTTACATTGAACATATCTTACAATGCGTTTTGTCTACATTTAAAGAAAATTTATTAGCAATAGTCCATTCCAAAAGTGTGTTCATCTCCAAATTCATCATATCTATGACATTATCAATATTATCCACTTCCAAAAATATGTTTGTGTCATCTGCAAATAAAATTGGAAATATGTTAGCAGACACATTCGCTATATCATTTACATATTTCAAATATAATAATGGACCCAAGACTGAACCTTGTGGAACTCCACAATTTATATTTCCATAATTAGAATTCTGACCACTATAATTTACATATTGAGTTCTAGTATCCAAATAACTTCTTATCCAATCCAAAGCAACCCCCCTAATCCCGTTGCTACTAAATTTCCTAAGCAAAATGTCATGGTTTACAGTATCAAAGGCCATACTGAAATCTAAAAATACCCCTACTACATTTTTTCATGAATAAAGAGCTTCTCTAATCTTGTCAATTAACTGTATTAAGGCTAAGTTAGTATTATATCCTTTTCTAAATCCAAATTGGTAATTATAAAGTAAATTATGTTTGTTAATAAATGATATCAAATGAGTATACATTATTCGTTCAAAGATTTTTGAGAATAGAGGTTATATTGATACCGGACGGTAATTATTTACAAGTGATGCATCATTATTCTTATACAGAGGTATTACTTTAGAAATGTTAAGTTGATTTGGGAAAATACCCTCAGTCAAAGACATGTTTATTAGAGAAGTTAGGGTGCCAATAAAGTAGGGAAATGTCTCCTTGATAACAGTGGCACTAAACCCATCCCACCCTAGACTTTGTTTCTTCATGTTCCAAATTATACATTTTACTACATCAAAACTGGTTGGTTTTACAAACATTGTATTAGGGTTACTTGTAGGCATGAATGAAGAAAAAGTTCTTTGGATATTTGGTAATGACTGGCTAATTTTAGTACCAATATTTATATTACAATTATTAAAGGCATTAGCAATATGTTTAGCATCGCTTACCTTATGTCCAATTATATTAAATTCAGTGTTTTTCCTCGAGTTGGCTTTTTTATTGATAACTTGTCTAATCAGTTCCCAAGATGTTCTTAAATTACCTACATTACGTTTGAATAGTTCATCATAATGTTTCCTTTCTGCATTTCGTAATAATTTGTTCAAAATTCTTTTATATTCTGAATACAGCCTTTTGTTTTCTAGTGTAGAATATTTTATAGAATTTGTATAGTTTATTTTTAAATTTTATAGAATTTTTAAGACCGGAGGTAAGCCAATTCTTTCTGTTACGATATGATAGTTTTTTCCTTTTAAGTGGAAAACACTAATCATATAGTTTGGTAAATGTTGAATGAAATTTGTCAAAACCATCCTGCCATCTACTCTCACCAATAATGTTTGTCCAATCAGTTCTAGCTAATATTGCTTTGAACTTTTGCATGTTGTTTTCATTACATGAACGCTTAGTTTTACATTCTTTGATTTAAAAAAATAATAATATTGGTAAATTGTCAGAGAGGTCTGTATATAATATTCCACTAAACAATTCCTTATTTTGGAGATCATTACATAATATATTGTCAATTATTGTTGATGAGTTATCCTTTACTCTAGTTGGCTTATTTATGAGAGGGTACATAAAAATATGAAAACAATGTTGTAACAAAGTCCGCAGTTAATCTTTGAGTGTTAACGTTTAACAAATTAATATTAAAATCACCCATGAGATAGACAGTATTATTTTCACGACTCAAGGTATCGAATAAAGAATTCATGCTTACTATAAACTGTTCAATATTTGAATCTGGAGATCTATACACACAACCTATCACCATGTTCCTATTACAGTCAATTATTCCATTATCAACTTCTATAAATATGGATTCCACAGAGTTGCACGCTATTACAAGATCTCCCCTAAGTTTGTATTCAATAGTCTTGTTAATAAACAGTGAAACACCTCCACCTTTTTTAACCTTCCTGTAAGTATGTTCGTGTATATACGCAGCAATAAAATACCGGTCAACATTATTCTCATTGAACCACGTTTCAGTAAGACCTATTACATCAAACTTAACGTCAATATTTTGTAAATATGATTCAAATTTATCTAATTTTCTAGGAGCAATTCGTATATTTAGGTGGATCATTGATAATGTGGGTGAATTATCTGAATTACATTTACTTGTCATATATATACAGTAGGATCTTCAAAATAATAATTGCAATTAATATTTATGTAATTTTCATTATTATAGAAGCTAAGATCTGGATCAATGTCGTTAAAAATCATCATATTGTGAACTTCATTGCATTATTGAGGACTAAATATTTCATTTTCCAGTTCCTGTAATCTTTGATGATAGTCAGTAGGATGAACCTGTGTAATTAGTTGAGAAAAATAATTATCTGTTAGGCGGCTAAAAGGAACACATTTGTTTCTACACATTCCACACAGGTTATCAACTACCCGTTGATTTATTGGTCCATTACAATTATAGCATGGTAGGTTTACATTCCACACAGGTTATCAACTACCCGTTGATTTATTGGTCCATTACAATTATAGCATGGTAGGTTTACATTCCACACAGGTTATCAACTACCCGTTGATTTATTGGTCCTATACAATTATAGCATGGTAGGTTTACATTCCACACAGGTTATCAACTACCCGTTGATTTATTGGTCCATTACAATTATAGCATGGTAGGTTTACATTCCACACAGGTTATCAACTACCCGTTGATTTATTGGTCCATTACAATTATAGCATGGTAGGTTTACATTCCACACAGGTTATCAACTACCCGTTGATTTATTGGTCCATTACAATTATAGCATGGTAGGTTTACATTCCACACAGGTTATCAACTACCCGTTGATTTATTGGTCCTATACAATTATAGCATGGTAGGTTTACATTCCACACAGGTTATCAACTACCCGTTGATTTATTGGTCCATTACAATTATAGCATGGTAGGTTTACATTCCACACAGGTTATCAACTACCCGTTGATTTATTGGTCCTATACAATTATAGCATGGTAGGTTTACATTCCACACAGGTTATCAACTACCCGTTGATTTATTGGTCCATTACAATTATAGCATGGTAGGTTTACATTCCACACAGGTTATCAACTACCCGTTGATTTATTGGTCCATTACAATTATAGCATGGTAGGTTTACTTCACATCTAGGCATTATTAAATTGGGTAATATGTAAATTATCACAACATATAGTGTTCACTATACTATTATTTTCGGGAGTATAATTCTCTAAACAAAAACAATTCCGTGATAATACAAATAAACGCGGTTTGCTGCATACACAAATTAAATCAGATTCACTCATATATGTAAATGAAAATATACTAAGTATCACATTGAAATCACTGTACGTAAGTACAATACTAAGAGCTACATACGATGATTTATGAAAATCCGAAAAACAAGCATAAGAAAATGATCATGAACTATAATTTGTTGTTATAATAAATATGTTATGATAATGCAAGTAAAAGGCTCCCAAGTGCAAAACAAGAAAAACTGGTACATATAACACTACTTTAAAAGGAAATAGTTAAACAATCACGGAGAGAAGACATACTGTAACATTTTCCGTAACTCTTCTCTATATTTGGAATCTTTATCAACCAATACACATTACCCATAATATTTAACCATAGGAAAACAGAAAATATCTTCAACTATTTACTTAAATATGATAGTGTAATTGGGAATAAAATCAAAACACACACACGCGCACACGCACTAGTTATATCAATACAAATATGTTATTGGTTTCCGTCTATATAAATACCATCTTAACAGTGACCGTTTGCTTAACCCCTTCTGCACCGGCAACGCCCTTTCTACCCCAGTTCGGCCACCATTAAATGACCTTATTCAGCCCCATAAGGGTCTACAGCAATCAACAGGCTTCGAACCGACTCACTTAACCCTTTACACTACCACAGATCCCCCCTAATCTGCACATAATCATTCAAATGCAGCCAGAAAAAAATCACAAGACGTCGCGGCACAGAAGGGGCCAATGTCATCTCGGCGATCAGAATAAAACAGATCCTTGAATTAACCTTGGCCTGACAGAATGCACAGTCACCCGATTAATCCACGGAGACTCAAAAATTGTAGTTGTATAATTATATATTTTAAATCATTATAGAGATCAGTATCGGTAGTAATTATCTTGATTAGCTTACAATACACCCAGATAATATTCCGAAAATCCGCAAAGCAATCCAGCCACTGCACTATGTGTGCAGCGCTCACATAATTACCATTATCAATCCCTATTGGAAATTAATAAAAATACGTTAATCATAATTTTTTGATCTTGAAAAATATTCAACATATTTCAGAGTAATAATAATCATAATAATAATAACCATATTATTATTATAATAATAATACTAATAATACTAATAATAATAATAAATAACATATTAAAGTCATACGAATAAAGAAGAGAACCACAACTGATTAGCCACATTAACAAAAGACACCAACATGTGGTTAGAACATTCTGGAATTTTGATCATACTATTACTAACATAGTTGAAACATATTGAAAGAAAGGACACATTAATAATTAATTGTATCATACAACACCTTTTAACCCTACCAATATGCAAGCTCCACATTCTATGAAGAGAGACACTTTAATTACCATTTGCGAGTTAAACAAAAACAAATATAAATATCATGACACATATGAATAATCATAGACAGACTTTTATATCCATGAATACTTGAGTGGACACACACACACACACACACACATATTACACATTATTCATGATGTTAGTAAGGAATTTGTACAGTCAAGAGCATAAATAGCAACGCATCTACTTGAATCAGTATCCAAGAACGAACCCTCAAGTTCGAACCTCGAAACCACGAAAATATCACACCTTCTCGATTCGAACTTGGGGGTTCGTTTTCCGATTTTGGGCCCCTTACTGCAAAGTTCCATTTTCGTGTCAAGGTCAGATCTACTGTAGTCTATGAAGGATGTTATCAAATAAAGTTAGTAAATGTATAATGAGAACGTGATAATGTAGAAAGACAAAGACTGGGATTCTCAATAGTAAACATGACAAAGAGATATTAAAATATAAAACTGTAATCCCCGAAATGAAAAAGGGGGAGGAGAGCAAGAGATAGAAAAGAGAACACAGGATGGAGTAAGGGAGGAGAGAGAGAGAGAGAGAGAGTCGCAAGGAATAGTGTGTTTCTCAAAGACCTTGCGGTTCATTCCACGGTGTTAATCGAAGTGGGATGAAATATATTCTGTATGGCATAACACTCATTGCAGAGTGTGCAAAGCACTATCTATGATCTTCTTGTACTGCTCTACTGAAGAACTACTTACACATTCTGAGGGAAGTTTGTTTTTAATAAGACAAATTTCATACGTGAAAAGGTTTCTACAAATACTATTGCTGCACTGTTTACATTCTAATTTCCAGCCATGGTTGGTGTTGCATTGATATTTAGGCTAAATATTTTGCTAGTATCCACATTGTCAAACCCAAAAAGTATTGTAACATCTTCAAAGAACTGACTTCGTAGTCTGAGTGTTTCCTACGAATATATATTTAGTGTGAGAGAGAGAGAGAGAGAGAGAATATAATTATGTGTTCATGAGTCACAATGAATATCTATCTTGCGGATGACATTTCTTCCAATTGTTATTCATCTTTTTTCACAAAATAATGCACACACACACACACACACAAACACATTATATATATATATATATATATATATATATATATATATATATATACAGTATATATACCGGTATATATATATAATGCAAAATACAAAGGTAGCAAACATTGACATATCTCATTACGCTCCCTCTCACACTCACACACACCCACACACACGGAGCAGCAGCAACCAGCAAACATGAGATCAGAAAACATCTGAAGTGCGGCCCAATACCAATGGTATAAGTTATGGACTGATGGCCGGCGGGGTTGTATCTGGTTGTGATAATGTGTGGGGGAAGGGAAGGGGGGGGGGGGAGGGAAGTTGATCGTGTTTAGGTGTGTGTGTGTGTGTGTGCGCAATAGCCAATGTACTACTACTACTAATACTAATAATGATAATAATAATTATAATAATAATAATAATAATAATAATTGAAGGAGTAATTCCGTCCGACAATCAGGAGACGGGATTAGCTCAGATGGTTAAGCTAGGTTTACCCTTTAAATCTTGTCACAGGCAACACCCTGACACTCCACCGCGCTCGACCAATCGACGGCCTCCTGTGACGCAGCACAAAGAGCAACTCTCACCTCGACCTGTATACGCTCGCCTCATAACTTGCTATATTTCATCCTGGTCGCAGATGTTCTATTACAATGGTGCCACCCTCATACTCCTGTCAGCCACTACAGAACATCTCTAAAGCTAATATATAAGCTTCCAGGAGAATATTACGAAGGTGAAATAAAGCAGGAGGGGAAGTTGGAATTTCGAAGCGAGCGGGCTGGTGTAGCTCCCGAGCGCGCAGCTCGGCCAATCACAGGGCCCCGTTCCGTGAGGGAGGGGTATAAAGGAAGGTGGGCTGGGCCACAGGACTGTGGCAACCTTGGCCTATGGGGTTGGCAACGCTGGTTTAAATCAGCGAGGTTAAGCAACGTGGGGTCTGGTCAGTAGTTGGATGGGTGACTGCCTGGTACCAGCACACAGCTGTTGGGTGGCCCTGGACCAGACCGGTGTAGCTGGATGGGTGATTGCACCCGGGACCGACATTGATCAGATGGTTGTCACACATGAATGGGATGGGTGAAATTTCCTTGGCTTGCCACCAGGGTCCAAGTAGCCCAGGAGTGTTGAACAAACTCCAATTCCTGTGTAGTTCCGTCTCACTCAGACGAAAATGAGTACCTGGAATCGTTGTGGCTCAAATGAATCCAGGGACCTGATTGGTGGCTTCCTGCAACCAATCAAACACACGAGAATGAAAACTTGGCTAGCCACCAGGATTGCTCAGTAGTCATTGGGCTGGCCTTCTCTCGTGTTCGCCTCGTCCCACCCATACGTAAAACTGGGTACCTGGAGTGTAAAAACAGCCTTGGCAAGGTCGTATCCAGGGGTAAATTTGATTACTTGTCTCATCTCTCCTATACTCCCTCCGTTCATAAGTGTCTGTCTGTCCTGCCTGTACCCCATCCTAGCCCAAATAAACACAACTCACGCAGGTTGGGTCAAGCCCCGACGCCTTCATCTCCTACTACAATTCACTTCCTCACCTCCTACTACTTCCTCTGTCCCAACTCTAATATTCGAGGCATTGGGTGATCAAAATTATTACTTGTCTCATCTTTCCTATATTCCCTCCTCCACAGGACTCGTAGGTTATTTCCCAAGAGCCTTTAAAACTGCTAAAATGATATTCATACCCAAAGCAAACAAAGATAAAACACTAATATCCAACTATAGACCCATATCGCTGTTGGAATTCTTAGGCAAGGTGCTAGAAAAATAATACACAACAGAATGATTCCGCAATTAGAGAACACAATGAATTCAAGACAACATGGTTTTCGAAAGTATAGAGGTACTCAAACAGCCATTGCAATTATTACAGAAATTATAGCAAAATCAAAATCTCAAGGAAACCAAGTAATAATGGTACTTCGTGATGTGTCAAAGACCTTTGATAAAGTCTGGCACATGGGATTGTAATATAAATTACTCAACCTTGGCCTACATACAAACATTGAAAGGCTTCTATGCTCATACCTACAAGACAGATATGCCCAAATACAAATAGGAAAGGTCTTGGGTCCCAAATTCATGCTACAAAGTGGAGTTCCCCAGGGAGGATGCCTATCCGCTCTCTTATATGCAATATACACCTCTGATATGCCACAGCCAACGCCAAACAGTGAACATGTAATCTAAGCTGATGACATTACTCAAATAATCTCAGTTCCTAGCAAATGTACTAACATGGCAGTCAGAAGCGTAAAGAGAGCAATTGAATCAATTAGGCTAACACCTTTGAGAAAATGTGGAAGATAAAAACTAATTTACAAAAATTCAAAGTTATTCCACTAACTAAGAAAACCTTTCCACCTCTAGAAATAAACAATAATATTATTAACTACTCAAACGAAGGTACAGTTCTGGGGTTAAAAATTAAAAAAATTGGTTACCAATCCTTCATAAGTGAAAAAGTCAGAAGGTGTCAACAAGTCCTTAATGATATATCCATTTTTAAAGACACATCAATACAAACCAAAGACAAATTATACATGGCACTTATAAGATCTATCCTAACATACCCAGCCTCACCATTAAATATAATTAGACCAAACCTAATGAACAAACTACAAGTTTGTCAAAACAAATGCTTAAAATTTATCCACAACATACACTACCCAGAACTAATCAGAAGTGAAGAGCTGCACAACCGTTCAAATATGCAACCTATAAATTTAATATTACATGAACAAGCAAAAGTAACTTGGGACAAAGTATGCTCACTCGATATAGACACACAATTTAATAATTTATTCCCCGACATTGAACTGATCCGACATCAACCTTACATTTTCAAGAGCAGATATGATGCAGCACAACTCGACAATCCTCTTCCCATATATACCTTTAACTAAGTATTTAGACCAAAAACTAACCAATTATAAGCAAGGGGAACACAAAATACCTCAATGGATTTTATAATAATGTACAGTATATAACATATGTAAATAAAGATAATGTGTAATTATATTTACATAATATTTTCTATGTACAAAGTAAGCTAAGTTAGCAGAATCTCTGATCACTTTCCGCTGCTGGGTTCTCGTGATCTGTCCGGTGGGGTAATACAATATCCCGCCGAGCAGAAGCGGGGGCTTGGTCGGGTGAGTGCTTGGGAGGACACTTATATACTGAATCTCTGAACAGCATTTTTGGGAGGCTTGTCGGGCAAGAATTGGTGGGATACTGCATCTGGCCTGTTTTTGCCGGACAAACTTCTTCGGGTGTGTTCGGGAGGACGTGGTATAAAATAAAATGTCTTAGGTTTTAATATTGAAATGAGACGAATAAATAACAACAGGAGACGGAGCTGAGCTATTCTGAACCGAGCCAATTGCTACATATTCATGAATTACAGGAGCAAGATGAATACAATTTTATAAAGTAAAAACAGGCATACAATGACACTGCACCGACTACAATGAAACGACTATTATAATATCAGATATGTATAGTAATTAAATAATGGAGCATTCTGGTTGAGCCCGGAACCTATTTTACTCTTTAACTTTATTTCTAAATTCTCTCTTTATTTTGTTCTTATACCAATCCCAAAAACCCTCCACTCACCCACCAAAATATCTTCAACTCCCATGCTCCCCAACTCCTCCCCAAAATATTTGTAATAGTTGCTTATATCTTTACTCCAGCCATCGGTCGGTCGGTCGGACAGGACTCACTCTGCCACGGGCACCTGCCCGGAGCACATAGCCACGCTCTCAATAGACACACCCCCCTTGCTCACCTTGGTGCCCATGGGGAGATATATAAGCCTGCTTCTGTTCTCCAGCACGAGCTCTACTGAACACAAGATGAGCCAGGACCCAGTACAACGCCCACCCTTGGCACAGTTACACCTACAATATCCTGATGCCCGCCGACATATCGCTAGCCTTCACACAATAAGCCAAGCGATTCAAGAGTGTCACCTGGTGGTAGATGGTACCGAGAAGAGTGACCTGAGGTGTTGGCCAGCTTTGAAGTGGTGAAGAGAGAAAGAAGAGATATCTTGCCTGCTATTTGTTTTTATAGAACAACCAAAGATAAACTGATTAGACAAATGATGAAATAAAGAGATGATGTGTTAAGATATATAGCTGTAATTGTTAGTAAAGGCACTCAACCAGCCAGCTACCAATAGTACAGGATCTTATAGGATATTAAGTAAAGATATGTTAAATGTTAAGTGGGAGTTCTTCGGGATAATGCTATAAGTGGAAATAATTGATAACGCCCAGGTAATTGAGATAACTGGGTTTGCCTGAGCAGTTTTCAGGGGTTTAGCATTTGCAAAATAGGTTAGACCTAGCTGAAGAAATAAGTTAGAGAAGGGCTTCAGCCCAGACCCATGAAATACTCTTTTTGTTATAAGGAAACAACAAGTATTGATTAGATATTCACCTCATCGACAGCATGATTTTGATTGCGCGTATATCTAGCCAACTAGTTTTAAGGATATCATTGTTTGAATAACAGTTTGTAATATTGTTAAAATGACCTGAAGAACATAGCATTCTGATATTGTAAAGGTGACATAAATACCTGTTGATTTAGTAATTGTGTTCAATATTGTAAAGGGGATTTAACCCCCTCAGACGGATTAAGTTCCGATAAGTTCCAGGAGGCGGTTGACGCAGCTTTTGGGTCTAGAATTTGGCTCATGAGTGTTTTCGAAACCTTCACATTTCTCTATCCCAGCCACCAGAATTATGTTTATTGTTATGTATCGTATGTGAATAGATGGCTGAATGACTATACTACATGAAAATAAAAAAAAAACATTAAATAAATGGAAATATAGAATAGAAACGTACTCCCGAATACAAATATTGACCGCATAATTGTGTTCCCACCGTCCTATCTCGGAATTTTGAGTGATGACCATATATGTTTATGTACTAAAATAAACATATTTTTTCTCCTCTTTCCAATGGTGAAAACGGAAATTGTGTATCTTTAATAGTTTTCAAGCACTGGGCAAAAACAAAAACAGTAATATTTTGCCGGATATAGTTTATAACATGATTGATTTATTTTTTGGTTACGAGGTGTATAGTTTTTAATTCAGTCTGTATGAATGCGCGAGATAATGACAAAGATGATAAACAAAACTAAAACTTCCTAAGACAAATACTTTTTTTCTATGAATATTTTAAATCACAGGTCGAAAAAGCGAATATTTACTTTCCGCCGTAGCCCCACCCTGGATAAAAAGCTCACTCCGAGCAGTTCCCCACCTCGGCGTTGCGGTATTTGCTCAGGTATATATGTAATAGTATATATCACCTGAATCGGCAAATTATGCTCTTTCTTCTGGTGAAAACCACACCACTACATCATAATTGGTTCGCGAGCTATGGGCAATTGTTTCCTTGCAATTAGATTGTGGTGTAAATGAACGACAATGTTTATCACAGGACATTAGTTTAGACACAATGTTTGTAATAATATGTAATAGTATACATCACCTGAATCGGAAAATTATGCTCTTTCTAATGGTGAAAACCACAATACTACATTATAATTGGTTCGCGAGTTATGGGCAATTATTTCCATGCAATTTGATTGTGGTGTAAATGAAAGACAATGTTTATCACAGGACATTATTTTAGCCACCATTGTTGCCCCCCCAAAAAAATTAAAAAATAAAAACATAAAAATCCCCCCCCCCCCCCCCAAAAAAAAAAAAAAAAAAAAAAAAAAAAAGTCCCCCCCAAAAAAATTAAAAAATAAATCCCAGAAAAAATAAAAAATAAAATAAAAAACAAATAAATCAATACAACAATTATAAAATCCAAAAAAAAAAAAAAAAAATAAATAAATAAAAAAAAAAAATATATATATATATATAATTATCTAATTATAATTATATAATTATATATAATTATATACAGTATATATATATATATATATATATATATATATATATATATTATTTATATATATAATATTATATAACAATCTCCACCACTGCTCTACCACCACCACCACCACAACTACCACTATCTCCACCACCACCACCACCACCATCACCACTGCTGCTCCACCACTACCACAACTACCACCACCACCACCACCACCACAACTACCACCACCACCACAACTACCACCACCACCACAACTATCACCACCACCACAACTACCACCACCACAACTACCACCACCACCATCACAACTACCACCACCACCACCACAACTACCACCACCACCAAAACTACCACCACCACCACCACCACAACTACCACCACGACCACCACCACTACCACCACCACCACAACTACCACCACCACCACCACCAGAACTACCACCACCACCACCACCACAACTACCACCACCACCGTGTTGACAGAAATGTGGAGGCATATATATATAGGCCTATAATTGCATAATAATAAATAAATAGTAACAACACCAAATAATAAAAATAAATGAAATAAAAATAATAATATATATATACTGTATACTGTATAATTATATAAATATATATATTATATATCTATAATATATACTGTACATCTCCACCACCACCATCTCCACCATCTTCACCACCACCACCACCACCACCACCAGTGCTGCTCCACCACCACCACTGCGGCTGCTCCACCACCTCCACCTCCACCTCCACCACCGTGGCGACAGAAATTTTGACTGTACTTACCCTGGGACGCATGACAGTGTATGCTATATAATTCCCTAAACTACACAAACACAATATCCATCGATAACCCAACGATATATGCACTTCCTTTGGGTTATATTAGGGTGGAAATACCACCCAGGCTGGGCAAAATGGAGGCCCTTCGGTTTAAAGGGCCTGACGGAGCCACCTAGGAGCTTGACTGCTGAGTGAAGACTGGCCTCTTCATCACCCGCGGGGCCCACAGAGAGACGCCACGGGGTTGCTAGATATTTCCACATGTAGATCTAACTTACCTAACTTACCAGCCAAAATAACAGCCAAAAAGCGTCATAAACTTATTTTTGGTGAATATAATAAGTTCATATGACGCTCTAGCGTCATATGAGTTTTTAGGCCATACCTCCATATGACGTGATAGCGTCATGAGTCGGAGAGTGTTAAGCAGAATTACCAACAATAAATCAGTAATAGTGCATCTATAAGTAGTACAGTTAACTCCTAATTCGCAGTCTCATAAATATTCCCCATTAAATTATTTTTCTTTAGATTGCCGAAGGAAACTATACTTTATCCACCCTATTTTATATATTGCAAATATATTTTATAGAGAAGTTTCAAGCATTTAACCCTCTCCGTAATATATGACGCAATCGCGTCATATGGCAGTACGCCCAAGTGTATCATAGGATGCGATCGCGTCATATGAACCTAGTGAAGTAGCTCAATAAGTAAGTTATATGACGCATTTGCGTCATATTGAGCTCAGTAAGTTAGGGAAGTTAGATCAGAATCTGTCGGTTGGTGGCAACCCCAATTACCTCCGACTTCTACCGGTACCTCAGTGTCAGAGAAAGTGTTGCGAGGGAAATACCGGGCGCTCCGCCACCCCATCAGTAAGTTAGCAACTTATGTCGGACAGGGTTAAATAGTTTAAAAAACATTAAAGTTCTGCGGATTAAACTAGTGCACTGTTCAAAACCCAAGAATCACCAAACCCCTTTAAACAAGAGAAACCGCCAACCAGAACAATCCAAGATATATACATGTACAGTTGGGGAACTAAAAAATGAGGCAGAGGTTTATGGTGGTACCTGGCAACACGTGCTAGTAAACAGTGTAGTAAAACATTCTTTATGAATGAACTAGAGGTGTTGCCTGCCTTATGTAAGGAGAAAGTTGATTGGTTGGCAAGTTGTCAGTTGTCTTTTTGTGAAAAGTATCTATAGCTCTTATTTTCGTAACATTACATACCAAATGTGCCTTCTTATTACAATAAAACATTGTGCGGATTTATGTGATACAGTTGATACGAATACAAATATTATTTAACACCTATGAATAACTTGATATAATTAATGGACACGAGCTATGTGGGTAGTACGGCTTCTACAGGGTGAGGGAAGATCATAGCAACTGCACGGAAATGGTAGATATACAATTTCAGACATTGCATATATTTTTGTTTACTATTATGTTTACAGTTAATTAAATGCCGATTTATTCTGATAGTGTAAAAAGTAAATTGTGTGTTAAATGTAAAACATGACAACCTTTTGAAGAATCCATACAGGATCGGATTGCGCAACTGTAGAATGCGTCCGAAACACACTGAAATTACCCCCCCCCCCTCTTTCTCTCTCTCTCTCTCTCTCTCTCTCTCACACACAAACTAAACAACCAACACCGAGGCTCCTCTTCACGTGCACAATGTGACTCGTCTTCATAAGCATATACTGTACAGTCTGTGAATTCAAGATGCAAGGGATTCGGGTGTAGGACTAATATTGTTAAACAAGAAGATTTGCACGCAATTAAATTCTTGGTATCTTAGGCCAAGCCACCCAAGCCTCTCCAAACCCTCCTTCATTTTCCCTTCGACCCTCACGTCGTCCAACCCCTCACCCACCAGCTACAGAAGATAATACCCATCGGTAATAATCATATATCTGCGGCTAGCGACAGAGACAACAGAGTCCCCTATCCTTTTATTTATCAGGGCTCTGATTAGCGATTACCGCATTTAGATCAATAGAGCTCTAATAGGCATGTCAACTCATTTGTTATTTCAAGTTGATCACGTTATAAAGTCTTTAATTCATACACACTCTTTCTTACCCCTAGTCTTTTAACACACACACTCACATTCATCAGGTCACCCCCTCTCTCTCTCTCTCTCTCTCTCTCTCTCTCTCCCCATGTCTCATATAGCAGAATGATAAAAATAAATATATAAAATATGTGGTATCCTCAATAATTATGGATCTGCCACCCTCCACAATGTGCCCTAAGCTTAGTCATGGTTGTGGTATGGAGTCTAGATTGATAAGCATTATGACCGATAATGGTAAGGGTGACACTTGAGACACTGTTTATTAACCTCTCCAATTAAGTGACGCCTTAAATTTATTATATTTTTCAGTCACATCCATAGTGTCTGATTCACCTTTATCACAGGTTTCTTATAGCCGCAAGATTAATAACAGTGAGTCAGTTTGTTAACCCTTTGATTCCTCAAGGATCTTTCAAGTCAATATAGAATCTATTATTGAGGTAGTAAGAATATAATGAAACAGGTGTTATATGTCTGAATGGATTCAAACAAATAACTAAAATTACTTCCATAACATACCACATTTAATACTGTGATTTAAAATAGTATGCATCATATATTCTATATACAGTACAGTACTGTATATACAGCAAGTTGCATTACGTTTTGTCAGGTTGTACAGAAAATCTTATGCTCTTACTTACTGATTGAGCAAGCACAAATATATTATTTTCATAATTCCAGTAGTAAATTATTTTTCTATTAGTAAACTACAAACGAACACAAATTGATTTTTTACTCATATACCCTAATAATCGAACTTGAGCCAATGTTTCGGGCTTAATTTCTACTGCTATACCACTACCTTTCAAAAACCTAAGCATCCCTTATGATGAACTTAGGCCGAGGGCAACTAGGTAAAGGATTGTATTTAGTTTTTCTAACAAGCAAGTTCCATGTCAGGTTAAATCCTAAACATATACAGTAGAAAGGACATGCCTTTGTATACATAACCTATCGGTTTATTAAGCCGTTGCTTATAGTATGTCTGCACACAGTGTTCTGATTATATGCTTGTAAGAAAACTTAAATGACACACCTGTATCCAAATGCCCTCGGCCTAAGCTAAACATAAACATCATTAGCTTTAAGGGAGGTTTATTTTCAGTAATGCCATAGCAAAAATATTGCTGCAAAGTCTGTGTATTTTTTTTTCGAATCAAACTAGGAATGGTTCACCAAGTGACAGCATCATAATTATACCGTACACACATTAGGTTCTCAGTAGATATATATGTTACTTACTCAACATATAAGCCTGCGTGTCGTAGGGGTAGCGTGCATAATTCGCACGTGGGAGGACCCGGGATCGATCCCTGCTGTGTAAAAGGAGTATGGTCACATCCATGGCCTCCTAGCTCCTGTCTGCAATGGTGGACATCATAGGTGCCGTATACTAATGTTGCATGTAAATACTTGCACCTTCTCAGCTTGACAGATGTGATTACACAAATATACTTTGAGAGGTTAAGTAATTTCACAACAATGGTTTTTAAATGGGCTCAATGAGCCACTTTGCCACCTTCGTTGTATATTTCAACCACATGTGTTGGACAATATGTCCGCCTAGTGTTTTCCACTACCCACTTGCCACACCCATTTTTGTAAACCGTTCCATATCATCCTGAGCTGGAGATGGTAACGAGTTACTAACACATTGGAAACTTAGTGTGAGCCTCTTATGGTAATATATCTTTAATAGTTTTGCCTCAAAAGGTGGCATACAACCTTCCATAGGGTATACCTACATTATTAACATGTCAGTTTCAGCTCGGTATCCCAACTTCGTATTAGTGATGTATGGAAAAGGGTCAAATGTCTATGTTATGGTAAATGACAACTGGACAGCATAGGCCAATTTATTGATTTGGCAATACAATATATAATTTCAATATGGATACAGCATGCATCACAATATTATAATGCAGTGCTTAACTATTTTAAAACTCTCTCTCTCTCTCTGAAGAAGGCTATGTATCAAGGTTGCTTGGATATCCAGGCATACCAACATAAATTAATTTCTTGTATAGTTTTGTTATGTTGTTGTTGTTGTTTTTCTCCAAGCTGCCTGGCCGAATAGCCCCAAGGCCCGAGCAAGGCCAAGGCCACAACCGAGCGCCCCCACAGAACCCTCCCTGCCGACCACAATAAAGCCTGGGTGACCGAAGCCACTCCATGGCGGGGAGCTGAGGAGGGTGCGGAAACGCCCGGGAAACCAAAGCCCCACCCAGGGCCCTGTGCCCCTCAGCAATTATGAAGAGAAAGTTGAGGGGCAAAGGAAAGATGTGACGCTTTGGCTTCCAATCTTGGTAGATTAGGAGGTCAATCCACGCAAGAGACGCCGTCACTTGAGATCTAGAAAATATATAAGTAAAAGGAACAGTCAGAGTAAGCTATGGGTATGGCAGAGATCGCTCAGTTCTCACTCTGATAGACCAGCCCATCACCACTATAGTTTTGTTATTCTTGTGTTTAGTATTTTCAAGTTTCCTACTAATTATTATTAGCCCTTATGCTTAGGGCAAGTTAATCAGAAATCATTGTATTGGTATTATAACTGAAAAGTTAAGGTCATTATTGTTACCGGAATCTTCTTGGCAGCCCTGAAGAGCAATGTTTGTGCATTTTGCTGCAGTGGAGAAGCTGACGTATAAAGGGGTCTTTATAAAGAAACATTCAGATCTCAACCTAGTGTCATAGAGCAATAGAGGCTAAAATCGTCTCTAAATATGCAGTGGGGGGAGGAGGGGGTGGGGGGAGGGGATGGAAGTGAGTAGGCCAGGGGAAACAGGAATGTCGACTTTATATTACCATCAATAGAGAGGAATATGGTATGACATTAGATAACAGTTGCCAGTTGCTTTAAATTCTGTAAAATCAGAAGAATATAATTGACTTTACACTAACCTTGATATAGGGACAATAAGCCATAGTTTTATCTATAAAATCTGACATAATTAGCTTCACGTCCTTTATAGATATTAAATAGTTAGGGGTGGGGTGGGAATGTGAACGATTGGTGAGGGTAAGGGGATACTAGAGATCTAGAACTGAATAATTAGAAGCTATGAAGAAAAGTTGGAGATGAAAGATATAATATAGTGGGTTCTCCGCTGTTGCTATTATGTAACATAATCACTAGCTCCTGTGGTATTCAATGTATTGTTGGAGTGGCTGTGGTTGTGGAAATAGTCAGTGACCAGTGTGATGAGATCGGTCATGATGATCAGGTCCTAACATTGACATACAAAATAGGTCTAAGACACCTCTGATGTCCGCCATTGCAGACTGGGGTTGGGAGGCCATGGGTGTTGACATATACTTTGTATATGGAGAGGACTAATCACAGGTACTCCCGTGTGCGAATGACGCATGTTACACCTGTGGCACACATAATATCCTGGATAAGTAACATATAGTATAGAGTATAGCCACTGTGAAACTAATGTGTGTATTATGTTGACACTTGGTGAACCATTCATTGTCCGATTCGGAAGAAATATAGCTACTTTACAGAAATATGTTGTTATCTAATAAGTTGTCTATTGGTCATGGGGCTTATTTGGTAATATGTAAATGGAATTCTGACGAAATTACATACAAAAAACGAACCCGTCTGGCTTTAATAGACTGCTTTAAAACCTGTATATAACCCTTTTTCTTTCGATCATAGAACACAATCCGACGTTGTTAGTTATGTATTGTATAGTGTTCTAGGTAATTTCCTTGGCAAATTACGATTTCTAATACATCAATGGTTTCAGGGCACTATATTAAATTATTATTATTCGAAGGTTATGAATTATTAAACATTAATAATAAATTTGTGATGACTTAGTGCAAGGATAAGATGTGATTAACTCCCCCAGACATATATGACGCGATCGCGTCATATGAATAAGTCCACCAAAGACTTATCTCTATAACTTTATAATAAGTTATATGACGCACTAGCGTCATATGGAGCTCAGTAAGTCCGATAAGTTACCTCACGATAAAACCGTTGGTGGCAACCTCATTCACCTCCGATAATTCTAACGGCCGCAGTGTTGTTTTGAGTGTAGTGCGCGGCAGTGGCAATGATCCTGGGGCTCCCGCCTCCTCGGACTTATTGGAACATAATATGTCGGAGGGAGTTAATGACTTGGAAAACCGACAGGTTAAGAAAGTAATATTAGGCCTATGTGTTCTGTACAATATAATGCCTGCGATTCAACTTGGGGCGAAGTGTATATAAACCGACAGGTTGATAAAGGAACTCTGTGTTCTATTGATGTTTGGGATCAATCCTGGACCAATGGGAGTGTTTGCCCTAGCTTTTGTTTTATATTTACTGCACCACCACCCTTCAAAACCTAAGCATCCCTTAAAGCATATTTGTTTTAACTTAGGCCGAGGGCATTTGGGTACAGGTGTGTCATATAATTCTTCTCGCAAGCACATATTAAGAAATATGTGTGCAGACAGATTATAAAAACGGCTTAGTAAGCCGACAGGTTATTAATGCAAGTATCAGGTCTCTACTGTATATGCTTGGCTTGGATCATGCTTGGGATCAAACTTGAAGTGGAACCTGTTTGATATGATAATTAAATAACACTCCTGTACCCAGATGTCCTAGGCCTGGGTGTTGGTTGGTTGTTTGTTTGTGTGTGTGTGTGTGTGTGTGTGTGTGTGTGTGTGCGCGAGAGAGAGAGAGAGAGAGAGAGGGGAAGGGGGGGGGGGGGCTTAATTCCAGTTAGTTTCGGACGCATTCTACAGTTGCGCAAACCGATCCTGTATGGATTCTCCAAAAGGTTGTCATGTTTTACATTTAACACAATTTACGGTTTACACGATCAGAATAAATCGGCATTTTATTAACTGTAAACATAATATTATACAAACATTTATGCAATGTCTGAAATTGTATATCTACCATTTCCGTGCAGTTGCTATGATCTTCCCTCACCCTGTAGAAGCCGTGCTACCCACATAGCTCGTGTCCTTTAATTACATCAAGTTATTCATACTGTAGGTGTTAAATAATATTTGTATTTGTATCAACTGTATCACATAAATCTGCACAATGCATTATTGTAATAAGAAGGCACATTTGGTATGTAATGTTACGAAAATAAGAGCTATAGACACTTTTTACAAAAAGACAACTGACAACTTGCCAACCAATCAACTTCCTCCTTACATAAGGCAGGCAACACCTCTAGTTCATTCATAAAGAATGTTTTACTACACTGTTAACTAACATGTGTTGCCAGGTACCACCATAAACCTCTGCCTCGTTTTTTATTTCCCCAACTGTACATTTTTAGGTAGGCTAGAACAAAAAAATCTCAACCAAAGGCCGGCTTCTAAATTGTAGGCTCGCTAATAAATTGCTCGCCCAGAAAACTTTTTCCGCCTGAATGAGGTGAAGAAATTTTAAAATCGACAAACTAATTAACCCATGAAACGCAATAGGCCACACGGAAGGCTTACCATAGGGAACGCGATAGGCCTCACGGAAGCAAGACCATATAAAGAGCCTTCCAAAACATCCCGGGGGCTATCAAAACAAAGGAATTTGTCTCTAGGTGAGATAATTCCCCTCTAGTACTCATCCATGTGTTTCTCACACCCCCCCCCATTCCCCTCCTTATTGCCCCCTTTCCCCCCTCATCAATTATCACCTATTTTTCCTCTTATTTTCATAATTTATTGGTCATTATTATAACACCCAGACCCCGCCCGCTCGCCTCAGTTGACTCACAGACAGCGGGAGGGGAGGGTTGCTTTTGCCTCACTCTCGCCTGAGATTAGGACCGGGTGGCCAATATCTTCATTTTGCACCACCCAAATGCTTTCCCAACTTATTTTAGCACTCTTGAACATTCATATATACATCATATATGTAAAATAAAAGGATATTGAAAACAAATAATGCTCTATATCGTAAATATAACAAATTCTGTCAGAATCCAAGTCTAGAAATTCACAAATAAGTACCCTTGCCCCTAGAGTATTTTCGCGTTTAATAGGTTAAGGGGAGACTGGAACCACAGGAGGTCAAAATATCGAATTATCAAAAACAAAAATGCTTCAATAGGCCTTAGAAAGCAACTTTATAAGCCTCCTGTATCAACACAAAGCCGTTGGTGTAGTGGCAGGGCGTGGGAAAGGCACTATATACCTCGCGGAATACGACCTCTTTTCGTCTGAAAAGCCGAGGGACATCTGCGCTTATATGGAAACATCTGGCAACCTTTATCCCAGGACAACAGAATATCCTCACCACCTAGTTCCAATATTCAGTGTGTGTCCAGTATTGAGGGGGATTGCACGTGCGTTTTTCCACCTGCCTGGCCTCGTGGGGTACCTTTACCATGACCGACACGGCCCGTATCTCAATACTAGAATTGCGCAATATAAAAAATATAAAATCAATTTTTTATCAGATATCCTTAGACTTTTGAATCTATAGCTTAATCTATAGCTTATAGCTTATGATTAATGCTATGAACTCAGAACTTCATATGCATATTTTCAGAATGTACGACCCATTTATGCGAAATATTCTGTAGCGGCGGCTGGCGGTGCATTACAAAAAGACATGACATGACTTTAGGTAATGTAAAAAAAACTACTTCATAGCAGGTTAAGTCTATCATTGAACTATTCACACCCCAAATTTGATATGTTTCAGAGTAGTATCAACCCGGCAGCTGCAGGGAGACTTGAGAGGTTTTACTGGGCGACTGTGGGAAGACTCTTAACCCCTTACGGACAGGGAGATTTGTGATTTCTACTACCTGTGTGGCGGGCATATTTACCCTAAACAAGCTTCATTCCATGCTCCTTTTCATGCATAAACAAGAGCCAGAGCGTAAAGCCCCATCCACACGATCGAGCAGTGTCCCGCGGTCTGTGCCCCTTCACCGGGCAAAGTCTGTTAAACACGCTTGTGGTGTTGTCCACACGGTAGCCGGGCAGTAATTGGACAGTCAAAGTCTGCAAGTGGTCAGAGTAGGTGCTCGGAAGGGCTGGATCAGTGGGTCCGGTACGATCACCATGGTCCCCAACAACAATAATCACAGGACAGTTATACAACCTATACTGTATATCCAAAAGGATACCAATAGGAGGGAGCATATATCGGCAGAAGCTCGATGGAGGCAACACCTCATATTTGTTTCAAATGGATGCAGCTACACTTATTTGCAGTATGCTAAAAGATTATCCAAGCATATTTGTTTCAAATGGATGCAGCTACACTTATTTGCAGTATGTTAAAGATTTTCCAAGCATAGTTTGTCTCGCATTATTCCTGAAACGTGTCAAGCAATAAACGAAGTACTCAATCAAGAGTACTTGCAGGTGAGATTTGTAGTGGGACGGGCCAACCAAAGTTTACATAAAATTAATAAAATAATGCAATTGCGGATATGTATAGACAGGAAGCAATTATACTAGAATGAGAAGACTGGCAAGAAGGAAACACGCACAAATATCCATAGTACATAATAATATGAAGTCTCCCCTTTATTGTCACGGTGGCACTATACAGTCGGCGGTAAAAGTCCTGTTGCATCTACTGCCTCACCGTGACCCCCGAAATTCATAATACTCGAGAATGTATTGTGTACAGAACTTGCATAATTGTGGCAAAGCATGGCACAATGTTAACTCAAATGGTGATGCAGAAAAGGAAAGTTATTGCTAATAACTTATCACTATAACTGGGGACGCTTCCCATACATTATTTTGAAGCTAACATTAAATTCATACCATCACTGACATTTAATAAGTGATTGCACACATTACATCCTGGTTACCTTCCACCAAATTTACCTGATTAATACCCGTATAGCCTAATAGGATAAAATATATATATTTATTAACCCCTTCTGTACCGGCGAAATATTTTTGTTTTTGTTTTGAGCTACATTTAGATGATTTCATTAAGCTTATCTGAATATATGATAGCTAAAGGGATTAATTGAGATAGTCTGTAGCCTGTTAATGGGTACACGTCCTTCCTAAGCCGAGTAAAGACTTATTATAATTGCCATAATATAATATAATGGATGTCACCGGTATTGAATGGGTTAAAAATCAAGGTACACAGTATTCCCCTCCTTCCAAAGGCCCCTTTTAGTGGGGCGGATAAGTGCAGATTTTACCTTGAATCGTTCAAATGATGATACAAGCACCAAATGTGGCATGAATATTTGCGAGAGGCTATATTTTAAGAACAAATTGTTAGCCACCTGTAAATGCCATTTTTCAAGATGGCCACCAATGCAATAACATTTTGACATGAAATATGACACAGATGTCCAACATAAAGATATTGGTACCAATGCTAATGGTATTTACTATGCTGGAAACGACATTTTTAAATGTCTCACAATCATATAAACCAATTAAAAATGCAATATGGCCGCCATTTTTTCAAGATGGCTGCCAACGAGTTCATGAAAATAGACATTGTGATGCACAATTTGATCAGTACGTCCGATATGAATTATATTGGTGTGGATTCCTATATTTTGACCCCAGTAAATCCAATAAGATACCAAAAGTAAAGCTCAGAAGCACTAGGAGACCATTTGTTAGTGACAAAGGAAGAAATCTGGTGGCCATCTTGCATTTTTCAGTGGATTATAAGATTCTGAGACATTAAAGAATGATATGGTTGTTTTCTGCATGTTATATAACTTTTGAATTGGTACCAATATCATTCACGTTTGACATCTGTGTCAAATGTCATGTCAAAACATTATCGCATTGGCGGCCACCTTGAAAATAAATAATTTTCAGGTTGCTAACAATTTTATCTTAAAATATAGCCTCTGGAGGATATCCATGCCAAATTTGGTGCTTGTATATCCATTTGAAAGATTGTTTCACTTATCTGCCCCACTATTATCCCCATTCTCGCCGGCAAACTGCCGGACAGTGTCTGGTGATTTCGCTCAACTACGTGCACGCACTGCACGGGCATATCCCTGGTTTGCCCGCTGAATTTAGCCCCATATCGAACATTTCCCTTGTACCCGACGGGCAGTGCTCCATCGTGTGGACGGGGCTTAATACAATTATGTATCCGTGAAAGGGTGATAAGAGCTTTCGAATGACACCTGAATCATCGTTGTACGACCACGAGTTCTCTTGCAACGATGTTGCAACACTAGGGTTTTTGTAATTTCCTCAGAATATCCTTGTCCTCGCAAGGCCAGGGATGTGGTGGGAATCTCAGTTACCTCGCTCGGCCCATGCGGAGCGGTCAGAGCCTGCCTGCCGTCCTCCAAACGCGTGGACTCTCTCTCAGAGCCCATAATGTGCTCAACATCCCTTTCGACATATGCCACTTTTCTCTCACTCGACATATGTCGGGACCCGCGGCTCGAGTATTAAGATCCTAGGCCTAAAAAAAAAAAACACTTAACACCCCAGTGGCACTTTAAAAAAAGGTGTTTAAGAGAGAATTCCCCTCCATACCTCCAATGACTCTTTCACATATTATTATTATTAAAATAGGGATTCGCACCAAGCCTAAAAAGTCTATGTGGCACCAAAATAAACTGGGTGTAAAAAACATCGGAGTTGTAGTGGGGCTGGGCGTAATACGTAGTAGAGGAGAAGAAGACTAGGAAACACTAATTAAATAAGCTGTATGGAGGAGAAACCGCATAAGACGTGGGAGGGAGAAACCTTCACATATGTCAAAGTCCCCTCCTTCCCCCCTTTCTCTCCCCCTTCTTTAATTATCACCTATTTTTCTTATTCCTGTGATTGGTTTATTTATGGCGCAAACACTTTTTACCCGGTTTTAAGGTCGAACGGGAGGGAGGAGAGAGAGACAAGCTAGCACTAGCTCCAGTTTATCTCCAGAGCTCGTGAAGGTAGGGTGTGGTCTCTCAATTTCATGAATGAACCGCTCTGCATATTTCGCGTTTGTCACCCCCCAAGCACTATTCCCACTAGTTTTATTGTGGTCACATGTTACGATCTTCATATTAAACCTAAAATAGGTGCATATAGATAAGTATTAATTATATTCATGGTAAATTAACTATTATAGCGAGGAACTAATCAAAATTCCTACGCACAGGGGTATGGTGTATACTACAGGGGCTGCGCAGCCTAGAGGTTAAGGCTGCAAAATTGTTCGAACTTTATGAAATTACATAGTAGGAGAAGACAGAACTGAAAATATAAGCAGTATGAGAAGTTTCAACTTTCTATTAAATATTTTTTCGGGGGGCGATTTTTGTTCTGACTATGTTCTGGTCCCCCCTTAACCCTTCTGGGCCGGGCCCGCCCTCCTAAGAACAATGTTGAGACCCGGGCGCTTTGGCCGAAAAACGTCTAGGCCTAGGCTACCGTATCTTTGTTATTTTAACTGCTAGAACATTCCCATGCATCTTTAAACGTACTATGGTTTCCAATCTGTAGACTGGCGTTGAGTAGAGCTCTCTAAGTAAACTGGTTAAGTTGTGATGACGATTTCCGTGGAGAGAGTTTTCAGGCGATTTTAGCAATATGGGCCACTTTAACCCTAAATTTGTTTTAGCAGACAAGACAATAACAATGCACCGACGTCTGCTTGTTGTCAGAGGTGCGCGCGTCGCCTCCGACAGGCTTTGTTTACATAAGTCGGATGCGCGGCTTTCAAAACAAGCTTAATAGGCTTTCAAGCTTACAGATTTTAAAATGACACCAGGGCTCCTGCCTATCTGCCGCCTTGTCATTTTAAAATGCTCCCCGGGCGGGAAGGGTTAAATAAAGTTTTAAAATCTCTAAACTAAGGTAGTGAAACAAGGCGGCTCCAAAAATACTCCCTATTCCAGATAGGGTACACTTCTCAATTTTAGGCATTCAAAATACTTACAGCATTTGTGGGAAAGATTAGCGTTTTCTTTTCTTTTGTCGGACAAACTAACTATAGAAAATTAAAAAAATTTGGTTAGTGTTTGTATAGAAATCCAGTTTAAATGATCAAAGTAACAATATAACTAAAACTTAGAAATTCATATTTGTACAGTACTAACAATTATATAAGAAATTTGAAATCTAAGATAAATTACCAATGCAAATATTCTTATTTTTCTATTTCCATACAAAAATTTAAACTGAAATTCAGTATCACTGAACTTTTAGCTAACCCAAGAGATTCTAGAATAAAACGGTCTCTCAAATTAGCCTTAACAATGAGAAGGGAAACAAAGAGGTAATTCTTAAAAGTGTATTAAGTTCTCAAAAGTATATACAGATTTGCCAAAGTTATTTTAAATTGGCTAGTTATCCAAAGAATTAGTTGTATGCTGGAATTTGACAAATGACTGGGAACCTGAAGGTGCAGGAGTCGTCGTACCAGGCAGCCCCGTCCGCCAGATTGTTTAGGTGCACCACCAGGCACTGCTCATCACCAGAGGCATTGTCAGGCTGAGGCATCCCCAGGCTAAAATGTAAAGACAGTGGTGAAGGACAAAGACTAATAATCATGACAAATCTAGTAATTCTGTCTAGAGAGTTCACTCACTCTGCATAGCAAACTTCAAAATTTTATTTTTATTTTATGGTCAATGTAAACTTATATTACCGGAGACTTTTAGAGTGCATTTAGAAAATGTTAAGAAGCTTATGAAATATATGGTACCAAACAGGATTAGAGATTCTGGAGCTGAATGAAATCCGATAGTTGGCAGAATACAAGGTAAATGAGTCACCGGTACTGCATGGTAAAGAATAATTAAAAATATAAAAAATTTACCAAGTATTGAACCTCTAATAGTAAACTTAATTGTGAATATTTTGAATTAATAATATCTGGGCAAACACATCTAAAGTATTATGGAAAAAAAAATATATACATTAAGCTAATGCAGACAAAGAATATTGAAGCAATAAAAGTCTTAACTAAAACCAACCTTTCAGTGGATGCCCAGTTTGTGTACGAACTAGAGGAGCCCATCACTCCAAGACCATCTTCAAGACTCCAACCGGTTGCCACTAGTCCAGATGTAGTCAACATTGTCTGCAAAAGTTGAATTCAATTGACAGGTATTCTAAGGAAGAACATCAAAAGTAAAATTATATAGGCAATGAAACTTCAAGCCCTAAATTATTTAATACCGAACAAGATCAGCTTTTCAAGATCTGAATGCGCATTTCTTGCAGCTTTTCTGGCCATTCCAAGACTCGTTCAGATTGTGAAGGATGTATGGAAGTCTGGTTTAATTCGTACAAATGCTTCCCACGCTGTATACACAAATCAAATATAAAAAGTTCCTAATAAAAGTGTTAAAAATAAACTAGCCTAACAAAATTTACTCACAGGCTTGCAGGGCTCGAGCAAGATAGAATTGCTTCTCTGGAGTTTCTACACTCATGGCGGTGAAATTTCCTTCAAGGCTAGCACAGTATTCCCGAGATTGTTGAAAGGTGTAGGCTTGACCCCCGTCATGGCACCAGGAGAAATGGAAGGCCTTGGTGCCATAGAAGGAGTCTACAATGCCAGTAGGATTACACACCAGATCACTGGGTATTTGTGGGTTAACGCTAAAGGACTGCGGCCTAGAGAATGCTATGGATTGGGATTCCACAATGACCTGCTGCTGTGGGCCATTCACTGGACGTCCAGGCTGTACACCAACACCAAAGAATTGCTGGTTGTCAGAGAGTACGATCAAGTCCTGTTGTGGAGTGAAGGTCTGAGATTGAGGAAAATTAACATTGGGCTGTTCAAACTCTGGCAGCATGAATACTTCATTTGAATATTGTTGCTGCAGCTGAGTCTCTGGCAATATGAGCACTTGTGCCTCAGGTTGGCGAACCTCCGAGGGGTTGAATATTTGTTGTGAAGGTTGAAGCTGGGAGAGAATTTGAGGTGGAGAATTTTGTGGACGAACTATAGCTTGTGGTTGAGGAAATACTGGTCTACTTATAAACACTGGCTGTTGTTGGAAAACATTAGATACGAACTGTGAAGCTTCTGATTCGGTTATGAAAGAGTTTGGAATCATTTGAGGGATGATCACTGGGTTCCGTTGCACGGGTTTGAATGAAACCGGTGGGAGAGCTCATTGTGGAGGGGAAAATACAGTCTGTGGTGTAACAAAGGAGGGGCGTTGAGAAATTGAGTGTCTGGAGTTGTCCACCACAGTTCCATCATAGCGCAAGGTTCGTTGGCCAAACACCGCAGCTACGATAGTCAGAAGGAATACACACCGCATCTGTAAAGAGTAACTTAGTAAGAGTCTTATATACAAATGTTAAAGCTTTAGTAGGGATTTTTGCTTTAAACAAATGTACTGGATTTAGATAATTTCAAATGTGCAGTGGTCCTTAACACCTTATTAGCGGGCTAGGCGGTCTAGCGGACCGTAGCGCCCAGCGGGGTGTTTTTACCCTAAACAGGGTTGTTTATGTGATAATTTTTATGCCTAAATAAGACCCAGAGCGTAAAAAAAGTATCTATCCCTGAAAGGGTGTAAACAGAGCTTTCCAATGACACCCGAACCATCCTTGTACGACCGCTGGTTCTTTTTCAACGATCGTGCAACACGAGTGCAAAAACCCTGTAATTAGGTAATTCCCTGTCTAGCGAGTGAGAGAGGGGAGGGAAGGGTGGGAGGCACCTCAGTTGGTCCACCGCGGTGGTCGTGAGCGGTCATAGGGTTGCTAGGCTCCTCACACCGCTCAGCTCTCTCTCTCTCAGCAACATTACGTGCTGAAAATGGGGCACGACATAAGTTATGAACTGCCACTTAGTCCAAATTTATTTCACACAACATAAGATGCGCACCGCCTATTAAGGGTTAAGGCAGTGCAAAATTAATATACAGGCATATTTAAATTTTATAGATTCAAGTTCAGTGTCTTAATAGATTTGGCCGACAAATTACAGTCATTAACATATTCTAGGACGATAGGGTTTAGCATTTTAAATGGTTGGTGATAAACTTATGTTGCACTTAGTTTGAAAGTCAAGTCTGTTAATTTAGATAGGTCAAGCCTAATTTCGAGCCAGGTACTGCAATTTAGATCAGGAAACTCCCCCAACAAACAAATTGGTAGCTTTTAAATTGTTTTAATATTTCTCCCTCAAGGATATTTGATTTAATTAACTAGAACTAGATTTAGTTTGGGTTGATTATTGAATGAATTAATTAGCATTAATATAACTTAAACAAATTTAATAGTTAAAAGTTCCGGTTAAAAACAAATTAATACCCTGAATATTACCAGTTCTAAAGTAAACCACCGAGTTTTAAGTTATCTGGATTAATTTAAGTTCTGAATAGGGTTGAAGCTACGATCGATAGACAACTCCGCA
This sequence comes from Paralithodes platypus, assembly GCA_032716605.1. Classification (NCBI taxonomy): domain Eukaryota; kingdom Metazoa; phylum Arthropoda; class Malacostraca; order Decapoda; family Lithodidae; genus Paralithodes; species Paralithodes platypus. The sequence goes on along the minus strand of CM064483.1, from coordinate 41,192,813 downwards.
AGCAACAGTGAATTGACAGAGCTAACCAATTATACCCAGCAATACTTAACCCACTGAACCCCAGCTAGTTATAAATAAATGAACCACCAGGGACCGGCAGGTTTTCCAGAAACAATAGCGAATGGGTTAGGAATGAAGGAAAAACCACAAAAAACTATCAAAAAAGTAAAAAAGGGGTCCTACGGAGCCCCCGAAAGTCGATTTTGCAAGAGTAAAAAATTTAAGGCAATAACCCCCAAAAACCATGTATTTGCACGCGCACGCGGTTGGACTTTGAAAGTTGTCAACCATCGGCATGGTTGCGTGGGATACTTACACAGTTCCCATACAAATCTGAGCCCTCTAGGTGCCATAGGACCGGAGTAATTAACATTGAAGACACGTTGTCGTCGCTGGGCTTTAGCGTTTCATAAATTGCCGACGACAAGTTGTCGTCGCTGGGATCCTGTGGGTTAAATACACAATTAGAAGTTTAATTAACTTAACCCTTCTCAGGTAAGGTTCCAGAAGTGTGGCGGACTTGGCAATATGGACCCCATATGGTTACCGGCACTTTAATTGGCTCTCACACGAAAACTAATTGATGGATTTTAAATTTGTTTGTCACAATAACAAGTACAATCATTGCTTAATATTATGTCAGGTGAAAATTAAAGTATTCTAATATTTACTATTTAATAATATTTTTGATACAAAATAATCCCCGTCAAAAAGATGGTACCAAAAAATAAGGTGTAAGACATACTTAAAGTTGCTTAAAATGAAAGTGCTTCCAGGGGTGTGGAGGGGAAGGATGGGGCTTCCTGGTGTCTAACTTGGAGATGGCTGCCGCAAACCACTGAAGAGCTGTGAGGGTGAAAGTAAACGTTAATTTATTTTGCCAAAAAAACCTGTCTTTTTTTCCGCTTGGCCTAAGGGTACCTTAATATGGATGGATTTGCCTAAAATTTGGTGTGCAAGTGCTATTATTATCCAATAACACACTAAAATCCCCCAAAAAGAAATCTGAGTTTGTTTGAAGCCACACATTATTTGTAGTAATGTAAACGTTTTGAGTGGCCTACATTTTTTGACAAATTTGATAGATTTCGGGCAAAAATGACCATATGACCTCTAAAATGTGTCTAACTAATGAATAAACCTTTCAGTTAGTGAATACAATGTTTTTTTGTTCATACCTCAAGTAGAACATGTGTCACAGGTGATCTTGAAGTGGCTGGGTCAATTATTTATGTCCCCAAAACCCGTGTTTTTTCCCTTTGCCCTCAGGGTACCTAAATATAAATGGATTTGCACAAAATTTGGCATGCAAGTGGTATTGTTATGCTTTAACATACTAACACCCCTTAAAATTAAATCTGAGTTGGTTTGATGCCAAAACATTATTTTTTAATTTTTTTATTTTTGAGTTGCCTACATTTTTGGACAATTGTGATAGATTTCGAGCAAAAAAGACCATATGACCTCTAAAATGTGAATAACTAATGAATAACCCTTTTATTTAGTGAATACAATGTGTTTTTTTTATCTTACCTCAAGTAGAACAGGTGTCCCAGGTGATCCTGAAGTGGCGGAAGCACGCATACTTCTGGCATGTTGTACATTGGTCTCTGGTCTTCCTGTTGGTTCCCCTGGGGCACAGGTAACACCTCTTCCATTCCCTTGGGCCTTGTGGTCGTCCAGGTGCAGGTTCGTCAGGTTGGTAGTCAGAAATCACTCCATGAACCGACCCGATGAGGTACCTCAGCTCCCGTGGCAAGGTGGCTATCTGGAGTCTGTTGAGGGCCCAGGGTCTACACAAATGCTCACCCAAGCTCATGCCGAATTCCCTCCTTGTCATCGTCCACTGGCCTTGATTTTGTAGCTGGTGGAGGATCTAGGAGTTGGTGTAGGCAAGGTTCAGAATGCCAAAGAAGAAGCAGAGTGGCCAGCGATTGGTCATTCGGCTGCATGACGTCTTGGTGCACAGCTGGTCGAAGGTGTCCACCCCGCCCTTCGTCGCGTTGTAGAACATCTGGATGTCCGTCTTTACCTTCTCAACTACGGTGGGGTTGTGGTGGATGGTACTAAGTAGCTGGACTCTCTTGGTCTTGCTGCCCCTGTGACATATGAGAGTTAGCTTCTTGTCGTAGTTGAAGAGGGCAACAGACTGGCCGACTTCCAGAGGTGTGTCATAGATAGCCTGGGGCAGGTATGGCTTGGGCTTGATGGTCCCGACAAACTCCAGACCTTTTTTCTGCAGTGACAGTGCTCCCTGCATGGTGCTGAACCAGTTGTCTGTTGTCACTGTGCGGCCGCGACGTCCGAAGGGTCTAGTTAGCTCCAGCAGGTAGTACTCGCCGTAGGTTTTGATGGTGTCGGGCAGTGTCACTTGTCCTTTCCCCAGGTACGGCTCGGCGTTGCACATGAAGTGTGTGTCGGCATCACACAACATGACAATTTTGAGTTCATACCTGTGAACAATAAGAGTTATTAGTCAACATGTCACAAGAAATACCAAGTAAATATAAGGTAAAATGACAGGTAAAGCACCTCCAACATGACAGGTAAGTAATATCATTCAATATCAGGTAAATATAAGGTAAAATAACAGGTAAGTACAGACTCATAGGTGAGGTAAGAACTTCCAACATGACAGGTAACTATTATCATTCAATGTCAGGTAAATATAAGGTAAAATGACAGGTAAAGCACCTCCAACATGACAGGTAAGTAATATAATTCAATGTCAGGTAAAAAATAAGGTAAAATAACAGGTAAGTGCAGACTCATAGGTGAGATAAGCACTTCCAACATGACAGGTGAGGAATATCATTCAATGTCAGGTAAATATAAGGTAAAGTGACAGGTAAAGCACCTCCAACATGACAGGTAAGTAATATCATTCAATGTCAGGTAAATATAAGGTAAAATAACAGGTAAGTACAGACTCATAGGTGAGATAAGCACTTCCAACATGACAGGTATGTAATATCATTCAATGTCAGGTAAATATAAGGTAAAATGACAGGTAAAACACCTCCAACATGACAGGTAAGTAATATCATTCAATGTCAGGTATATATAAGGTAAAATAACAGGTAAGTACAGACTCATAGGTGAGGTAAGCACTTCCAACATGACAGGTAAGTAATATCATTCTATGTCAGGTAAATATAAGGTAAAATGACAGGTAAGTACAGACTCATAGGTGAGGTAAGCACTTCCAACATGACAGGTAAGTAATATAATTATATGTCAGGTAAATATAAGGTAAACTGACAGGTAAGTACTTCCTATATGACAGGTAAGTATATTACAGGTAGGTAGGATTACTTACTTGGCTGGTTTGTTCGAGATGAACATGCGGAAGCTGCACCTCCCTCTAAACGCCAGCAACTGCTCATCTATGGTGAAGTGTGGCCCTGGTTCATAGGAGGTCCTGCAGCCCAACAGACAAGCGTCCCAGAGTGCCCTGATGGGTGCCAGCTTGTCGGTGAGGAGTCTATGAGGTCTGGTTTCAGAGTTGTCAAAGCGGAGGGCCCTCATCAGGAAGCAGAATCGCCGGTTACTCATGGTGCTGCGGTACAGGGGGCACCCATCAAAGGGAGACCACATCTGATCAGTCCCCACATGGTTGTCTTCTTTTATCCCAGAGACAATGAGAAGACCAAGCAGCGCCTTGAGTTCAATGAGAGAGAGGTGAGCAGTGGTTGCTGTGTCAGGGTGGTTGAACCTGGCCTTGAGAGAGGTTATTTTCTTGTTAGTATGGTACTCTATTGCAGCCAATTCTGCGTCAGGTACAAACAACTGAAAAAGGTCGTCTGATGTCGTCATGTTGGCATAGGTCGTTGTCATTTGGCCAGGTGTTTGTCGCTGGGTGGCAGAGATCCTCGGTAGATTCGGGTTTGGGTCCCGGTGCCAAATACTGCCATCATTTGCCCTCACAGTTCGAGCATGGAACTGTACAAGTGGGATAGCAACACTCTCCCGAACTGGCCCTCTAGCCCTCTTTCTACTCTTAACCTCAGAGGAGGTGAGCTGTGACAGGTCAACAGGGGTGGTAGGAACACTTGTGGTCACAGGGGTGGCAGGTGGTGGTGTAATTGGGGTGGCAGGACCGGGCGGTGTGACTGGGGTGGCAGGACTGGGCGGTGTGACTGGGCTTGCAAGAGTTCTCCTCCTTCCTCTCCCCCTCGACACCCTAGGCACTGAGGTGGCAGCAGCAGGTGGTGGCACTGAGGTGGCAGAAAAGGTAGGCACTGGGCTGGCAGCAGCAGGTGGTGGCGTGACTGGGGTGGCAGGAACAGGTGGTGTCACTGGGCTTGCAAGAGTTCTCCTCCTTCCTCTCACCCTCGACACCTTAGGCACTGAGGTGGCAGCAGCAGGTGGTGGCACTGGGGTGGCAGAAAAGGTAGGCACTGGGGGTGTCACTGGGCTTGCAGGAGTTCTCCTCCTTCCTCTCCCTCTCGACACCCTAGGCACTGAGGTGGCAGCAGCAGGTGGTGGCACTGGGGTGGCAGAAAAGGTAGGCACTGGGCTGGCAGCAGCAGGTGGTGGCACTGGGGTGGCAGAAAAGGTAGGTACTGGGCTGGGGTGGGAGAAATGGGTGGCACAAGCTGTGGTCTTGCCTCTACCAGTACCAGATATCCTAGGCGTCATGGTGGCCGACGTGGGGGCAGGTGTCGTGGGCGGCCGTGGGAGTCTGACAGGGGAATAACACGGCCCTTTCTTGTCTCTTGATAGCGTGGGACTACAGGCAGGTCCTGATGAAATGCCAGACGAATCAGACAGACAGTCTGGTTAGGGTGGAGAATTTCCCATAATGTCGGGAGTGGCGAGTGATTCGTCTGGCATTTTCTCGTCAGCGTCATCTTGATAATTGTGATCATCCCTTCGAAACCTTTGAAGAGATGCCCTGCTTGAGTTCCTATTACGCCTGCCATAGAATGCCCCCGGTGAAGTAGTCCGGGAGGAGTCAGAGGAACACGTGGAGTCGGCTGGTGATGGGCGCGGGACACCGCGTCCCTCTCCTGCCACGTTGCCACTTCCAGAGGCTACCCCCTTTTCCTCCTCAGCCAAATCCCCACTTCTATGCACTAAAGCGGGAGTGTCCTCAATGTCCACATCACTGGCATCGTCAGAGAACAGTAATTCCCCGATTCTACCATCTGGGAGGCCTCTACCACTCATTTTACAAATCTGGAAAATAACAATAAATAAACAGTTAGACAAAGAGGTACTCTGGCAAGACGCGGAAACACTGTATGCATGAGCTCCACATTCCATTCACATCCCACACTATCCCCCTAAGTTGCCACCTACTCTTATAACTTTTTCTCTATTACACAAGGCTATAAGGCATCAAATGTATAAGTATGTCATAATGTAGTTTTATAAAACATTTGGTATAATGGCACCCACCTGGGGTCCGAGCAAGCTGGTACACGCTTATGGAGAGAGAGCGAGGCGGCGCACTACCTCTCCCGGTCGTAGGACGATACAGACTGACTGCCGGTCGGTGTAACTTCTTGCTATCGGCCTCCGTCCGTGAATTATTCGCAAAAAACGTGTTTTACGCATGCGCGCGGACCCCATATGGGCTAACCTTACCTGAGCAGGGTTTTAAATGCAAAGATTTGAGACAACAAAGTTATACCCATTCTGTGAAATACAAAACACACAATTGGGGTAATTGTGAATTTTAAAACTAACACAATTAAATTTACATAAGAATAATACACATTACTATTATTGTACCTTTCGTGTGGCTCGTTTGACAGCTGTAGGTTAACTGAATCCTCATCACCATTTTCACGGTATATATAGAGCTTCCCCCGGCGCTGATTGGTAGTTTGGTCTGGCTGGGAGTGATGCCATTGGTCTAGCTTTCACAACTTACACCGCTAGGTCGGGTCCACTCTTTTAGAACTAGCTGGTGTATATGTTGTTATTTAATAGAGGATTTTTATTATTCGTTTACATTTTCGAGTTTTGTTTTCACCCTAGAGCCGTTTCAAGCTAAACAAATAAGGCCTCCCAACCACCATTGAAACTAAAAATAACAAAATCCTCCCCTAATTCCACTGTCAAGCTTGTGAGTCGACAGCAAAATTGTAGGTTCGCTCTTGGTTGCCAAGAAGAAAGCGGGGTTATTTTAAACGACACTATTGCAGCGTTATGAGAAACAATATATTAGGGAAAATAGGCACCAATAGATTCACCATATTTTCTCCATATAGTTCGCATGGAGGATTTTCGTTATCGACAAATTGAAAGAATACCCAATTCACATACAAATACACCAAAAATCTAAGTTAAAGATGTCAAACAGCGGGGGTGTGGGGGTGGCAGTCCCCACCCATAATACTAGGATAGGTTAGGTAAGGTTGTTAGGTTAGGCTAATGTCATTTCAAAGGGGTATAGTAAACACTAGGATAGCCTATACCCGGTCAGAGGTAAGTCCTGCAGTAGTCTCCTTCAATGCTACCGAAAGCGGCACCTAAATGATGTGAAACGTCTTATTATCGCCGACGGAATAGGACATAGTGGTGTAAAATCACCAAACTAAAATAAGTGTCACACAAGTTATGTTTCCGTCATTTTTAAGGGCAATTGTAGTGGAGCCTCTTCAAAATTTAACCCTGTGAGGATCATGACGCATTTTGACAGATTAGTCTGGCTATCGTTAGACAATTTTGTACAGCTGAAGAAGGACCTGTGGGAATTCAAAAGGTAAAGACTATCTCAATTATTATCCCTCTGACTTCCATATACCCTTTTAAATATAAATACAATCGTCTAATAATAGCCAGGAAACAGAAAAGACATGCTTAATCTGATCTGGAAAGGGTTAAGTATTATCAGAAACAAGCCACCACACATACAGTATAATCTACCTTCAGTATAGTTTACGATGCCAATGTGAAAGAGCCTAAACAAAAATGCTCGTCGAAAATTGCCGAAAAAAAAACCGCTCGTGTGACACTGGCTTTATGGACCGAAACAAGTCATCCATGAAGGATTGAATACAGTTAACCCATTCAGTACTGGAGACGTCCTTTGCATTATTATCTGGCAACTAGTAAACAATTTGTTCAGCTTAAGAAGGATGTCTACCCATTAAAGGACTACATACTTTTTCAATTAATCCTTTAAGCTACCATATATCCTTCCTGAGCTTCACAAAATCGTCAAAATGTAGCTGAAACCAAATCAGTAAAGACCGACCCCGAATTCGATACAGTTATGGGGTAAATTTCATTTAAGGGGTCGCTTTTTCTAGCCCTCCTTTTCCCTCATGATTAGCCCCATTAATTTTGAGATATTAAGATTTTCACCCCATTAGTTCGGCGATTTTACAACCTTCTGCTCCAATAACTCAAGTTTAGACCTTTCATGCCATGTCGATTATCTCTGGTGAGGGGTCAGGTCAGGTCAGCTCAGGTATTGAGGGATAAGCCTTTACGACGGCACCTCGTATCTACTTTCTACTTTCCGAAGAATGTTGAGAGGGAAGAAACGGTGTGGGAGAGAAAGAGGAAGCTGTTGGAGTGGCTTTGTTGTGTGTTATTAGTCTGTATACGTCGTCGAGGTGTCCCCCGACTGGGTGTGAGCATATGAAACATGATAGGATGTGATACCACACTCACTAAATATATCCGCCTTGGCTGGGATCGATCCCAGGTCAAAGGAGTACAAAGGAAATCAAGCAACAACAGTTCTTGCGTCCCGTCGAGGTTACTTGATCTCTCCATTACTGCTGTTTTATGCGCCCAACAGCTTCTCAGAGAGGATATGATAAACTGTGAATTCAATTAGGTTACTGTACTAAAATAACAATACAGTAATAAGGAAATAATTTATTATTTTACAAAAATAATGCAGTCATCCGTGGGTTTCGAGCAAGGTGCTTGTCTAAGCGAACTTTACAAAAATCATCAGTGTTGCATTCTATAACATCTCGGGGAAGCCCATTCCACAGATTGACAACTCCATTGAAGACGAAGTTCTTAAATTCATGCGAGTTGAATGATTTACCAATAATTTTGTAACCATTTCCCCTTGTGTGATTTGACTGGTCGATTGTAACGTACTTACTGCAGTTCAAATTGTTGATGCCTTTGAAGATTTTGAAAACTTGAAAATAAGTCACCCCTTAATCTCCGCTGTGTTAAGGGAATAAGATTCAATTCCTCAAGACACTCCTCATATGGTTAGCTCCTCAAACATGGTATCATTATGGTAACTCTACCTCGAACTCGCTCCAGTTTGTCTATATCTTTTTGGTAGTATGGGCACCAGGAATGAACGCAATATTCCAGAAGTGGACGGACTAACGAATTGTAAAGGGTGAGGATTAAATATTTTTATGCTCAAAATATCTGCCTGTAAAACCTATAATTTTGTTTGATTTCATAACAACTTATGTAATTGTTGACTAGGTTTTAGGCTACTTGATATTGTTACTCCCAAGTATGTTTCTTTGTATACACTCTCTAGCTGGGTGCCATTGATGAAATAATTTGCTTTCTCATTTCGGTTTCCGATGTAAAGTACTTTGCATTTATTTTCGTTGAAGCTCATATGCCAGTTTTTAGCCCACTGTGACAACCTATCTAGATTGTTTTGCATATCTTCAACATGTTCATTTGTGAGTATAGTATTTGCAATTTTTGGATCATCTGCAAACTTTGAGATTCTGCAGGTTAGACCGTCATCTATGTCGTTAATGTAGATTAGGGAGAGAATTGGCCCTAATACTGATCCTTGAGGTACACCGCTAGTTACATTGGTCCATGTTGATGCTTTCCCATTTATAACTACTCTTCGCTTTCTTTCTCTGAGCCAATTTTCTATCCAATTAAAAACATTGCGCTTTTAGCTTCATTAATAAGTGTGTGCGGAACTTTATCAAATGCTTTTTGGAAGTTAAGGTATATAATATCTACAGCTTTACTTTCATCATATACTGTAGGTTAAGGATGTCATGGAGGAAGTCTAAAAGGTTGGTCAAGCAGGAACGATTATTTTGAAAACCATGTTTGGTATCCTTTTGTAATTTGTTTTCCTCCAAGTGGTTTATGAGTGTCTCTTATCAGAGTTTGTACATTTTTCATACAACAGAAGTCAAGTTGATTGGGCGATAGTTACTAGGCAAGGATTTGCTGCCTTTTTTAAATATCGGGTGAAGGTCGCGACTTTCCACTCATCGGGCAGAATTCCAGTTGGAAAGGACTTATTGAAAAGTAGTGTCAGTGGTTTGGAGAGCTCACATTTAGCTTCTTTAGGAACTCTAGGTGAGATGGTATTGGGTGAGAGGTGGATGCATGCATTCATCACTAATACTAAACTTAATTATAAAGGGGTGTTCTTTCTACCATAAAATGTACACATTTATATGGAGGAGGGGTCTTGGGTGTGTTTTATTTGGATTTTCTTTTAAGCTTGATAGAGTTCTAGAACTCAAGGGAGCAAAATGAAAACAAACAAAAACTCAAATTAAATACTACTACTGAAGTAAACGTTGTTAGTTTGTTTAATGCTTCGTAAAAGTAGGATGGGGCGTCAGGAATGTAAGAATGGTGCAGTCATTAATTTGTATTTACAATGTGCATAGCCTATATTAATTTAAATAATATATTTAACATTGATTCACCAAAGTGAGGTGTGCAAACAATAAACCACAAGCCTAATAGACAGAAGGGTAAAATACAGCGACCCAGATATATGTGGTGAGGTTCAGTACCAGAATATCCCTGGTAATACGATACATGTGTAGCAGTTGTGTGGCTATAATCCGGACCGCCAGGCTTACCTAGATCTGGCACATGTTAACCCCTTCTGTACCAGCCAAGGATTGTATTATTTCACTTCAGCTATATTTAGATAATTTTGAGAGCTTGCATTGTTTCTGATACAATTTGAAGCCTCCACAGTCAACACATTTAAAGTATGCTCCGAAATAAAACTCCTAGGTAAAATAGTAATAAGAAGCATCAAGTCAGTCTGAAATAGCTTCGCAATGATGTGTATCACCAATAATGGCCGCGACTGTACACTCTGCCACAAATGGAAAACTTACATTTTCGAAGCTATTTTGGACTAACTCGAATCTTGTTGTTCATGTTTTAACTTGTATATACAATTGAAGGTACAGTAGCCCAAGTAAGTTTTGCAACAATATTAGGTACAGTCGATCACCTTTCCAACTGGGCCACCTAATGGTAATTTCGCTGGGTCTTTCCCTCTGATATTACTAAGATCGCTCACTCCCCCCCCACCCTGAATCTGTTGCATATTATGTCCCATAGATGGCGTCGTTAGATTTGCTGGGAAGGAGAGGGATGGGCTACATGGAGAAGGGGGGTGGGTGGGATGGGGGCTATGGTGTAGGGAAGGTTATTGTGTAGGGAGGGTTGGAAGTGTGTAGGGTGGGGGAGGGGGGTTACGTTAATTATTTCACCAGGTTTATGGTTACCGTTTTATCTCTTGATATTAATTGAGATGTAAATAGTTTTTGCTAGTGAAATCTGCATTTAACACTCAAAGAGCGGGTGGTGGAGTATATTCACTGTGCCGCCCAACGGGGGTTTTTACCATAAATGGGGTTGTTTCCGTACTCTTTTTCATGCATAATGAAGAGCCAGAGCGTAATACAAGTATGTATCCCTGAAAGGGCGTAAATTGAGCTTTCCAATGACACCTGAACCATCCTTCTACGATCACTGGTTGTCTTGCAACGATCGTGCAACCGAAGGGCAAAATCGCTAAAATACAGTCATTTTGTTACATCATTACGTGTGTAGCGAGTGAAAGAGGGTGGAGTAGTGTGGAGTACATGTCAGTGGGCCCACGACGGTCGTGGCGAGCGGTGATGAGGCAACCTACGCTCCTCCCACCGCTCAGCTCTCTCTCAGATCCAATATTGCGCCAAAATTGCACACAGACTTAAGTCGGGCCCCGCCACATAGTCCTTTCTTCTCCATACGGACTTAATTAATTCGGGCCCCGATAGACAAGGGTTAAGAAATATTTGTTTATGTGTAATTATTGTTTGCAAACCAATTTGTAGGGATTGCTAGATTCACCATCTATTTAATAAGACAGCTCTTTCTCACTCATTCACTCACACTATCTATTTATCTATCTATCTATCTATATCTTTCCACATTATAGATTAGTCTATTCCTTAGCTGATGTTCATTTGCTTTTCTTTGGGTTAATGTTGGTCCCTTAATTTTGGTTGAGGTCCCTGGCTGGCCCGTATTGTCAATTTGCGACATTTGTTTTGGGGCTCCTCATACCTCTCTGTTTCATGCCTTTGATTTTTTCAAATACAGCATTATGTGTAACATTGTGTTGTTACTTAGAATAAAATCATGTTTCTATGTATTGCATATCCATATCCATCTAGTCGTTATTAGTGAAATGCCCATACCAAAATAACAGCTTTCATAACTGGTCACTTACACCAAAGAATCCTACACTGTTAGAGAAAAAATATGAAGTCATTCAGCAATAAAAGCAGCGTAATATATATTGGTATAATTATGATATTCTCCAGATGTGTGTTTTGTGTTTGAGAAGGGGGTTTGGAGAAGAAAATATATATATATATATATATATGACTAAAATACAGTATACAAATATCAGACTTTAGAACTGGTAACCCACTTAAGTAGAAACAAATAAATTATTTGCTCGGTAATAAGTGCTATAAACCTCAAAGTCGTTATAACTTATAAGAAAAATAGTTCCTACTAAAATGTCATTGGAAAACGCTATATACTTTCAAAGTATCCCCAGAGAAGTTTTAGTGGTTTGCATTTCCCAATGTTGATATGTATGATAAAGGTGTTTGTTATTAGCATATACATTTGGATATCAATGCAAATATAATTAAACCGTTCAGAGAGAGAGCGAGAGGGACAGGGAGAGACGAACTAAATGGACGAATACATCGAAGAGACTTATAAACGAAAGCTTGACTCTAATGTCTGTGGATAAAGTATTTATTAATCAAAAGAATAAGTACTCGGTAATGTTTACTCTATATATTCATCTAAACATATGAAAACAATGACCCGCAGAGCCACTTCACCTATGTAATGCAAATTCCCATTACAAGCAACCCAATTCCTCCATATGGCAATCAAAGGTTTGATGTTCTCCACTTCCCTTTACCTAATAAATTGTTTCTCTGTGTATTTTTTTTTTTTTCCTATATTCCAACTACTCCCTCTCGGGCATAGGCTGATAGCCTTTACACTCAACCGCTGAACACGGTGAGGCCCGTGAGGTCTTGCTCCAGTCTAGGGAGTGAGACATGCGAAGCTTCACGGCTCGAACCAACTCCATCTCTGAAACCGCCTCACCTCTGTGCTTCACAGTCTCATCCCCACAGACTCGGACCCTCACTCTCAGAACGCCACCTATTGAGCAATTAACTCACTAGGCATTGCCCCCCTGTAGCATATTTTTCTATCTATCTATCTATATGCTCAGGCCCAATCCCCATTTTGGGGGTAGCCGACTCAAGACAGAGCAAGAACAGGGAAAACACAAAAACAACATAAAACAACAAATAAACACAGATAAAAAGCACAAACTCACACACATCCAGGTCACCCAGGAGAAGACCCAGAGACCAGGGTCACCAAGGTCGTTCCAGCACTCCCCCGGCCCCCGACCACCCGGAGAGGTTCCGATCTCGGCAGGCAGACATGCAGCGGAGCCAAAGCCACAAGCCCTCCCACCACACTTCCAGGCGCACCCTTCATATTAATCGTCTCCCCGGGCCAGGCGCCTGATGGACTATTATCTAGTCCAACTTGCGCCCGACCCCTTACTCCAAATGACCACGTGTTCACTCAACTATTCACAAGCATTCTCCATTCACTCCTGTCCACCACCACTTCCCCTGCCTGATCTATAGTAATTCCTCTATCATCCAAAGCCTTTCTTACACAGTCTCTCCATCTCAATGGGGGTCTTCCTGCCCTTCTATCTCTCCTTGTACCTGACTCACATATTCTCTTTGTAAGCCTTTCATCTCCCATTCGTTCAACATGACCATACCAGCTCAGCACCCTTCTGTCCACTCTGGCTGACAAATGTTCCTGCTGCCCCACTCTCCTACGTATCTCTTCATTCCTCAATCTGTCTCTACGAGTAACTCCACACATACTCCTCAAGCAGCTCATCTCCATCACATCCAGCCCTCTTTTCTCCTTCTTCTTCAGAGCCCATGTCTCAGCCCCATACATCACTATTGGCACAACAATTCCTTGATACAGTGCACTTTTTTTTCTCGTGTGGAGGACGAGAAATCTCGGAGTGAAAGTAAAAAGTGCATATTTTTGAATATGGGAATATTCATACAATGCTATTTAATCAGGGAACAATGAGGGCATTTTGTTTGGCATTTCGGTGTGCTGTGGTAATGCACTGATACTAGGTACAGCTCAAATTCCATCCCAATAATATCTCCCCATTGACATATTGGGATTCGAACCCGGGTCCATTGGATTACCAGTCCAGTGGCAAGACCACTCTGCCACACCTCCCCTATGAAAGAGAAAAGAAGCAAAACTACTTATACACATTTTGACCTCCTATTGGCCCCGTCCCCCGGTCAGAACAGAATGATTACTACAGAACCATATTCAAGGTGCACTGGAATGTAACTGCAGGACACGCAAAACTTGAAACAAAGTCATAGGGTGAGGGATAGACACATTTACGGAGTGAATTCCATACTTTACTTGTTGAGCTGAAAAATTACGGGGAAATTTAAGTTAACTGTTGGCTTTGAATGGTGGGCAGAAAAGTGGTGGGAATAAGTTACAAAGTGGGTTGCCCTCTGTCTCTGCAGAGGGAGAGGTATACGCTGGGACAGCTGTGAAGAACACTGATTATAATAATGGCATAACAGTAACATACATGCAATGTTCACAATGTGGAGAGATTGTAGACAATATGGTGGAGAAGAGTAGAGATTACATGCCTATGACTGCACCCTTTCAGAGGCATTTTTCATATGCGAACAATACCTGATACGCTTACAACAGTGTCCCTCTACGGAGTACAAAGGAGTACAAAGGAAATCAAGCAACAACATACCTTGTGACCCTTCTAGGCTGCTTGTCCTCCAAAACACTGAGGATCAAGTGTCCAAACAGTGGTTTAGAGTGGGTAAGGGAACATTGGAAAGGGAACTACTGCCCTGGAAGTAATGTCCGTGGCAGGATTAGGAAGTTAGTAGGGGACAGATGGGTTAGTAACTGAGGGAAGGATAAAATAAAGTTATTCATTTACAAACGCAGTCAGTCGCAGGTTTGATGCAAGATATTTGTCTAAGCGAAGTTTAAATGAATCAACGGTGCTGCAGTCTATGACATCTCGGGGAAGCCCATTCCATAAGTTGACAACTCGATTGAAGAAGAAATTCTTAGCTTCGTGTGAGTTAAAAGATTTACCAATAATTTTGCAACCGTTTCCCAGCGTGTAATTAGATTGGTCGATAGTGAAGTACTTACTACAGTTCATATTGTCGATGCCTTTGATAATTTTTAACACTTGAATTAAGTCGCCTCTTAATCTGCGCATAGTTAATGGAAATAGATTTAATTCTCTAAGACGCACCTCGTATGGTTTGTTATTTAGGCTAGGTATCATTTTGGTCTCTACGTTGAACTCGTTCTAGCTTGTCTATATCTTTTTGGTAATAAGGGCACCAGGATTGAACGCAGTATTCAAGAAGAGGGCGGACTAAAGAATTGTAAAGGGTTAGGATAACGTCTTTGGATTTATGCTCAAATGACCTGCCTATAAACCCAATTATTTTGTTTGCCTTCTTAACAACTTCTGAACATTGTTGATTCGGTTTTAGGTTACTCGATATTGGTACTCCCAGATCGGTTTCTCTGTTTACATTCTTAAGCTGAGTGCCATTCATCAAATAGTTTGCTTTCTCATTTTGGTATCCGATATGTAGTACTTTACATTTATCCGCATTGAAACTCTTTTGCCAAATTTGGGCCCAACATGACAACTTATCTAGATTGCGTCGCATATCGTCAACTTGTTCTTTTGAGAGTACGCTATTTGCAATTTTTGTATCGTCGGCAAATTTTGAGATTGTACAGGTGAGACCCTCATCTATGTCGTTGATGTAAATTAGAAAGATAATTGGTCCTAGTACCGATCCCTGGGGTACCCCGCTACTTCCATTGGTCCATTTAGATGCCTTACCGTTTATGACTACTTTTTGCTTTCTGTCGCTGAGCCAATTTTCTATCCATTTTGTTATGATCAGGACTACGAATAAAACAAGGGCACTCAATGATTGGACTAGTAATTGGGCACTATGCAACAACGGTACGCTAGATCCAAACCCTCGAACTTATATGCCGGCGAACAAAACACCTATACCCTCCAGGGTTAATCTGCGATAGCTGGGTATCCTTAACTGGGCATAAATGTACTCTACTTCAGGCTAACCTGCACTGGTATAGCCTGATAACAAACAAGATGTAAGTTACGTTAAAATGCATAAAAAGGAATCTATGGAAAGATCAATTAAATCACTGCAGGATTTAATTCAATAAAAAGATGCTTCAATACAGTTACTCTAAACAACAATAAACTCTTCACTCCTATCTGAAAGAAAGTGAAGTATAGTCCTACAGCATAGACCTGGAAACTTCTGAAGAAAGTCTGATGCTCATAAGATGCTCATACTGATTTAGAACTATATAAAGGCAGGAGGCAGGACACCACATGTGTAAATCGAATACACTAAAAGATAGGACATATAATGTTAACTGACACAAGAATACTATAAATGCGCAACGGTAGCAATGCTCGACACTAAAAGAAGTACTTCCTCATCAACGAAACAGTCTGCTATGGTTGTGCGGCTCAGCAACAACCTAGACTAATAAATGCTGTGAATAATAATGTGCACATATCAAAGAGCTTATATTAAATACTAACAAGTGTCTACTCGATTAATAATGTCTAGCTGTGATACTCTAGGTAAGGAATTGGGGTTGAGCAAGACAGGCTCGCAGCCTAGCGATGTCCTTAAGACTGCATCCTTTAAGTTACGTTAATTGACTAGGGGGCTCTCTCGATAGATCCACATCACAAGTATCTGGTTCTATCCTGGCGACCCTCTAAAGACAAGCAAAGAGGCAGCAAAGTGTGGAACTGGTACAGGCCAAAACCCTCAGTCAACACAATGCTGCACTCGCAAAGGACGCAACCGAAAAGACAACCCCGGCTACCACAGGACCGGTCGAAGTCGTGTAGGTATAAGCAAACCGTACACGCATCGGAGATAACGACTACAGTTACCTTATCCCAGTCTAGCATTAAATAAAAGAGCAGAAACACTAAATCAATAATGGAGACACACAAAATTCTTAACCTATACTAACTAAGAGCCCTCAAACCTATTCTAAGTATATGTAAATATGTCTGAGGACGGCGCATGCAATACAATGGGCCAGCTATGAAAACCGTATGCAGAACCCAAGGGGAGTGTTGTGCAGTTAACCCGGGGAGCCCCGGCTAGTTTTGTATTGTTTGTTCACCAGAACCCGGCTGGTTTTCAAAAAATGGTTTTATTCCAGAAACAATAGCGAATAGGTTAGGAATGAAGGAAAAAACACGAAAAACCGCTCAAAAAGCTTAAAGAATGGTCCTACAGAGCCCCTGAAAACGTATTTTACATGAGTAAAAAATTGAAGGCAATTACCCCAAAAAACCAGGTTATTGCGCACTCACGCGCACGCACGTGGACTTTGAGAGTTTTCTACCATCGGCACGGTTGCGAGGGATACGTACACAGTTCCCCTACAAATCTGAGCCCTCTCGAGTGGCTACACCTGAGGTTACGGTCGGAGCAATTAGGGTGACTCGTCAGACGCGTCGCTGGGGCTGTGCGTTACATACATCGCCGACGCACCAGACACGTCGCTGGGGCTGTACAGATTAATAATGGTTAGAGTATGGAAAGATAAAATCGAGTGAGAGAAACAGTGATAAAGGTGGTGATCGGGAGAGAGTATGCAAAGGGGTGTTAGAAGCACGCGCGCCAAGCCTGTCCTGACGAGGACAGCTCCTGGGACCCTCATGGAGGAGGTAAGTTACACAGGAGACCGCAAAGGCGCGATGGTCGGCCAATCACGGGCCGAGACGTCACAAGACAGCAGGCGTCATAGGACACAGCCAGACACGCCGTCCAATGGCTCGCGAGAGGCAGGAATGCACCCGTACATACAGACTCTTACTACCTCCTCGCTCTGAAAGTCTTTCTCATTCACACGCTGGTACTATTATCACTACTGTTGATATAAAATATAACCCGTTGTTACAGACGAAAACAAAGACCACCACTGGACTGTCTGTGACAATGCGATTACTAGGAAAGAAAGAACAACATTATCTGATAACTCTAGCCCATTTCGATGTCCCTGGCGAGCGCTAGTGGCCAACGAGCGGCGATTCTGCCAACGCTGGTAGACGTCACACCCCGCCCAAGATATGGGATGCTCAACATTAAGCGAGCACCATATCTGACAAAGCAGAATGCCGACAAGACCCGCCACACATAGCCACTCCACCAGAAATGAAATGCAAAGCTCAATCTTAAATAAAACAACATATTAGCATAATGAAAATCTTACAACCCCTCCCAAACACAATAGTATAATTTAGCCTGCTATGCTCCCTGAGCGAGCTTCACAGAGCCCAGCCTACTAAGTGAAAGACAGGTTCAACTTAGGACTTTAGCTATAACATTGGCAACTTACAATTAACTATAAAAAAGAAAGAGTTTTTATGTGATTTTTGATTTAATTTTAATGTTGTTTTTGACGGCTGCTCTACAGGGGCAAGCCTGGTTTTTCTCCACTCAAACCCACACACCTGTGGTGATCTACGCCGGATCCTCCACCCTTGACAAACAGTCTGCAATCACATTCTCACAACTGGCAATATGGCGAATGTCTAGATTGTATTCTTGCAACATGAGTGACCAACGTGTCAGCCTCATATTCCGGAAGTGGAATTGGTTCAGAAATTTAAGAGGGTGGTGGTCGGTGTAAATCACCACGACTGGCCCGTAGGCAGGAACATATACTTCAAAGTGCCTGAGCGCCAACACTATTGCCAGCAGTTCTTTCTCCACCACAGAGTAGTTTTTCTGAGCGGAATTAAACTTCTTGGAAAAGAAACTGACTGGATGCTCCAAACCTTCCTCATCTGTTTGCATTAAGACGGCACCAGCCCCTACACCGCTGGCATCAGTTGCCAGCTGGAACGTTCTTTCAAAGTCAGGGGCCCTGAGGATTGGGTGAGTGCATAGTAGGTGCTTGACCAGCGAAAAAGCCCTTTCACACTCAGGTGCCCACTTGAACTTTTTCTCTTTTGCTAGCAAATCTGTCAGGGGAGCAAACACAGTAGAGTAACCCCGAATGAAGCGGCGATAGTAACCGATCATGCCCACAAATCTCATGATCTGCCGCTTGGTGGACGGCCTGGGGAACTGGTTAATAGCCCGCATCTTGTTTTGGGGGGGGCACACCTGGCCTAACCCGACCACAAACCCAAGATACTGCACAGTTGGCCGGACAAAGTCGCACTTACCCAGATTGACCACCAAGCTGGCCTCACTGAGCTTCCGAAACAAGGCTTCTATGTGCTCACAGTGACTCTTAAAGTTGTCATCGTAGATTATAACGTCATCTAGGTAGACAGTGCAGTTAGGGATGTCAGCTACTAACTCATTCATAAGACTCTGGAAGGTTGCTGGGGCATTTTTAAGGCCATACGGCATCACATTGCAACGGTAGGTGTTCCCATCAACCACAAACCCGCATACCCCCTTCGCCCGCTCAGACAAGGGCACCTGCCAGTAGCCTTTCACTAGGTCTACCTTAGTTAGAAACTGTGCCTTACCAATCTTGTCTACACTATCGTCAACACGGGGAAGGGAAGCATTGGTGGGAGTCAACCCGTTCAATCTTCGAAAGTCAATGCAGAAGCGAACCTTCCCGTCAGGCTTGGGCTGCAGAGTGACAGGAGATGTCCACCTAACTGCCCCCTTCTCAATCAGCCCCCGTTCCAACATATACTCTAACTCCGCTCTGAGGGCTGGGAGTTTAATTGGTGGAATTCTGTAGGGTACTGATTTAAACGGGGGGTGATCTCCCACGTCCACGTCATGCACCACTCGAGTTGTGAGGCCTGGATGCTCTGCAAACACAGTGGTGTATGAAGCAAACAGGCGCGGCACGGCTGCACGCTGTTGCTCAGGCAGGTGCCCTAGAGCATCGTCAGCCACCTGTCTGGAGTTCCCCGCCCACTGGTCAGCAGAGACATGACACTCCCAGTTATCCTCCACCTGGGCTTCACTGTCCCTCACTCCTTCTCCTCCATGACCGCTGCAGGTCAACACAGGTACAGCGAGAGGCTCAGGGGGGCGCCTCACAAACTCTTTCACCAGATTCACATGGCACAGCTGATTCTTTTTATACCTATCTGGAGTAGCCACAAGATAGTCTAGGTCAGAGATCTCTTTTACCACCTTATATGGACCAGCGTACTTGGCAGACAATGGATGACCTGGCAGAGGTAACAGAATCAACACCTCCTGCCCCACCTTAAACTACCGGAGTTTTGTCTTCTCATCGTACTTGTCCTTCATAAGTGCTTGCGACCCAACCAAATTCCTACCTGCCAACTCTAGGCTTCTCAGCATTCTCTCTCTACTCTCGAGGACATACTTTAACATGGAACATGGTTTTGCTGTGCCCTCACAGATTTCTCTAACCATGTTGAGGGGGCCTCTGACCTGATGTCCGAAAACTAACTCATTGGGACTGAACCCTAGGCTTTCACCAGGTACCTCCCGAGCAGCGAATAATACATAGGGCAAACCCAAGATCCCAATCCTTGCCATTCTCAACACAGTAACAACGCAGCATGCTTTTCAGAGTCGAGTGCCACCTCTCCAACACCCCTTGACTCTCTGAGTGATAGACTGAAGAGACAACTGTACTGATACCGTGCTGCTGCATGGTCTGTTTGAAAAGGTTAGGAGTAAAGTTGGACCCTTGGTCTGACTGCAATTCCTGCAGGTACCCGTACCTAGAGCAGTACAATAGCAAGTTACGAACAACAGTCTTAGCAGTACCATTTCGCATGGGATATGCATCCGGATAACGAGTGGCAACATCCATGATTGTGAGGAGGAATTTGTTGCCTGCACTAGTAGGGGGTAGAGGGCCAACCATGTCGATTATAACCTCACTGAATGGTGGCCCGATTACAGGAATAGGGTGTAACGGAGCCTTGGGAATACACTGGTTTGGTTTACCTACTGTCTGGCAGGTACTGCACTTTGCCACCCATGACACCACATGTGCCTTCATACCTGGCCACCAAAACAATTTCGCCAATGCTGCTACCGTCTTACGTACACTCAAATGCCCTGCCAATGGTACATCATGCGCCAACCTCAGTAGGCTATCACGGCACACACTAGGCACTACAAACTAGTCAACCACTCTCGACCCACCCTCTCAACTCCGTCTGGGATCTAGAAAACGCCTGTACAATATGCCCTCCACACGAAAGAAGTCCCCCGGCTTTGCATCCCCATCCTCATCAAGTTCAATCGCACCGTTACTACACTTCTGAAGCTCAGGATCATCTATCTGCAGCCGACAGATATCCGAAGGAGCCAATCTATCTAAGTACTCCCGGAGCAACTTATGGCCTCCCCCGATACTGGACTGTTCGATCCTATCTTGCTTAAGTGTGTAACGTTGCTGTCTCGGAGTTTTCTCACGCCCTACCTCCTCACCAAGTGTGACAGGTTCTGGGGCCACTCCGGACCTAAGCATTGGTGCTAATATTGAGTCGCCAAGAAGAGCCGCTGGATCAAAACTCACAAAACTTCTCCCAACTTTAGCTTTCTCCTTCCGACCGTTCCTCTGCTGGTCTAGAGACTGAGGAATAGGCTGTGACACCTTAGATGCACGAGATCGGGTGACAACACACGCCATCTGCTGTAATTGACACCTCTCGACCAACTCCTGCCCCTCCCTACTCACGTCGGCCGCCCTCTCGGCAACGACTAAGGGTGGAACCTCAGAAGTAGGCACCGCAAAGTCGTTGCCGAGAAAAAGGTCGACGCCCTCTACTGGCAGTTTCTCTACGATTCCAACATCTATCTCTCGTGTCACACCATCAACCTCCACCTCCACTCGAACCAACGGGTATGACCGTGTACCATTAATACCCTGCACCACAACTACCCGTGCCGCGTTTATAGGTTGGCCTGTAAAGTTTTTCATCAGAGTCTGGGATGCACCTGTATCACGCAACAACTCCAACCCATGCTTGCAACCAGCCTAACTCACGCAGCCACGCCCTCTATGGTCGCAAAAAGCATCGCGGACAGGTTTCGAGCCTTCCGGACACTCCTTCACTGGCTGTGCCCCCGCATCTGACATATCACCCCGGGTAAACGCAGAAGACCTCAGAGACACCCCAATGTTGCTAGCCAAAGACACGACTGCTGCAGGTTGGTTACTAGGGCAGGAACGTGCAAAATGCCCCTTTTTATGACACTTAAAACACTCTACTTCACCCTTGGACTTCCCCTGAGGTGGAGAAGGGCCCTGACCTTTCTTAAACGGGACGGTTTTTGGTTTGTGATCAAAATTAGTATCATTGCTCTTACTTTTGTTATTAAATGTTGCATCACTGACTCGGGGGGGGGGGGGGGTGGAGTGTTGTGCCCCTTGTTAACTGCATCGGTCCGTTGTGCAGACCCGCACCCACGAATCAGCGATAATCTCAGGTCAGCCAACTCAGCTGCCTCTTGTAAAGTTTTAGGATGTTTCTCTTTGAGGTTCAAAGTCAGGTCGCCGCCTGTGCATTTAAAACATTGCTCTAGAAGGAATAACTGCTCAAGCTCTTCGAATGTCGTCACCTTCTCTGACCTCAGCCAATTTCTCAAAGCATCAGACAGTTCCCGGGCATGTTCTAGAAAAGTGCACTCACGACCCTTCGTAACACTCCGAAACTTCAACCTATATGTCTCTGGTTGTAACTCGTACGCCCGCAGAACAGATTCCTTCAATACCTCATAATCGATGCAAGACTCCAAGGGCAACGCATCATATGCCTTGAGTCCTTTGCCAACCAACCTAGAGGAAACAAGGGCTGCCCACTTAACCTCGGGCCATTGGTGCTCCCGGCACTTCTTCTCAAAAGGCAAGAAAAACTCGGTGACACCCGACTCGTCAAATGGAGAGACTAACTTAAGAAGGTGCGATAAAGACTGATCAAGACCTCGATTCCCAGAACCGAGACGCTGCCCTGTCGACTCCACCCGAGACTTCTCAAGCTCTATGTCTGCACAGTACTTCGTAGCCTCAACCTGAAGCTCAGCCTCACGTATGGCCTTTCTCTCCTCAGCCTGAATCCTAAGCTCAGATTCCCGCTGCTGCTGCTGCTGCCTGAGCTCATACTTTCATTGCTCGAGCTCAGCCTCATGCTTTCGCTGCTCGAGTTTGGCGAGTTCGAGCTGAAACAACATCTCAGAAGAGAAACCCTGAGGAGGGGGTGCTACTATTGGGGACCCACCCCGTGAATCACATAGAGGCATACCCAACCGCCAGCGGGCATCGGCCTGCGGGAACGTACCTGTTTCCGGAGCCCGAGGGGGCGCCATGATAGGAGTCGAGTGGAATGGGGGCTGGGCAGAAGGTGCCCCAGCTCCCGCTCCACCCGAAGCCCCATGCATCCCACCGAGCACCCAGGCAACCAGCTCACCTCTGGACAAACCGCTAGTACCGGACAACCCTAAGACCGTGGCTACACACTGCAGTCCGTACCGGTCTAGCCCCGACACCCGATCCGCCGACACAGGCTCCTCCAAATAAAATCCGAGCATCCTCCTCATTGTTCACCACCCGAACGCCATTAGACAACTCCACCTTCTCCACCTCCTCGCCTGCTTCCCGTACTGTGTCCTCACTGTGCACTGATCCGTCGTTCGACATAGTGTCCACCGGAAATCCTCAACGTTTATAAAAAAAATAAAAAATAAACTCTCATGTAGCACTATTCACTCAAAAAATGCTTGAAGACAACTCAAGTGCTATACTACGTTGCCAAAAAAAAAAATCCAACGTGTCCAAAATATTCCTCAAAAACAAATGTCCACTGCTAAACTGTGAGAAATAACAATCGACCCCCAAACGGTGATTAAAAAAAAATAAAATCTCCACAAAAAAAAATCTGCAATTATTTCTTAGTTCACTAAATCCTAGACTAAGGTCGCCATTTGTTATGACGACTAAGATAATATACTAGGTAAGGTCGCCATTTGTTACGACCGGGACTACGAAAAAAACAAGGGCACTCAATGATTGCAGTAGTAATAGGGCACTATGCAACAACGGTACGCTAGATCAAAACCCTCGAACTTATATGCCGGCGAACAAAACACCTATACCCTCCAGGGTTAATCTGCGATAGCGGGATATCCTTAACTGGGCATAAATGTACTCTACTTCAGGCTAACCTGCACTGGTATAGCCTGATAACAAACAAGATGTAAATTACATTAAAATGCATAAAAAGGAATCTATGGAAAGATCAATTAAATCACTGTAAGATTTAATACAATAAAAATATGCTTCAATACAGTTACTCTAAACAACAATAAACTCTTCACTCCTATCTGAAAGAAAGTGAAGTATAGTCCTACAGCATAGACCTGGAAACTTCTGAAGAAAGTCTGATGCTCATAAGATGCTCGTACTGATTTAGAACTATATAAAGGCAGGAGGAAGGATACCACACGTGTAAATCGAATACACTAAAAGATAGGACATATAATGTTAACTGACACGAAAATACTATAAATGCGCAACGGTAGCAATGCTCGACACTAAAAGAAGTAATTCCTCATCAACGAAACAGTCTGCTATGGTTGTGCGGCTCAGCAACAACCTAGACTAATAAATGTTGTGAATAATAATGCGCACATATCAAAGAGCTTATATTAAATACTAACAAGTGTCTACTCGATTAATAATGTCTAGCTGGGATACTCTAGGTAAGGAACTGGGGTTGAGCAAGACAGGCTCGCAGCCTAGCGATGTCCTTAAGACTGCATCCTTTAAGTTACGTTAATTGACTAGGGGGCTCTCTCGATAGATCCACATCACAAGTATCTGGTTCTATCCTGGCGACCCTCTAAAGACAAGCAAAGAGGCAGCAAAGTGTGGAACTGGTACAGGCCAAAACCCTCAGTCAAGACAATGCTGCACTCGCAAAGAACGGAACCGAAAAGACAACCCAGGCTACCACAGGACCGGTCGAAGTCGTGTAGGTATAAGCAAACCGTACACATATCGGAGACAATGACTACAGTTACCTTATCCCAGTCTAGCATTAAATAAAAGAGCAGAAACACTAAATCAATAATGGAGACACACAAAGTTCTTAACCTATACTAACTAAGAACCCTCAAACCTATTCTAAGTAGATGAAAATATCTCTGAGGACGGCGCATGCAATACAATGGGCCGGCTATGAAAACCGTATGCAGAACCCAAGGGGAGTGTTGTGCAGTTAATAAAGGTTAGAGTACGGAAAGAGAAAATCGAGTGAGAGAAACAGTGATAAAGGTGGTGATCGGGAGTATGCAAAGGGATGTTAGAAGCACACGCGCCAAGCCTGTCCTGACGAGGACAGCTCCTGGGGACCCTCATGGAGGAGGTAAGTTACACAGGAGACCGCAAAGACGCGATGGTCGGCCAATCACGGGCCGAGACGTCACAAGACAGCAGGCGTCATAGGACACAGCCAGACACGCCGTCCAATGGCGAGCGAGAGGCAGGAATGCACCCGTACATACAGACTCTTACTACCTCCTCGCTCTGAAAGTCTTTCTCATTCACACGCTGGTACTATTATCACTACTGTTGATATAAAATATAACCCGTTGTCACAGACGAAAACAAAGACCACCACTGGACTGTCTGTGACAATGCGATTACTAGGAAAGAAAGAACAACATTCTCTGATAACTGTAGCACATTTCGATGTCCCTGGCGAGCGCTAGTGGCCAACGAGAGGCGATTCTGCCAACGCTGGTAGACGTCACAATTTCAACACACCATCTTGTATTCCATGCGCTTTTAGTTTCAGCAGTAAACGTTTGTGGGGAACTTTGTCAAAGGCCTTTTGAAAATCAAGGTATATAATATCTACAGCTTTACTCTCATCGTAGAGGTTGAGGATATCGTGAAAGAAGTCTAAGAGGTTTGTTAAACAGGAACGTTTTTTACGAAAGCCGTGTTGAGTATCTTTAAGTATGTTATTTTCCTCTAAGTGATTTACGAGTCTGTCTCTTATGAGTGTTTCTAACATTTTACATACAACTGAGGTTAAGCTAATTGGACGATAGTTACTGGGTAGGGATTTGCTGCCTTTTTTAAATATCGGTGTTACGTTGGCTAGCTTCCACTGATCGGGCATATTTCCAGACTGCAAGGATTTATTGAATAGCAATGTCAGTGGTTTGGAGAGCT
Source organism: Paralithodes platypus (assembly GCA_032716605.1). Classification (NCBI taxonomy): domain Eukaryota; kingdom Metazoa; phylum Arthropoda; class Malacostraca; order Decapoda; family Lithodidae; genus Paralithodes; species Paralithodes platypus. The sequence goes on along the minus strand of CM064483.1, from coordinate 41,167,205 downwards.
CATCCTTAGCTTCCTTTAGGACTCTAGGTGAGATGTTATCAGGTCCAGGCGTTTTATTTACCTTGAGTTTATCTAAACAATTCAATACTTCTCTCTCTGTATCAGTGATATTGCTTAGAAGATCTGAATTATCAATCTGAATCGGCGATGGTGTTGGGATATCACTGAGGTCTTCCGTTGTAAAAACTGATGCAAAGAAGGTATTGAGGGCATTACTCATTTGTACTTCGTCTTTGGTGTATTCTCCATGTTCATCGACTAACGGTCCAACAGTTGATGTAACTACTTTTTTCTTTCTGATATAACTATAGAATTCTTTCGGGTTTGTTTTACTTTGATTCGCAACATGTAACTCCAGGGTCTTTTTACTTTGCTTAATTAACTTTTTGGCTTTGCGTCGTAGCTCTACAAATTTCACCCGTTCTTCGTCATTTTGTAATGATTTTAATCTATCATTAGCAAACTTTTTAGCAAGCAGACAGTTTGAAATATCTTTATTCCACCATTTGGGCTTTTTATTAAGGCCTGAACGCCGTATTTTCGATGGTATGCAGTCCTGCACTGCTTTTAGGTAAGTGGTTTCGAATAATTCCCAAGCTGTATTTATGTCAGTATTGTTAATTAAAAAGCTCCAGTCAGTTTCTTTAAACATTGCTCTAAGTTTATGAAAGTTAGCTTTCTTGAAATTAGGGACTTTTTCGATGCTGCTATTTGGTTCGTTACTAGTAAACTTTAAAGTGAAAGTTATTGTACGATGGTCGCTGTTATTGAATTCATCACCAACATTCAAATTCTCTATTAATTCTTCTTTTGTTGCAAGTTCAAGGTCAAGAACATTATTACCACGGGTCGGCGATCGAACAAATTGATAGAGTGAACTCTCTTGCAAGTTCTCATACAAGTCATGTCCAGAGTGTGAAGTAAGAGTATCGCCCAACTTGGTCACAGGTGAATTAAAGTCGCCAAAAAATATGTTATCTTGTGAGTTACTTACATCTGCAATTTGTTCATAAATTTCTCTGTCAGTTTGCACTGATTGAGCTGGAAGTCTGTATATTAATGCAAGTATTATTTTGATACCTTTATTATTCTTTATTAGCACAAAATATGTGTTGACGTTCACAAGTTGAGATTTTGACAAGAGGGTCGGGTTAAGACTTTCTTTGATATAATATAAAATGCCACCTCCATTTTTATTTATTCGGCTTTTCTCAAACATTACATAACCGGGAAGTGAATACTCTGCTAAAAAGTCTCTATCTTCTGTATTGAGCCAAGATTCGGTTATACCAATCACATCATAATTTTCTGTAAACACTGATTCCTCTAAATCTGAAAATTGATTGCGTATGCTACGAGCATTTGCATAGAAAACCTTTAAAGTTGCGGTTTTAGAACTCACAGAACGTTCTTTAATCAAATTTTTGGTTCTGGTCGGATCTACATTTACATTCATGGCTGTCCTCGGTCCTTGGTCGTTATCCCTGGCGGTTTTGAATTTGGGTCGTGTTGGTGGAGCTTTATCCAAATTCGCGGTTCTTGACGGATTAGCATTTAATTCCTTCGTAGGTTGCCCTCCTCGCTGTCTTCGGTCCTCCTTCCTGGTTGTCCTGTGCTAAGTCAATTTCTTCTCCGAAAATCCTTCACCGCATCGTTGAGAAGACGCCCAAAATGTGCTGCTCCCACCTGGTTCAGATGAACTCCATTGTCCGAAAACAAATAGTCATCATAGTAGAAATTGTCCCAGGTGTCGACGAATCCCACGTTTTCCTTCCTGCAGAGGTTTGCTAAACAACGATTTGTGCTGGTGGCTATGTTGTAAAATCGGCTCTCTACACCAAGCCGGGGGACGATTCCTGAGACAATGATCCTTGACGACTTCTCCTTAAACGACTTGATCAGCTGCTGGTACTTTAAAAGCAAATCTTCCGACCTGGTTCGCTGTACATCGTTGGATCCAACGTGGATGACGTACATTGTATTAGCAGGGGCCAGCTTAGATACTTCGTTAACTGCAGCAATTACGTCGTCCACACCACCACCAGGGATACAAAAACGCTTCCTGGTCTTAGGTGCCCTGGCGCAAAACTCTGTGAGCTGACCACGTATCATCGAGTCTCCCACGAGCCGGACTTCTTCTATTTCCTCTTCGTCATCTGAGTCTGTGAGTATCTGGAAACAGTTTTGACACTCGGTAATCGGTATGGGTTTCCTGGTCTTGGGGCAAACGTTGTTCCTCACGACACGGAAGTTGTCTTGAGGGGGAAGAGAGTCACTATTTGTTTCTTGAGTATCGGAACCATCAGCTGAAATGGCTACTGCAGGCGTTTAATTGTTGGCAGTTGACGTTGGGGCGTTGGTGGCTGCTGGAGTTGCGGTGACAATTGAAGTTTGTGGTACTCCAACGTTGAGTGTTACAAACTCTTGGAGTGATTCCAGCTTCATGGTGAGGACGGAGAAAGAGGCTGTACGGGGATAAGGGGGTAACAGACGATGGAGCAAGCCTAACCTCTGGGAAACTTTTTAATCAAGAATGTTAATATGATGTTTCAAAGACACACACACACACATACACACTCACTTGTGTTTCGATAAACACTAATGTTTCACTGCATGCACGCGCATAGGAGTATATGTTATGGCTCTAGCCATCTCTCTCTCTCTCTCTCTCTCTCTCTGTAGGAATAGTGGTTTGGCAGGAGAGTCACAGGGACTGCACTATCTACCAATTATTATCTTTCTCAATTAACTCAGCGCGTTACAGGTTGCCAGGGTACCTCATGAGAAAGATATATCCACTGATATTTTAACAACCAATCATGTTATAACTTAGACCTATTGGCTTCTGGAAGAGAAATACATGCGTAGGAACCATTTTAAGATATACTGAAATTTAGCAACCACGCTTGGCCTGAAGAGACCATAATTATATCACAACTGGTATAAAGAGGATGGCCGCAACCTCATCCACGTGGCAGGTGTGTGTGTGTGTGTTGGGTTTAAATGCTGATATAACTGTGGTAACGTTAAATATTACACGATTAAATATATGCAAGGGTAATTATATATTATTTGCAGTAAAATATATAAGTTAGATAAGAGCCTGTCACCCTATATAATTAATTATAACTATATGCGTAATCATAAACCGAGTGCAGTGTGAGTGATGGCAGATAATATCTGGAGGACCATTAGATTGTAAAACCCTGATGGGAATTGTTAAGGTGTTCACTATGTGTGCTGCTTGATCACTATACTCTGTTTCAGCGACGCTGAGGTGAGAACGGCTCACCTAGATGTCAATAAGTCTAGCTGATTGGCTAATGCAACTTTTTTCAATGTCTCGTCTTTTAGTAAGTATTAATTCTTAAAGGTTTAAATAATCACGGTCGGACGCACAAATCAGTCAGCTGGAACTATTGACATCTACCTGGTCGCTGAAACAGTATAGTCATTAGTAAATAACAGACAGCACCTGGTCATGCTAATGCTACCACAGAAAGTGTAACAGGCAGTCAGACAGTCAGTAGCCCCGTTAATTCCCATTAAATAGATGGGGAGGGTTAGCAAGGGACATTAGAAAGGGAACAATGATGACCGGGAGAAAATTAATACAATAAATACCTGCCAAAGCAAGTATTCTAACATTTGGAACAACATTCACCAGGCCTCAATATTATTGACTTCACCTTAGATGATATACACTTCCACAACAAAGTCTTCACAACATCGGGGATGATGACCTTCCAGGTTTGTCAATTAAAAGGTTACAAATACCTTCATATGTTCTTCCTAACAAACTTCCTCCATTCATTCCTGTAACAACAATCCCATATAATATTTGTGTTAATAGCTCATGCATCGACCATGAACCTCCCGACCGTGGTTCCCCTTTACTGGTTTGGCTACAATCATACATTTTATTGAGGCTAGTGCTTGATAATTTCATTCAGCACTGGAGCCACAGCGGTCGAGTGGCAAGCACGCTCACGTGTGAATCTGCTTGACCTGGGTTCGATCCCAGCCAAGGCGGACATATTTAGTGGGTGTGAAACTCAGGTGTCTGAAGCAACTGCCAGCAGCCCCTTCTCTGTATCCGCCTACTTTCTCTATCCTAGTTTCAAAGCCAAAGGCTTTCGTATTTCCGATTTTGGCTCCTCTGAATTCTCAACTTTATGGCTCCAACTGTCCTGTCATTCTCATATAAATATTTATGTGATAACTGTCTTTCCCCTAATTCTACCGACTTTCCCAAATTGTTTGATTACATAAACTCTAATGTGGAACACATTCTAGCCATTTCTCCTTTCTCTGAATCTCCATTTTAGGAAATTTCAATGTTCATCACCACCAATGGCTCTCCTCTAATTCTACTGACCAACTTGGTGAACAAGCCTACGTCTTTTCTATCCTAAATGACCTAGAGCAGTTGGTTCAGCAAGCCTTGGAGATCGACCCAACTTCCTTGACTTGTTTCTAACTTCTAACCCTTCTTCTTATAGTGTCGATCTTTTCTCTCCTTTGGGCTCCTCCGACCATAAACTTATCTCTGTCATCTGTCCTATCTCTCCAGTACGGCCACCTGATCCTCTTAGCAGGCGGCGCTTGTGGCACTTTGGCGCTGACGACTGGGAGTCTCTCTGGCAGTACTTCTTTGATTTCCCATGGAATTAATTTTGCTTCTGTGGCCGAGGACCCTCGGAGAGTGCTGAACGCATTACCGAGCCAATCCTATCGGGCATAGAGGCATACATTCCATTTTCTTTCTCTCTACTGCTGTCCGCAATAAGGAGGAAGCATTTAAACGGTACCGACACCTTAAAACTCAAGAATCTCATTCTTTCTATGTTTGTATAAGTCTACCCAACATGTCACGTTTAACAAATAAGTAAAAAGGAACACAAGCAACAACAGATCTACTGATCTTTACGAGGCTGCTTGTAAATACGATTGCAAAAAGGCAGATACACATATTATTTTTTGTTTTCCTATATGATTGAGGGAGGCAAAAGGCAGAACTGCCTATTGCGAGTGCCTCCCCCATAGTTGAAAGAGTGACAGGGCCAAAATCAAGGGATGTTCGACCCAAAATACCTGGACACACAGAGTTTGAAGCAATTTAAGTCATAGAAAGAGGGAATGACTGATTCTGGGAGAGAGTTCCAGAGCTCAGCTGTTGAGTAGAAGAAAGTTTGAGAGTAACGTTTCACTCTCGGGTTGGAGAGTTGTACAGAGTAGGGGTGGGATTGAGTTGCAAGACGGGTACCACATGCCGTACGTAAAGGAGGTGGTATACACTGGGAAAGCTCTGAGGAACACTGATTATTATAGTAGCGATAGAATAGCGAGAGATGCAACATTGCGGCGGAGAGAGAGAGATTGCAGAGAGTTGGTGAGTGGACGGGAGTTAATGATACAAAAGGCCTTCCTTTCAACTTTGTCTAGGAGCAGTGTGAGAGGAACCTCCCCACACATGTGAACAATACTCAATACAAGGATGCACTATGCCCCTGTACAGAGCAAGAAGCTGTGCAGGGGAAAAGAACCCCCTAAGGCGGTTGAGCACACCCAGCTTCTGGGAGGCTGCCTTAGCAAGACTGGTAATATGGTCCTTCCAACTCAGAGCAGAAGAAAAAGAGACACCAAGAATATTGAGAGAAGATGAAGGATTGATTTTTGTATTGTTGAAGAATAAGGGATAGTCCGCTGGGAGTTCCTTACGGGTAGATAGATGGAGAAATTGGGTTTTGGAAGCATTAAAGGTAACAACGTTTTCTCTGCCCCAATTGGAGAGAGTATTTAGATCAGAATTTAAGAGTTCTATGGCTTCATAACGTTTGTCGTTGAGGGATTGCTGGATGGGGCGTTCTGAAAAACTAATGGAGTACTTACTTCTTAGTAATGTAAGTAGTGTAAGTGAGGTTAAGCTAATTGGACGATAGTTACTGGGTAGGGATTTGCTGCCTTTTTTAAATATCGGTGTTACGTTGGCTAGCTTCCACTGATCGGGCATATTTCCAGACTGCAAGGATTTATTGAATAGCAATGTCAGTGGTTTGGAGAGCTCATCCTTAGCTTCCTTTAGGACTCTAGGTGAGATGTTATCAGGTCCAGGCGTTTTATTTACCTAGAGTTTATCTAAACAATTCAATACTTCTCTCTCTGTATCAGTGATATTGCTTAGAAGATCTGAATTATCAATCTGAATCGGCGATGGTGTTGGGATATCACTGAGGTCTTCCGTTGTAAAAACTGATGCAAAGAAGGTATTGAGGGCATTACTCATTTGTACTTCGTCTTTGGTGTATTCTCCATGTTCATCGACTAACGGTCCAACAGTTGATGTAACTACTTTTTTCTTTCTGATATAACTATAGAATTCTTTCGGGTTTGTTTTACTTTGATTCGCAACATGTAACTCCAGGGTCTTTTTACTTTGCTTAATTAACTTTTTGGCTTTGCGTCGTAGCTCTACAAATTTCACCCGTTCTTCGTCATTTTGTAATGATTTTAATCTATCATTAGCAAACTTTTTAGCAAGCAGACAGTTTGAAATATCTTTATTCCAGCATTTGGGCTTTTTATTAAGGCCTGAACGCCGTATTTTCGATGGTATGCAGTCTTGCACTGCTTTTAGGTAAGTGGTTTCGAATAATTCCCAAGCTGTATTTATGTCAGTATTGTTAATTAAAAAGCTCCAGTCAGTTTCTTTAAACATTGCTCTAAGTTTATGAAAGTTAGCTTTCTTGAAATTAGGGAATTTTTCGATGCTGCTATTTGGTTCGTTACTAGTAAACTTTAAAGTGAAAGTTATTGTACGATGGTCGCTGTTATTGAATTCATCACCAACATTCAAATTCTCTATTAATTCTTCTTTTGTTGCAAGTTCAAGGTCAAGAACATTATTACCACTGGTCGGCGATCGAACAAATTGATAGAGTGAATTCTCTTGCAAGTTCTCATACAAGTAATGTCCAGAGTGTGAAGTAAGAGTATCGCCCCACTTGGTCACAGGTGAATTAAAGTCGCCAAAAAATATGTTATCTTGTGAGTTACTTACATCTGCAATTTGTTCATAAATTTCTCTGTCAGTTTGCACTGATTGAGCTGGAAGTCTGTATATTAATGCAAGTATTATTTTGATACCTTTATTATTCTTTATTAGCACAAAATATGTGTTGACGTTCACAAGTTGAGATTTTGACAAGAGGGTCGGGTTAAGACTTTCTTTGATATAATATAAAATGCCACCTCCATTTTTATTTATTCGGCTTTTCTCAAACATTACATAACCGGGAAGTGAATACTCTGCTAAAAAGTCTCTATCTTCTGTATTGAGCCAAGATTCGGTTATACCAATCACATCATAATTTTCTGTAAACACTGATTCCTCTAAATCTGAAAATTGATTGCGTATGCTACGAGCATTTGCATAGAAAACCTTTAAAGTTGCGGTTTTAGAACTCACAGAACGTTCTTTAATCAAATTTTTGGTTCTGGTCGGATCTACATTTACATTCATGGCTGTCCTCGGTCCTTGGTCGTTATCCCTGGCGGTTTTGAATTTGGGTCGTGTTGGTGGAGCTTTATCCAAATTCGCGGTTCTTGACGGATTAGCATTTAATTCCTTCGTAGGTTGCCCTCCTCGCTGTCTTCGGTCCTCCTCCCTGGTTGTCCTGTGCTAAGTCAATTTCTTCTCCGAAAATCCTTCACCGCATCGTTGAGAAGACGCCCAAAATGTGCTGCTCCCACCTGGTTCAGATGAACTCCATTGTCCGAAAACAAATAGTCATCGTAGTAGAAATTGTCCCAGGTGTCGACGAATCCCACGTTTTCCTTCCTGCAGAGGTTTGCTAAACAACGATATGTGCTGGTGGCTATGTTGTAAAATCGGCTCTCTACACCAAGCCGGGGGACGATTCCTGAGACAATGATCCTTGACGACTTCTCCTTAAACGACTTGATCAGCTGCTGGTACTTTAAAAGCAAATCTTCCGACCTGGGTCGCTGTACATCGTTGGATCCAACGTGGATGACGTACATTGTATTAGCAGGGGCCAGCTTAGATACTTCGTTAACTGCAGCAACTACGTCATCCACACCATAATCAAGGGATACAAAATCGCTTCCTGGTCTTAGGTGCCCTGGCGCAAAACTCTGTGAGCTGACCACGTATCATCGAGTCTCCCACGAGCCGGACTTCTTCTATTTCCTCTTCGTCATCTGAGTCTGTGAGTATCTGGAAACAGTTTTGACACTCGGTAATCGGTATGGGTTTCCTGGTCTTGGGGCAAACGTTGTTCCTCACGACACGGAAGTTGTCTTGAGGGGGAAGAGAGTCACTATTTGTTTCTTGAGTATCGGAACCATCAGCTGAAATGGCTACTGCAGGCTTTTATTTGTTGGCAGTTGACGTTGGGGCGTTGGTGGCTGCTGGAGTTGCGGTGACATTTGAAGTTTGTGGTTCTCCAACGTTGAGTGTTACAAACTCTTGGAGTGATTCCAGTTTCATGGTGAGGACGGAGAAAGAGGCTGTACGGGGATAAGGGGGTAACAGACGATGGAGCAAGCCTAACCTCTGGGAAACTTTTTAATCAAGAATGTTAATATGATGTTTCAAAGACACACACACACACACATACACACTCACTTGTGTTTCGATAAACACTAATGTTTCACTACATGCACGCACATAGGAGTATATGTTATGGCTCTAGCCATCTCTCTCTCTCTCTCTCTCTCTCTCTGTAGGAATAGTGGTTTGGCAGGAGAGTCACAGGGACTGCACTATCTACCAATTATTATCTTTCTCAATTAACTCAGCGCGTTACAGGTTGCCAGGGTACCTCATGAGAAAGATATATCCACTGATATTTTAACAACCAATCATGTTATAACTTAGACCTATTGGCTTCTGGAAGAGAAATACATGCGTAGGAACCATTTTAAGATATATACTGAAATTTAGCAACCACGCTTGGCCTGAAGAGACCATAATTATATCACAACTGGTATAAAGAGGATGGCCGCAACCTCATCCACGTGGCAGGTGTATGTGTGTGTGTGTGTGTTGGGTTTAAATGCTGATATAACTGTGGTAACGTTAAATATTACACGATTAAATATATGCAAGGGTAATTATATATTATTTGCAGTAAAATATATAAGTTAGATAAGAGCCTGTCACCCTATATAATTAATTATAACTATATGCGTAATCATAAACCGAGTGCAGTGTGAGTGATGGCAGATAATATCTGGAGGACCATTAGATTGTAAAACCCTGATGGGAATTGTTAAGGTGTCCACTATGTGTGCTGCTGGATCACTATACTCTGTTTCAGCGACGCTGAGGTGAGAACGGCTCACCTAGATGTCAATAAGTCTAGCTGATTGGCTAATGCAACTTTTTTCAATGTCTCGTCTTTTAGTAAGTATTAATTCTTAAAGGTTTAAATAATCACGGTCGGACGCACAAATCAGTCAGCTGGAACTATTGACATCTACCTGGTCGCTGAAACAGTATAGTCATTAGTAAATAACAGACAGCACCTGGTCATGCTAATGCTACCACAGAAAGTGTAACAGGCAGTCAGACAGTCAGTAGCCCCGTTAATTCCCATTAAATAGATGGGGAGGGTTAGCAAGGGACATTAGAAAGGGAACAATGATGACCGGGAGAAAATTAATACAATAAATACCTGCCAAAGCAAGTATTCTAACATTTGGAACAACATTCACCAGGCCTCAATATTATTGACTTCACCTTAGATGATATACACTTCCACAACAAAGTCTTCACAACATCGGGGATGATGACCTTCCAGGTTTGTCAATTAAAAGGTTACAAATACCTTCATATGTTCTTCCTAACAAACTTCCTCCATTCATTCCTGTAACAACAATCGCATATAATATTTGTGTTAATAGCTCATGCATCGACCATGAACCTCCCGACCGTGGTTCCCCTTTACTGGTTTGGCTACATCATACATTTTATTGAGGCTAGTGCTTGATAATTTCATTCAGCACTGGAGCCACAGCGGTCGAGTGGCAAGCACGCTCACGTGTGAATCTGCTTGACCTGGGTTCGATCCCAGCCAAGGCGGACATATTTAGTGGGTGTGAAACTCAGGTGTCTGAAGCAACTGCCAGCAGCCCCTTCTCTGTATCCGCCTACTTTCTCTATCCTAGTTTCAAAGCCAAAGGCTTTCGTATTTCCGATTTTGGCTCCTCTGAATTCTCAACTTTATGGCTCCAACTGTCCTGTCATTCTCATATAAATATTTATGTGATAACTGTCTTTCCCCTAATTCTACCGACTTTCCCAAATTGTTTGATTACATAAACTCTAATGTGGAACACATTCTAGCCATTTCTCCTTTCTCTGAATCTCCATTTTAGGAAATTTCAACGTTCATCACCACCAATGGCTCTCCTCTAATTCTACTGACCAACTTGGTGAACAAGCCTACGTCTTTTCTATCCTAAATGACCTAGAGCAGTTGGTTCAGCAAGCCTTGGAGATCGACCCAACTTCCTTGACTTGTTTCTAACTTCTAACCCTTCTTCTTATAGTGTCGATCTTTTCTTTCCTTTGGGCTCCTCCGACCATAAACTTATCTCTGTCATCTGTCCTATCTCTCCAGTACGGCCACCTGATCCTCTTAGCAGGCGGCGCTTGTGGCACTTTGGCGCTGACGACTGGGAGTCTCTCTGGCAGTACTTCTTTGATTTCCCATGGAATTAATTTTGCTTCTGTGGCCGAGGACCCTCGGAGAGTGCTGAACGCATTACCGAGCCAATCCTATCGGGCATGGAGGCATACATTCCATTTTCTTTCTCTCTACTGCTGTCCGCAATAAGGAGGAAGCATTTAAACGGTACCGACGCCTTAAAACTCAAGAATCTCATTCTTTCTATGTTTGTATAAGTCTACCCAACATGTCACGTTTTAACAAATAAGTAAAAAGGAACACAAGCAACAACAGATCTACTGATCTTTACGAGGCTGCTTGTAAATACGATTGCAAAAGGGCAGATACACATATTATTTTTTGTTTTCCTATATGATTGAGGGAGGCAAAAGGCAGAACTGCCTATTGCGAGTGCCTCCCCCATAGTTGAAAGAGTGACAGGGCCAAAATCAAGGGACGTTCGACCCAAAATGCCTGGACACACAGAGTTTGAAGCAATTTAAGTCATAGAAAGAGGGAATGACTGATTCTGGGAGAGAGTTCCACAGCTCAGCTGTTGAGTAGAAGAAAGTTTGAGAGTAACGTTTCACTCTCGGGTTGGAGAGTTGTACAGAGTAGGGGTGGGATTGAGTTGCAAGACGGGTTACCACATGCCGTACGTAAAGGAGGTGGTATACACTGGGAAAGCTCTGAGGAACACTGATTATTATAGTAGCGATAGAATAGCGAGAGATGCAACATTGCGGCGGAGAGAGAGAGATTGCAGAGAGTTGGTGAGTGGACGGGAGTTAATGATACAAAAGGCCTTCCTTTCAACTTTGTCTAGGAGAGCAGTGTGAGAGGAACCTCCCCACACATGTAAACAATACTCAATACAAGGACGCACTATGCCCCTGTACAGAGCAAGAAGCTGTGCAGGGGAAAAGAACCCCCTAAGGCGGTTGAGCACACCCAGCTTCTGGGAGGCTGCCTTAGCAAGACTGGTAATATGGTCCTTCCAACTCAGAGCAGAAGAAAAAGAGACACCAAGAATATTGAGAGAAGATGAAGGATTGATTTTTGTATTGTTGAAGAATAAGGGATAGTCCGCTGGGAGTTCCTTACGGGTAGATAGATGGAGAAATTGGGTTTTGGAAGCATTAAAGGTAACAACGTTTTCTCTGCCCCAATTGGAGATAGTATTTAGATCAGAATTTAAGAGTTCTATGGCTTCATAACGTTTGTCGTTGAGGGATTGCTGGATGGGGCGTTCTGAAAAACTAATGGAGTACTTACTACTTAGTAATGTAAGTAGTGTAAGTGAGGTTAAGCTAATTGGACGATAGTTACTGGGTAGGGATTTGCTGCCTTTTTTAAATATCGGTGTTACGTTGGCTAGCTTCCACTGATCGGGCATATTTCCAGACTGCAAGGATTTATTGAATAGCAATGTCAGTGGTTTGGAGAGCTCATCCTTAGCTTCCTTTAGGACTCTAGGTGAGATGTTATCAGGTCCAGGCGTTTTATTTACCTAGAGTTTATCTAAACAATTCAATACTTCTCTCTCTGTATCAGTGATATTGCTTAGAAGATCTGAATTATCAATCTGAATCGGCGATGGTGTTGGGATATCACTGAGGTCTTCCGTTGTAAAAACTGATGCAAAGAAGGTATTGAGGGCATTACTCATTTGTACTTCGTCTTTGGTGTATTCTCCATGTTCATCGACTAACGGTCCAACAGTTTTATGTAACTACTTTTTTCTTTCTGATATAACTATAGAATTCTTTCGGGTTTGTTTTACTTTGATTCGCAACATGTAACTCCAGGGTCTTTTTACTTTGCTTAATTAACTTTTTGGCTTTGCGTCGTAGCTCTACAAATTTCACCCGTTCTTCGTCATTTTGTAATGATTTTAATCTATCATTAGCAAACTTTTTAGCAAGCAGACAGTTTGAAATATCATTATTCCACCATTTGGGCTTTTTATTAAGGCCTGAACGCCGTATTTTCGATGGTATGCAGTCCTGCACTGCTTTTAGGTAAGTGGTTTCGAATAATTCCCAAGCTGTATTTATGTCAGTATTGTTAATTAAAAAGCTCCAGTCAGTTTCTTTAAACATTGCTCTAAGTTTATGAAAGTTAGCTTTCTTGAAATTAGGGAATTTTTCGATGCTGCTATTTGGTTCGTTACTAGTAAACTTTAAAGTGAAAGTTATTGTACGATGGTCGCTGTTATTGAATTCATCACCAACATTCAAATTCTCTATTAATTCTTCTTTTGTTGCAAGTTCAAGGTCAAGAACATTATTACCACGGGTCGGCGATCGAACAAATTGATAGAGTGAACTCTCTTGCAAGTTCTCATACAAGTAATGTCCAGAGTGTGAAGTAAGAGTATCGCCCCACTTGGTCACAGGTGAATTAAAGTCGCCAAAAAATATGTTATCTTGTGAGTTACTTACATCTGCAATTTGTTCATAAATTTCTCTGTCAGTTTGCACTGATTGAGCTGGAAGTCTGTATATTAATGCAAGTATTATTTTGATACCTTTTATTATTCTTTATTAGCACAAAATATGTGTTGACGTTCACAAGTTGAGATTTTGACAAGAGGGTCGGGTTAAGACTTTCTTTGATATAATATAAAATGCCACCTCCATTTTTATTTATTCGGCTTTTCTCAAACATTACATAACCGGGAAGTGAATACTCTGCTAAAAAGTCTCTATCTTCTGTATTGAGCCAAGATTCGGTTATACCAATCACATCATAATTTTCTGTAAACACTGATTCCTCTAAATCTGAAATTGATTGCGTATGCTACGAGCATTTGCATAGAAAACCTTTAAAGTTGCGGTTTTAGAACTCACAGAACGTTCTTTAATCAAATTTTTGGTTCTGGTCGGATCTACATTTACATTCATGGCTGTCCTCGGTCCTTGGTCGTTATCCCTGGCGGTTTTGAATTTGGGTCGTGTTGGTGGAGCTTTATCCAAATTCGCGGTTCTTGACGGATTAGCATTTAATTCCTTCGTAGGTTGCCCTCCTCGCTGTCTTCGGTCCTCCTTCCTGGTTGTCCTGTGCTAAGTCAATTTCTTCTCCGAAAATCCTTCACCGCATCGTTGAGAAGACGCCCAAAATGTGCTGCTCCCACCTGGTTCAGATGAACTCCATTGTCCGAAAACAAATAGTCATCGTAGTAGAAATTGTCCCAGGTGTCGACGAATCCCACGTTTTCCTTCCTGCAGAGGTTTGCTAAACAACGATATGTGCTGGTGGCTATGTTGTAAAATCGGCTCTCTACACCAAGCCGGGGGACGATTCCTGAGACAATGATCCTTGACGACTTCTCCTTAAACGACTTGATCAGCTGCTGGTACTTTAAAAGCAAATCTTCCGACCTGGTTCGCTGTACATCGTTGGATCCAACGTGGATGACGTACATTGTATTAGCAGGGGCCAGCTTAGATACTTCGTTAACTGCAGCAACTACGTCGTCCACACCATCACCAGGGATACAAAATCGCTTCCTGGTCTTAGGTGCCCTGGCGCAAAACTCTGTGAGCTGACCACGTATCATCGAGTCTCCCACGAGCCGGACTTCTTCTATTTCCTCTTCGTCATCTGAGTCTGTGAGTATCTGGAAACAGTTTTGACACTCGGTAATCGGTATGGGTTTCCTGGTCTTGGGGCAAACGTTGTTCCTCACGACACGGAAGTTGTCTTGAGGGGGAAGAGAGTCACTATTTGTTTCTTGAGTATCGGAACCATCAGCTGAAATGGCTACTGCAGGCGTTTAATTGTTGGCAGTTGACGTTGGGGCGTTGGTGGCTGCTGGAGTTGCGGTGACATTTGAAGTTTGTGGTTCTCCAACGTTGAGTGTTACAAACTCTTGGAGTGATTCCAGTTTCATGGTGAGGACGGAGAAAGAGGCTGTACGGGGATAAGGGGGTAACAGACGATGGAGCAAGCCTAACCTCTGGGAAACTTTTTAATCAAGAATGTTAATATGATGTTTCAAAGACACACACACACACATACACACTCACTTGTGTTTCGATAAACACTAATGTTTCACTACATGCACGCACATAGGAGTATATGTTATGGCTCTAGCCATCTCTCTCTCTCTCTCTCTCTCTCTGTAGGAATAGTGGTTTGGCAGGAGAGTCACAGGGACTGCACTATCTACCAATTATTATCTTTCTCAATTAACTCAGCGCGTTACAGGTTGCCAGGGTACCTCATGAGAAAGATATATCCACTGATATTTTAACAACCAATCATGTTATAACTTAGACCTATTGGCTTCTGGAAGAGAAATACATGCGTAGGAACCATTTTAAGATATACTGAAATTTAGCAACCACGCTTGGCCTGAAGAGACCATAATTATATCACAACTGGTATAAAGAGGATGGCCGCAACCTCATCCACGTGGCAGGTGTATGTGTGTGTGTGTGTGTGTGTTGGGTTTAAATGCTGATATAACTGTGGTAACGTTAAATATTACACGATTAAATATATGCAAGGGTAATTATATATTATTTGCAGTAAAATATATAAGTTAGATAAGAGCCTGTCACCCTATATAATTAATTATAACTATATGCGTAATCATAAACCGAGTGCAGTGTGAGTGATGGCAGATAATATCTGGAGGACCATTAGATTGTAAAACCCTGATGGGAATTGTTAAGGTGTCCACTATGTGTGCTGCTGGATCACTATACTCTGTTT
The DNA here is from genome assembly GCA_032716605.1 of Paralithodes platypus. Taxonomy (NCBI): domain Eukaryota; kingdom Metazoa; phylum Arthropoda; class Malacostraca; order Decapoda; family Lithodidae; genus Paralithodes; species Paralithodes platypus. Next base: position 41,151,786 of record CM064483.1, on the reverse strand, counting down.
CAGCGACGCTGAGGTGAGAACGGCTCACCTAGATGTCAATAAGTCTAGCTGATTGGCTAATGCAACTTTTTTTCAATGTCTCGTCTTTTAGTAAGTATTAATTCTTAAAGGTTTAAATAATCACGGTCGGAACGCACAAATCAGTCAGCTGGAACTATTGACATCTACCTGGTCGCTGAAACAGTATAGTCATTAGTAAATAACAGACAGCACCTGGTCATGCTAATGCTACCACAGAAAGTGTAACAGGCAGTCAGACAGTCAGTAGCCCCGTTAATTCCCATTAAATAGATGGGGAGGGTTAGCAAGGGACATTAGAAAGGGAACAATGATGACCGGGAGAAAATTAATACAATAAATACCTGCCAAAGCAAGTATTCTAACATTTGGAACAACATTCACCAGGCCTCAATATTATTGACTTCACCTTAGATGATATACACTTCCACAACAAAGTCTTCACAACATCGGGGATGATGACCTTCCAGGTTTGTCAATTAAAAGGTTACAAATACCTTCATATGTTCTTCCTAACAAACTTCCTCCATTCATTCCTGTAACAACAATCGCATATATATTTGTGTTAATAGCTCATGCATCGACCATGAACCTCCCGACCGTGGTTCCCCTTTACTGGTTTGGCTACATCATACATTTTATTGAGGCTAGTGCTTGATAATTTCATTCAGCACTGGAGCCACAGCGGTCGAGTGGCAAGCACGCTCACGTGTGAATCTGCTTGACCTGGGTTTCGATCCCAGCCAAGGCGGACATATTTAGTGGGTGTGAAACTCAGGTGTCTGAAGCAACTGCCAGCAGCCCCTTCTCTGTATCCGCCTACTTTCTCTATCCTAGTTTCAAAGCCAAAGGCTTTCGTATTTCCGATTTTGGCTCCTCTGAATTCTCAACTTGATGGCTCCAACTGTCCTGTCATTCTCATATAAATATTTATGTGATAACTGTCTTTCCCCTAATTCTACCGACTTTCCCAAATTGTTTGATTACATAAACTCTAATGTGGAACACATTCTAGCCATTTCTCCTTTCTCTGAATCTCCATTTTAGGAAATTTCAACGTTCATCACCACCAATGGCTCTCCTCTAATTCTACTGACCAACTTGGTGAACAAGCCTACGTCTTTTCTATCCTAAATGACCTAGAGCAGTTGGTTCAGCAAGCCTTGGAGATCGACCCAACTTCCTTGACTTGTTTCTAACTTCTAACCCTTCTTCTTATAGTGTCGATCTTTTCTCTCCTTTGGGCTCCTCCGACCATAAACTTATCTCTGTCATCTGTCCTATCTCTCCAGTACGGCCACCTGATCCTCTTAGCAGGCGGCGCTTGTGGCACTTTGGCGCTGACGACTGGGAGTCTCTCTGGCAGTACTTCTTTGATTTCCCATGGAATTAATTTTGCTTCTGTGGCCGAGGACCCTCGGAGAGTGCTGAACGCATTACCGAGCCAATCCTATCGGGCATGGAGGCATACATTCCATTTTCTTTCTCTCTACTGCTGTCCGCAATAAGGAGGAAGCATTTAAACGGTACCGACGCCTTAAAACTCAAGAATCTCATTCTTTCTATGTTTGTATAAGTCTACCCAACATGTCACGTTTAACAAATAAGTAAAAAGGAACACAAGCAACAACAGATCTACTGATCTTTACGAGGCTGCTTGTAAATACGATTGCAAAAGGGCAGATACACATATTATTTTTTGTTTTCCTATATGATTGAGGGAGGCAAAAGGCAGAACTGCCTATTGCGAGTGCCTCCCCCATAGTTGAAAGAGTGACAGGGCCAAAATCAAGGGACGTTCGACCCAAAATGCCTGGACACACAGAGTTTGAAGCAATTTAAGTCATAGAAAGAGGGAATGACTGATTCTGGGAGAGAGTTCCACAGCTCAGCTGTTGAGTAGAAGAAAGTTTGAGAGTAACGTTTCACTCTCGGGTTGGAGAGTTGTACAGAGTAGGGGTGGGATTGAGTTGCAAGACGGGTACCACATGCCGTACGTAAAGGAGGTGGTATACACTGGGAAAGCTCTGAGGAACACTGATTATTATAGTAGCGATAGAATAGCGAGAGATGCAACATTGCGGCGGAGAGAGAGAGATTGCAGAGAGTTGGTGAGTGGACGGGAGTTAATGATACAAAGGCCTTCCTTTCAACTTTGTCTAGGAGAGCAGTGTGAGAGGAACCTCCCCACACATGTGAACAATACTCAATACAAGGACGCACTATGCCCCTGTACAGAGCAAGAAGCTGTGCAGGGGAAAAGAACCCCCTAAGGCGGTTGAGCACACCCAGCTTCTGGGAGGCTGCCTTAGCAAGACTGGTAATATGGTCCTTCCAACTCAGAGCAGAAGAAAAAGAGACACCAAGAATATTGAGAGAAGATGAAGGATTGATTTTTGTATTGTTGAAGAATAAGGGATAGTCCGCTGGGAGTTCCTTACGGGTAGATAGATGGAGAAATTGGGTTTTGGAAGCATTAAAGGTAACAAGGTTTTCTCTGCCCCAATTGGAGATAGTATTTAGATCAGAATTTAAGAGTTCTATGGCTTCATTACGTTTGTCGTTGAGGGATTGCTGGATGGGGCTTTCTGAAAAACTAATGGAGTAGTGTAAGGTTGAGTCGTCTGCATATGAATGGATGGTAATTGAGGTACAGTTGAGGAGATCATTTATAAAAATTAGAAAGAGAATAGGAGATAGGACAGAGCCCTGAGGAACACTGGAGTTCATAGGGTGAGGAAGGGAACGATGGCCGTCCACAACCGCGGCTATGGAACGGCCAGAAAGGAAATTAGAGACAAAGGCACAGATGGATGGATAGAAACCGAAGGAGGGTAGTTTAGAAATTAAAGATTTGTGTCAGACTCTATCGAAGGCTTTCGATATGTGTAGTGCAATAGAAAAAGTCTCACCGAAGTTCCGAAAGGAGGATGACCAAGAGTTAGTAAGATATGAAAGAAGATCACCAGTAGAGCGACCCTTAACCCTTATTTAGCGGGCGGGAGGGTATATTTGACCGTACCGCCCAGCGTTTTTTTTACCATAAATGGGGTTGTTTCCGTGCTCTTTTTCATGCATAAACAAGAACCAGAGCGTAATACAAGTATGTATCCCTGAAAGGGCGTAAATTGAGCTTTCCAATGACACCCGAACCATCCTTCTACGATCACTGGTTGTCTTGTTACGATCGTGCAACCGAAGGGCAAAAACGGCAAAATACGGCAATTTCTTTATATAATTACGTATGTAGCGAGGGAGAGAGGGTGGATGTAAGTGGAGTAAAGCTCAGTAGGTCCACGGCGGCCGTGGCGAGCGGTCAGGAGGTAATCTATGCTCCTCCCACCGCTCTGCTCTCTCTCAGAGCACATTATGTGCTCAAAATTGCACTCGACAATAGCCGGGCCCCGCCACATAGTCCATATCTATTTCACTCGACACATGCCGGGCGCCGCCAGTTAAGGGTTAAGGAAGCCATACTGGCGATCTGAGAGCAGATTATGAGTAGAGAAATGCTTAAGAAATTTGGAAGCAAGAATACTTTCAAAAACGTTAGAAAGACAAGAGATGAGACCAATTGGACGATAGTTGGAGGGTTGAGAGCGGTCACCCTTCTTTGGGACAGGTTGAATGTGAGCAAACTTCCAGCATGAAGGGAAGACGTTAGAGGTTAGACAGAGATGAAAGAGTTTGCCTAGGTAGGGAGTCAGCACGGAAGCACAGTTTTTGAGAACAACAGGAGGAACACTGTCCGGACCGTACGCCTTATTAACACCTTACGAGCGGCCTATGCGGTTTATTTATATGTACCGCCCAGCGGGGTGTTTTTAGCCAAAATAGGGCTGTTTACGTGATCATTTTCATGCCTAAATAAGACCCAGAACGTAAAACAAGTACCTATCCCTGAAAGGGCATAAACAGAGCTTTCGAATGACACCATAACGATCCTTTTATGATGGCTAGTTTTCTTGCAATAACCGTGCAACGCGAGTGCAAAAAGCATGTAATTAGCCACTTTCCCGATACAATTCCTTATATAGCGAGTGAGAGAGGGAGGAGGGAGCTGAGATTCGTGTCAGTATGTTCGCCGCGGTGGTCTGGAGCAGTCATACGCTCGCTACTCTCCTGCCACCACTTGTCTCTCTCTCTCAGCAACATTACGTGCTGAAATTGCCACTCGACGTATGTCGAGCGCCGCCACATAGTCCAGCTTTATTAAATACGACTTATGTGGTGAGCCGCTAATTAGGGGTTAATATTAAGCCCAGAGAGGGTAGAAAGTACATCTTTAGAAGAGATTAGGATATTAGGCATAAGTAAGAGAGAGGAAGGTGGAGAGGGAGGAATAGCACCGGAATCATCCAAGGTGGAATTTCACATATAATGATATGGAGTAAAATAAGTCCACATATAACGTCATTATCACCATATAAGACATTGTTTTTTTTTCTGTGTTAGACACATTATACTTGTGTGACCCGCCATCGAATGTTGTCATATTTGATAACTTGCATCTACTATTGGTCTATATATAACCTGTTTAAAATCCATATTATCATTTGGTGTCACATAAGTTGTGGGGATAAATATGCTATAATTAATGATATAGTATAGATTTTCGCCTACTCTTATGACTTCAGAAAGCTACCTTACATTTGTTATTTTTTTAAATGTACTATTTCTTTAAACTAATACAGTATTGTCTTTTCTTTTATATGCAGTGCAATCTCAGGCAACTAAATAACATATTCTCACGCAATTGACAATGGCGATTGTCTTTGGTCGACCATCATTCTCTAACCTCGGAAACGCAAACTACGTCAACTAAGCATTACTCTTGGCATAATCGGTAATCACACACACACACACACACACACACTCAGAATACTGTGTGCCTCAATAAGCATTATCGGGGTGAATATGTTATTTATAGAGAATTATTTTCGGTTGCAACATTGATAGAGAGGATAATAAAATGTACGGAAGTTGCAATAGGAGAAGAACAGTGCGGTTTTAGGAGGGGAATAGGGTGCGTGGATCAGATGTGCGCAGTAAGACAGTTATGCGAGAAGTATTTAGAGAAGCATAAGGAGATATTTTGGGCTTCTATGGATTTGGAAAAAGTGTATTATCGTGTGGATCGTGAAGCAATGTGGAAGGTGTTAAGGATTTATGAAATTGGAGGACATTTGTTGGAAGCAGTCTAGAGTTTTTATGAAGGGAGCAGAGCATGTGTTAGAGTAGGAAATGGTGAGTTGAGTGAATGGTTTGAGGTAAAGGTAGGTTTGCGACAGGGTTGTGTATTGTCACCATAGCTGTTTAATATGTTTATGAATGGTGTGGTGAGGGAGGTGAAAATGAGAACTATGGGAAGAGGATTGGGTTTAGTAGGAGAGAATGTTAGAGATTGGGAGTTGAATCAGTTGCTGTTCGCTGATGACACAGCGTTGGTGGCAAATTCTGAGGAGAAATTGCAGCGGGTAGTCAAAGAGTTTGGAGTGATTTGTGGGAGGAGGAAACTGAAGGTGAACGTCAATAAAAGTAAAGTAATGGTGTGTAATTGGGGTGATCATAGGGTAAATCTAGATGTGAGGCTGGATGGGGAAATATTGGAACAAGTAAAGTGTTTTAAATATCTAGGAGGAACGATAAGCAGGAGTGGAGGTATGGAAATGGAGGAAAAACAGAGTGTGTGAAGGAAGGAAATTTTGGGGGGCAATGGGAAGTATGTGGAAGACGAGAAATCTCGGAATGAAAGTAAAAAGTGCAATGTATCAAGGAATTGTTGTGCCAACAGTGATGTAAGGGGCTGAGACATGGGCTCTGAAGAAAAAGGAGAGAAGAAAGCTGGATGTGATGGAGATGAGCTGCTTGAGGAGTATGTGTGGAGTTACTCGTAGAGACGGATTGAGGAATGAAGAGATACGTAGGAGAGTGGGGCACCAGGAACATTTGTCAGCCAGAGTGGACAGAAGGGTGCTGAGCTGGTATGGTCATGTTGAATGAATGGGAGATGAAAGACTTACAAAGAGAATATATGAGTCAGATACATGGGGAGATAGAAGGGCAGGAAGATCCCCATTGAGATGGAGAGACTGTGTAAGACAAGCTTTGGATGATAGAGGAATAACTATAGATCAGGCAAAGGAAGTGGTAATAAACAGGAATGAATGGAGAATGCTTGTGAATAGTTGAGTGAACAAGTAGTCATTTGGGGGAATGGGTCGGGCGCAAGTTGGACTAGATAATAGTCCATCAGGCGCCTGGGCCGGGGAGACGATTAATATGAAGGGTACGCCTGGAAGTGTGGTGGGCGGGCTTGTGGCTTTGGCTCCGCTACATGTCTGCCTGCCGAGATCGGAGCCTCTCCGGGTGGTCAGGGGCCGGGGGAGTGCTGGAGCGACCTTGGTGACCCTGGTCTCTGGGTATTCTCCTGGGTGACCTGGATGTGTGTGAATTTTGAGTTTTGTCTGTGTTTGTTCGCTGTTTTGTCTTGTGTTTTGTGTTTTCCTGTTCTTGCTCTGTCTTGAGTCGGCCACCCCCAATAAAAATAAAACATAAAGAAAATAATAATAATAATAAAATAGAGGGGGAAAAAATAGGAAAAGTGGGGATTGGGCCTGAGCATATAGATAGATAGATAGATAGAACATTGAACACTTACCAAAGTAATTATTTAGCAACAGGACTAAATGTGTGCTATGCAATTGAGATATATATCATAATCATATATTTCGTGACACCTCATGTAATAGTGGGTGGAAATAATAATAATCATTATGTGCGTTTGCGTATGCGTGTGTGTGTGCATGCCTGTTTGTTTGCATATGCTTGTGGCGTGTTATAGTGTAGTAATTATAGTTCAGAAATATATACATATGATATAAGTATATGTTGTAAGAACATAAATATAAAGTCTTTAAAGTATTTTCTTTGAATATAGTATTTATTCAAGTTCTATATTTAACAATTATACATTACACAGTATATACAGAATATTAAGCAACATGGCATTTAACAAATGCCGTACGTGTTTCATTGTTTGTCTATGTGTATGAGGGAGACAAAAGGCAGGTTGCCTGTAACGAGTGTCTCCCCAAAAGCCAAAAGAGTGACAGAGCCAAATTCAAGGGATGATGTGGTAAAAGAAATGATGCCAGGACACACGAAGTTTAAAATAGCTTAAGTCATAGGATAATATTAATGACAAATTTATTAAGGGAGAAGTTCCAGAGTTCACCTGTTGAGTAGAAGAAAGTCTGAGAATGCCAATTCTTGGCTTTGAGAGCTGGACAGAATAGGAGTGGGACTGTGTTGCAAGGCGGGTGCCTGGCACTCACTGGAAGTGACTGATATGATCCAAATAATTTCTCATGTATTCACCCATGCATTGGACAAGTCTAAATAACAATATATTCATTGTAGTGAATCATAGACATTACTAATGCAAACCAAAACTCCTATATTATCATTGCTGCTGTTCCGTTCTCCCCTTAAACTGTTTCATAACCCACCATTCTAAACACGTATAAGATAATATATATGGAGAGCTTAAGTCTAATGTTAATAACGTTAATATTAGCACACCCACATGTATAATTTACCTTTATATATCAATATTATGTTTCATGTATAGATGACTGTCAACATGGTTTCCATGGAAACGAGAGCTTGTTGGTAATTTGGTAATATAATCATAGTAAAGGTCAAACTATCATTACACCAAAATTAAACGTCTACAAACACAGTGTTCTCTACAATGATATTTTTCGAATATTAATTGTCAAATCAAATTTCCACACTAATCCTTTGTATTTTAATTAGTATAACTATAATAATGGTTTCCAATGCAAGTCACGAGTATATATTGTCTCCAGGCATACCAACAATTGTATTCTGCACATTTTTCTAATCAAAACAACTTCACAGGAAGCACATCAAGCACCTGTTATTTTTTAGCGTTGCAAGATAACGCAAGTGGGTCAAAACCATTATATTGTTAAGGATAGTAAAGATAGAGGGTATATATTGATATCGTGACACATGTTGGCATGCCTGAACAGCTGTAAGTGTGGCATTTTAAGAGGGGTTAGGTTGGCGAGGAATTGAAGCAAACCATTTTCAACTTTCTGTCATGAGACAATAGAGGTCAAAATAGCATAAACGTCTACAGTGAGGTAATGGAAGTTTGATGATGCAGAGTATTTCAGTCCTTATCTAGCTGTGCAATAGATTGTTAATACAATCAATAATAAAATACGGTTGCCAGCTTCACTTTAATTTTTGACATACCAATTTTCCTGGATGGCATTATAGACATTTGCATTATTATATATACCTACGGTATTTCATCAACTAATTTACTTTCGGAATACGATTATCTTGAGTTAATAGGCATAGGCCAAATAAAAAAAAGTTCATGGCCAGTAAATGTTTGTAAACTGCTTTGTAAAAAGTTAAATGATAGTAAAATACTGTATATCATATAAGATTAATATGTAAATCGCCCATGATCAAATTGTACAAAAGGCTAATCAACTATTGTTGTTTGTTTGTTTGTTTTGTATAACATTGTTGAGAACATTGTGTTCGACTTTTGGTGTAATGGTAGTGTGAACTTTACTGTGATTATATTCCCAAATTACCAACAAGCTCTCGTTTCCATGGACACCATGTTGACAGTCACGAAACATAATATTGATTTATAAAGATAAATTATACATATGGGTGATTGGGTGTGCTAATATTAACGTTATTAACATTAGACTTAAGCTCTCCATATATATTATCTAACACGTGTTTAGAGCAGTGGGTTAAGCAACAGCTTAAGCGGAGAACGGAACTGTAGCAATGATTGCAACAAATTAATAATACATATTTTAATATTTCTTAAAGGTAGATTGCACTAAAAATAGCTGTTCAATAATTGTATTTACCTAATTGTATTTACCTAATTGTAGTTTACAGGTGTTGAGCTAAGCTCGTGTTGTCCCGTCTCTCAGTCTACTTTTTATCAACAAATTTCTTGAAAATATGGATGTTCCTTGCCCCTACCACCTCCTCCTTCAGCCCATTCCATTTGTCAATACATCTATAGGGGAAGCTAAACTTCCTGATATCGTTCTTGCAGGTAGGTCTTTTTACTTTTTAGCTGTGGCCTCTAGTTATTCCTGTATCCATAATTAATATATCCTCCCTATCCAGCCTCTCCAGCCCCCGGGTGCATGTGTACATCATTATCATGTCTCCCCTCTCTCTCCTCTCTTTTAAACTCGGTAGATTTAATTTGTCTAGCCTCCCTTCTTATGGCAGTTCTCTGAGACTTGGAACCAATCTAGTAACTGCTCTCTGGATTCTTTCTAACTTGTGAATATGCTTCTTTAGATGCGGGGACCACACCACTGCTGCATACTCCAATCTTGGTCTAATCATACTCTTCATAATTTTCGCTACCATGGTCTCATCCAAGTAGTTCAGAGCAACTTTCATATTCCCGGCCATTGCATACATTCCGCTAAAGAGCTTGTTAATATGTTTCTCTGGCGACAAATTATCTTGTATAATCAACCCTAAATCCTTTTCTTTTTCGGCCTTGCTAATTATATTATCTCCCATCCTGTACTCCCAATTTGGTCTATTCACACTTCTTCCCATATATAACACATGGCATTTACTTATATTAAATTTCATTTTCCACTTGGTGCTGATTTTCGTATATTTTATCTAAATCCCCTTGCAGCTCCTCACAACTACTTTTATTTGTTATTTGTCTCATAATTTTTACGTCGTCTGCAAACATTGACATGTAGGAATTTATGCCTATCGGCAGGTCATTCACGTACATAAGGAACATGAGAGGTGCCAACACAGATCCCTGCGGCACACCATTCTCAACTTTCCGCCACGATGAGTAAGTTCCTGTAATGTTGGTCCTCATTTCCCTATCTGTTAAATAGCTCTCCATCCATTTCAGCAAACTCCCCCTGACACATCCTAGCGTCTCAAGCTTAGATAACAATCTCTTATCTGGTACCTTATCGAATGCTTTGGAAAGGTCTAAGTAGACGCAGTCCACCCATCCGCCTCTTTCTTGGAGTACATCTATCACCCTACTGTAATAACATAGCAAGCTGGTAACACAAGATGTCCCTTCTCTGAATCCAAATTGCTTTGGGGTTATTATCTTCTTTCTCTCCAAAATTTTCATCCATCTCTTCCTAATTAGCTTTTCACAAATCTTGCATACAATACTAGTAAGTGAAACTGGTCTATAGTTTAGAGGGTCCTCAGGGTTTCCATTCTTGTAAATCGGAATGATATTAGCTCTTTTCCATTCAACAGGAACCTGTCCTTTATCTAAGGAAGCTTGAATTATGTCCCTCACTGGCTCCACTAATTGCTCTGCACACTCCTTTAAAACCCAGGCAGACACTTCATCCGGTCCCATAGCTTTCCTTACTTCAAGTCCTCTCATCGCAGATAACAGCTCATCTCTAGTTATTTCAATCTTACTAAGACCACTCTCCAGTACTCCCGCCTGTGGTTCGTCAAAATCTTCCTCTCTAGTAAAAACTGACCCTAATTTGTTATTCATTACCTCACACAGGTCCGATACATTTTCATACGTCCTAACATCAACTCTTAATTTAGTAATTTGTTTCTTTACCTTCAACTTACTGTTTATATATTTATAAAATAATCTAGGGTCACTTTCACATTTATTTACTATGTTCTTCTCATAGTTCATTTTAACTTGCCTAATTATGTTAACATATCTATTCCTCTCCTGTTTATATTTATTCCGATTACTCTCAGTGTTTCTTCTTCATAATCTAACCCAAGCTGCATCACGCCTACCCAAAGCTCTTTTGCATTTCAAATTAAACCAATCTTTCTGCTTAGTAAAATTTCCAGTTTTATATCTTGGGGCAAACAGATTGGTTCCTACTCTATAAATTTCGAGGAATCTACTATATTTACCTTGTTTCTTAAACATAAGATCCCAATCTACTCCCTCTAAATATCTTTTCAAGGATACATAATCAGCTTTAATATAATTTAATCTGTCATTTATGTAGCTATTGTCTAATCTATTGGCATTACTCGAGGTCAACTTCCATTTTAGTAATAGGTGATCACTTTTACCTACAGGACATAGATAGTTTATATCACTAATTTCGTGAGGATCTTTTGTAAAAATCAGATCGAGTTTAGAAGGTTCGTTATTACCCCTCATTCTTGTATTTTCCTTCACATGTTGTGCAAGTACATTTTCCGTATCCACTAGCCGACTTCCCCAAGATCTCTGATTTGGCCCTGCATCTCCCGATTCCCAATCAACCTCACTACAGTTGAAATCTCCTACCAAGATCAATCGATTCTTCCTTTAAAAGCAATCTTTTCAACGACTGAATCATATCCTCTACCATCTCCTCAAACTCCAACTCCCTCCATGCTCTGGTCTTTGGTGGCATGTAAGCTACTGCTGCGTCTTTTTTCCTTCTATATCATTGAGTTCAACTGCCATTATTTCTGCCTTGTCATTATTTAACTCCACGTGCTTTGCTGTCATAGGGTTCTTAACTAATACTGCCACTCCACCTCCCCTTTTACCCTTCCTATCATATCTCCATATATTATATCCTTCACTAAACACTATGTTGCTGTCAAAGTCCTGGTTCAGCTTTGTCTCCGTCAAACAGACTATCTGTGGTTGATCTTTTCTTAATATATCATCTAACTCTACCTTTTTACTGTTTATTCCATCTATATTAGTGTAGTAGCACAGTATATTTGAATCCGCCTCCTTGTTTCTCTTCCCTCTCTGCCTCCTACCAGGTTCACCTCCTCCTCCATCCTTTCCCTGACCCAGTTCCACCTCCCCTGCTAATTCTATTCTCCTCCCTCCCTCTCCACAACCTCCCATACCCCCTCTCTCTCCCTCTGTTCCACCTTCTCCACCACATCCTGACTCTCTCTCCGGTCCCCTGCTCCCTGCATTACCTCTCGCTCCGTCTCCTTGCTTTGACTTCGTAATTGTCTCTCTGTCTCTTTCCCTATCACTCCTCTTACTTTCGTTTCTTGGTGGCTCCTGATGTACCACTTCCTTACTTGCCCTTCCCTTATTCTCCAAAAAAAAATCTTCTTCTGCTCTTCAGACAACTTTCCATTCTCTTCATCAGCCTTAGCTTGGAGTTCCCTTAACTGTTCTCGTTCTTCTACACTTAGGTCCTTTTTTACCCTTATATGATTCAGCTCTATCGAATTTAATTTCCAGCTCACATTGGCTACTGCTTCTGCTGTTGATCTAAACTTTAGTTCCACTCTTAGTGGTCTCATCTCGCCCTTCTTATATTTCCCTAACCTTCTCACCTCCTCCAATTCTTTTACCCATCCATAACCCTCGTCTAAGTAATCCAGTATCCCCTTGACTTTCACAACATCCCTTTCCTTTCTTACCTTCATATCTGCCAGGTGCTCTTCCACATCTCCAAAGATTACTACACACTTACCTCTATCTATTGTCTCTCTCACTACCTTCTCTTTCTTCTTTAAAACTTGCACTACATTTTTTTCAAACTCTTTCTTTTCCTTTTCTCTCTCTTCCTTCTGCTCCTTCACAATTTCTTCAAGGGCTACCATCGTGGCACCCTCTACCCTTGTCCACTAATTTTTTACCTCAATAATTCCTTTTACTTCCTCACTCAGGTGGCCCTCATATTTCTTAAGCTGAGCCTCCAGTGCCACATTTTCCGCCGCTAACTCGTATACTCTGGTCATCACTGCCTTTAGGCTGTCACTTACTGGCCTAGGCCTATCCACCCTGCTAGTAACGCCACACATATCGGACACAACTTCTACTTTAGCCCCTATCTCCTTCCTCCAATTTTCCATCACTCCCCTACATCTCACAAGACCCATTAATTGTTTTTTCATACTTGCCAACTAATCATCCTTGTCCTCGGTGATAAAGCCTTCAAATTCGTATTCCTCCTCATCCCCAGCTAGGCTTTCACGCCTTCCCGCCATCGCGAGGTGGTCGTCTGCCAGCAACAACAATCGCCCCACTATCCCATCTCACTCCAGGAACTGTTTTACTTAATCCATATTTTCAATTACTTGGAATATCCAATTACATCTGAATTTTCATAAAAACACCTAATTACTTATGAAATGCACATATAAATTTCCGGGACAACACTTAGACACTCCTATCAACTTCACACAAGGTAACTCATTATCGGAGAGCAGCTGCGAGGTGTTGACAGCTCGGAGGTCGGCGGAGGATAATTAATATCATGAGACAAAACGGTAACCATAAACCTGGTGAAATAATTCACTTAACATCCCCACCTTACACACTTCCAACCTTTCCTACACGATAATATCCCCCCCCCCCCCCCTTTACTCCCTATAGCCCCTCCCTCTCCTTCCCAGCAAATCTAACTACGCCATCTATGGGACCTAATATGCAACAGATTCAGGGTGGGGTGGGAGTGAGCGATCTTACTAGTTTCAGAGCGAAAGACTCCCAGCGAAATTACCATTAGGTGGCCCAGTCGGAAAGGTGACCGACTGTACGTGGCACCTGTCTAGTTTGCACTCCCGTCCCAAGCCCTTGTGGTCGTGTCTAGCAGGGGCCGTGGTGTCTAGGCAGGCGCCACCGCCACCTGCGCTACCACAGCCAGGGCACACAGACACAGTACTCGCACATGCTGGGCGCTACATATGACAATATTGCTATCATTATTTGTTTGTATCATAATAGAAGTAAGTCTCTCTCTCTCTCTCTCTCTCTCTCTCTCTCTCTCTCTCTCTCTCACTGAGGTTATTATCAATCAATTTTCACGCTACACTATTTGTAGATTATTTAGCACACACACACGCACAGAAACGGAAGGCAAAGTTCAGTGTTATAAACCCACATATTATGGTAATTATTAGACGATTTTATTCAGATTAGGAAGGGTATATGGAAGTCAGAGGGTTGATCGAGCTAGGCTTTACCCTTTTAATAACCACAAATCCTTCCTAAGCTGCATAAAATCGTCTAATGATAGCCAATATAAAGTGCTAAAGCGCATCAGAGCTTCAAGGGGTTAACACTCTTTAGATCATACAGGTATGTTATAATCTGCAACATCTTGCAGTGCTGGGTTATATGAGTAGTTCTATTTGCAACATCTGCATCAGGTAATATTATTAATGATAAGAACGTGTATTAACCCATACTGTACCGGCGACGTCCTTTTCTTCCTATTCTAGCAACTATTACGCGATCTTATTCAGCTTCGGAAAGACCTTTAGCCATAATAAGGCTTCAAACTATCTCAACCAACCCTTTTAACTACCACAGATCGTTCGTAAGCTGCATAATATCGTCTAAATATAGCTAGAATAAAATTGAAAAGACGTCGCTGGTATTCAAAGGGTTAATATACAGCTAAAGTTCTTACTGTTTCTATGAGATACTATTAGAATATAGAAAATTATCGTTACCGTATCATGATTTTAGAATCTAACTTCGATGAAATAAGGTCTACTATGGAAATATATGGGAGTATAACTAAACATTATTTAGTTTACCGGGTATATAATTTAACCCTTAAAAAGCGGCTCACCACATAACACACACAGAACCACACACACACACACACACACACAGTGGTCCGTAGCATATTGGTTAGCGCACTTGGTTCATAGCCAAAAGGACACGGGTTCCATTTCCGGGCGGGAAAGAAACATTTGGGTAATTCTTCTTACACAATGTGCCTCTCTAGACCTAGCAGTATAAATAGGCCTCTGGAATAAGAGGCCACTTACGACGTCTTTGTTAGTGTTGGTGGTCTATTACTAGCTGGACGGGTACCGTACAGGTCAACCAAACACTCAAAATCCAGATATCGGCAATTGGCTGATTACATATTACATGCATATCTACAGCCACTCCAACCATGCATTAACACTTCACGCAATATATTCCCAGGTCGAACTTTATCGGTAAATTTTTTTTTATAATAGTAAAAAAAAACGTGAAGCTGTAATTATTGGAAACTGAGGTGATCAGAAAATCCTCAATACTCTCTTGCCCACATCACACCTAGTCTTCCATTCAGCAAGTCATGGCTCATCAGGCTGCTAAGGTTGCTGAAAGCGGTAGTATAGCCTGGTTCACACATAGCCGGTGCCCGAGTCTAACACGAGTCACACTCGTCGATTATCGCCGTTGCTGGAGGCCGAGTAGGCCGCGAGTAGCAATTGATCCCGAGTCAACAAGAGTGTAACACAAGTTAACACGAATTATTACGAATCAACACGTGTTAATGCAAGAGTCTGTACGAGTAACTGAGAGTCAGCATGAGTGTAACACGAACCCAAGAAGAGTGTCAACAATTTGAAAAATAACGATCAAATTCCTGCGTACGAAAACAAAGAGAAGGTACGAGTCACGACGAGGGTAACACGGATCAACACGAGTGTAACACGGGTCAACACGAGAGTCAATATTAACAATCCTCGTACATGATTATTTATTTTCTATATATATTTCGGCGATAATATTCATTACTATAATTTTATTTATATTTTTCTCATATATTTGGGTATTGTTCACCAGAGAAATTGAGATAACTTTTGTTTTTGTTTTTTGTCTGTCTATTTAATGCATCTATCTCCCTTATACATATATATAACTATGTCTTTGGTCTTTTTTTAATCTATGAATCATTTATAATACGATGGAATTGAAAACAATATTTCCCTTCTAACACACAAATAATAACATGAAAAAGAGTCAATACAAATGTCTCCTTTGTCTTTTCAGAACCAATTAAGTCTGTCTGTCTCATAATAGGTTGTGTGTTTATTGCTCACTTCCCCCTCTGCAACTCTCTTTCTATCTATCTATCTCTCTAATGCATCTACCTAACTCCCTTATACATTAACATAAGTATGTCTTATTTGAACTTTTTGTAATCTTTGAATCATTTCTAATGCGATGGAATTGAAAAAAAAATATCCTTCCAGCACATAGATAAACAATAAATAAGATAGTCAACAAAATATTTCAACCCTCCCCTCCGTGGTCTTGCTGTGCGAGGCGGCGCCGAGCTTCGGAGACGGAAGATTTACGTTTGATAGATTTTGTTTTTGTTTTCTTTCCCGCTGTATACACAAAATGATAGGGAAATATTGTAACATGTTTTTAATTGACATTTGTGTCATTTTTGCTGATTATAAGTTGGTGGGAAAAAAGTATCTTTAATTCCATCATATCGGAAATGATTCACAGATTATATAGAGACCAAATAACATACACTTTTAACCCTTAATTAGCGGCTCACCACATAAGTCGAGTTAAATAAAGCTGGACTATGTGGCGGCGCTCGACATAGGTCGAGTGGCAATTTCAGCACGTAATGTTGCTGAGAGAGAGAGACAAGTGGTGGCAGGAGAGTAGCGAGCGCATGACTGCTCCAGACCACCGCGGCGAACATACTGACACGAATCCCAGCTCCCTCCTCCCTCTCTCACTCGCTATATAAGGAATTGTATCGGGAAAGTGGCTAATTAATGCTTTTTGCACTCGCGTTGCACGGTTATTGCAAGAAAACTAGCCATCATAAAAGGATCGTTATGGTGTCATTCGAAAGCTCTGTTTATGCCCTTTCAGGGATTGGTACTTGTTTTACGTTCTGGGTCTTATTTAGGCATGAAAATGATCACGTAAACAGCCCTATTTTGGCTAAAAACACCCCGCTGGGCGGTTCATATAAATAAACCGCATAGGCCGCTCGTAAGGTGTTAAGTATGTTCAATAGTTTTGCATTCTCAATAGGGTGTAGCACAAGGCTTATCAACATCATCACAGTAACAGGGTCGGGGTTGAGGCCGGAACGGGGAGGGGAGGGAGTAGGCATACAGCGGCGGGGATATAATTTTTTTTTTTTTTTCATGTGAAACATGGCCAACATTCTCTTCCTATCTTCCAGTTTCATGGATAAACCGTAGGCGCCCAGAATGGTTTCGTAGAGTTTTTCCATCTCGGCCGGTCTGTTTTCATCACCACCCTACTCGAACTTTGGCGACTACTGAAAACCGAGATATCCACCAGTGTTTAACCTCTAATGCATTAACCTCCTCTCCTATATTATATAACTAGAACCCATGCGGCTTAGTCAGGCGGCTGGCGAAGACTTCCCTGAAACTCTGACATTGGTCTACATATTGCCTCTGATATTTGGGGTTGACACCATCCAACAGTAGTGAGTCGCCGGCGCGGCCAGAATCTAGGAGGTTTTTCGTATTCAGCTCCCAATGTGGGAGGGCATCGACACCATGAAACGAATACTCTTGTTGCTGCGGCGGCTGTTGCAATCTCAGTAGTCTGTTGTTACCCAAATCGGTGTAACCCGCCAATTTGATCGCCACCATACTTCGGTTGTTAATTCCGCTGGAATTTTTAATGGTCGTGTGGGCGCTGTGGTACTCCTTCTGGTCTTTGCTGATGATGTTACAGTAGTGATTCAGGTTCTTGTTTTGGAACTCGGGCAGCATTCTATTCTCCGCGAAACTGAAGTTGCAGTGCTCGAAAGTTATGGGGACGATGGGTATCACCAACACATCCCCGGACACTCTCAACCAGTAGTTTAGAGTCAGTCCTTGTGTCGTCTTCTCCGCCGAGACAACGTCATTTTCGTCAGATAGGAGTTTGAGCAACTTGCCGTACTTCATGCGAGCCACCAACTCTGCCCACTTGTTCGGGCAGTTCTTCATAAGACACACACCACCATTGGTGCCAACCTCCTCCTCTCCGATTTTGTTATAAGAGAGTTGAACGCCAACATTCAGAATGGAGAATGGGTCGGGTATGGAATCGATCAGGGCGCACTTAACTCGGGCCGGTCTCTGTCTCGCGACTCGATGGGTTCTCAGTTTCATGGGAGCGAACCTCTCGGCCGGACCGGGCGTGAACACGAAAGGCCACACGTCAAATTTACTCGCAATCTTCTTCATGTATTTGGAGTAGCGAGAGGCGAACATATCGCTCCAATCGTAGTCTTCATTCTCGACACACTCAGTCAGTATAGCGGTCAACTCGAAGTAGGGTTTCTGTGCAGACTTGGAGTTGATGAACTCTTCCGTCCCCCAACGCTTCCAGTGAAAGTTAATGTCGGGACTGAACAACAACTCGAGAGCGCTCCTGAATTGGTAGTCCAGCATCAGATTTTTCAGAGAGACCGAACGAGGTGCGAAGCCCAACTTGGATTGGCATTCGCACGGTCGGATGTCCACCAACTCATCTATCAGTCCGGTGAGCGTCGATGTCGCCTCTTCTCTCTCGGCATGGTTCGGTCGAGTCATAAGAATTTCGACGAAATTGAAAAGGATCTCTACAAATTTCACTGTGACGGCAGCCACCGACATGTCCGGTAACATTTCATGAAGCCACTCCAAACACCGCTTGATGACCGTATCGACGAAACCTTTACCGATTTTCTCGGCATCCGTTGTGGTGACGAGTTTGCTGCTCCTACTAGGCATGCTAGCATCCGTGTTGTCCATGTCCCGTATATCCTCTTCGCATAGACCATCTTCTATGTCCAAACATCCCTCTTCTAGTTTCTGCTTCTTGGTCAGTAATAGGTCTTTGGGTGGCTCAATATCATTTTCGGCTTCGGGTGGTTTGTCCTTTTCTTCTAGATCTGACGCGTTAACGCCATCCCTGAGAATGAAATCGGTGACCAGTTTCCCCAGCATGGATGCGAGTTCCATAGCCGCCTTCTTGGTCATTTTCTTAGTCTCTTTGGCATGATCCATACATTCTCGTAGGGCATCCTTTTGTTTTCCGCAGGCTTCCACAAACTCGGGAGAGTTAGAGTTTCGGACGAGGGTGTCAACCTTACATGCGTTGGATTTCGCAGTCTGGACTATATCCACAATCTTATTGCGATTCTCATAAGTTAGGTTCGAGTCATTTTTGTAAATTTCGGTTGTTAGACGATAGACATCGCGTTGGATGAGCAGCAGTTTTGATTTGGGTGTCATGATGGGTAGTGTAGAGTTGACTTTTGTCGACGGACTCTCGCCCGCTACCACCATTTCGGACAAAACCAGGTCCACACTGAACCGAGAGAACCAGGAGATTGTGGCCTGTGTACCCGAATGGAAACTCACAGCCGCCGATGTCCTTGTTCTGTGAATCCCGTGCTGAAGGAGCTGTTAGGCCAGTAACAAACCTCTCTCATATGACTCGAACCAAAAATGCAACAGACCCAACTTGTCCGGCCCTCTTATAGCAATAATGAGAGCTACTGGCCACTTGCCAAATGTGTATTCACCTAAGCTGATGGCTACCTAAGCCTTCGGGCGAGACGGTGCGTGGATTCCACAACAAAACACAACAAAACACATGTCCATCGTGGAGGTGTTCAGGGGGCCCCAATACCCGTAATCAGCTCCAGTGTGTGGGGCGGTGGTGGAAGATATATATATATATATATAATATATATATATAATATATATACAAATATATATATAAAGCCGGAGTTAACCTACCCTCGCCACCATTCGGGACCATGGCTGCAGAGAGATCAACACCCTATTCGGTTGGGCTCGACCTACGCTGCGCAGAGCAAGTAACCCTGGACCCTTCCCATTCTAAGGTATTCGCGTCTGTCCCAATACTTACTGATGTCGAAAGTGGCGAGTCGTCGAAGGGTGAACGGGTGGCAATCATCATGTCCAAGTCTTCTTCAGTCAAACGACTCTACTCATTCTACCCGGTCATCTTGGTGTACAGTGACGGAGATTTGAACAGAGTCATCTACCTCACAAAAGACCCCACACCATCAACAACAAAGTTCGAGGGGATCTACATTTCGAGTCTGTCGTCGAGTGAAGGGGTAATAGTATCTTTCAACGAGAATCAGGCATTCTGTTAGCTTGTCGTTCTTGACATTCTCCAACCTAAAAACTTGCCGCCGCAATTCATCTCCAGCCCCGTGCACAGATCTAAGGTCACCACACTTAATATGACTAGTGACCTACTCAAGGTGTACGACGCCGAATATTTTCACAGAGTGTCTAATATTGACGCCAAACTGACCGTCCAACAAAACTGTAAGCAATACACTCATACTCCCACTTTGGAGTATTGCTATCCCGGATAGATTGTGAACGATTTTTTTCGCTGTTGGGACACCATCACGTATACAAGATTGGGACACAATTTGTAAACATTCTAAGCGCGGTACCAGGGGGTTTGGTGAGGCTACAGCGGATTTTCTACAATAAGCAAAGATTCGAGGCTACTATGACTTTTCCACGATATGTGAACAATTATAGTCTGAGGGAGGGCTTATGAGTAGTCTAGTATAACGACTCGATAACACCATTACCACATCAGCCAAAATGGTTGTCATGACCAGACGGACGACTGCGGCGACCAAAAATAAATCATACAGGTTGCCACAGAAAGCCCAGGCTTGTTTTAACCCTTATTTAGCGGCGAGCAACATAAGTCGAGTTAAATAAAGCTGGACTATGTGGCGGCGCTCGACCTAACTCGAGTGGCAATTTCAGCACGTAATGTGGCTGAGAGAGAGAGACAAGTGGTGGCAGGAGACTAGCGAGCGTATGACTGCTCCAGACCACCGCGGCGAACCTACTGACACAAATCTCAGCTCCCTCCTCCCTCTCTCACTCGCTACATACTCAATTATGTACTGAAAGTACCGAATTACCTGCTTTTTGCACTCGCGTTGCACGGTTATTGCAAGAAAACTATCCATCATACAAGGATCGTTATGGTGTCATTCGAAAGCTCTGTTTATGCCCTTTCAGGGATAGGTACTTGTTTTACGTTCTGGGTCTTATTTAGGCATGAAAATGATCACGTAAATATTTTGGCTAAAACACCGACGACTGCGGCGACACATAAATAAACCGCATAGGCCGCTCGTAAGGTGTTAAGCTGATCGTCAAAAATTCTGTAATGGACATAATCAAAGAACAGAAGCGTAAGGATCGACAGACAGCCAAGCTAAGAAAAAAGTTGACTAAGAGGAAGACCACAAAACCCAAAGCCAAAAGGAAGATGATGATCATCGACGAATCCGACGACGAAGATAAACCCAAAACTACGGTGAAGAAGAGATGGAACATCCGCAGTATGATGAAGAAGCCCTCCCAATTGAAGAATGCGAAGAGGCTGCGCACCCAATTGAAGGATAGAACAAAGCTGTGCACCCAATTGAAGAATGTGAAGAAGCTTCGTGCAAAAATGAAGAAGAATTCGATGAAGTAGAACACGAAATTGAAGAATATGGCTAAGCATCAGACGGGGTTATTACTCTTTGGATCATCTCCGGAATAACCTTTTTTTAATAATAATAAAAGATTGTCAAGTTGTACCTTTGCATTTAACTTTTCCATTTGTTGTCATGTCTGCAATGACAGAGGCAGAGTTTAGGGGTGAATTTGCTAGATGGGGGCCCGGAACAGAGTAGGGCCAGTAAGGCATTCTTGGGTGATAGTATAGAGAGAGAAGGTTACGCTTGCCTTCAGAAAGTGTGTAACGGAGAACGACAATTACATTGGGAGGGCTACAGAAATCATATACAAGTGGACCTACACTAATACTGGAACTCTATCAAAGATGGGCGAGAAACTAAAATTAAAGTACAAGAATGTCCACGATATCTACGCTGGGATATACTGGGAGTGCCTGTGGGCGAGGAATAGGTACAACTACGAGTATCACACATCAAACCCTAGAGAAATTTAATAAAACTCAAGGAGATTTTTTGGTGCATTTTTATTGTATTTTCTGTCTCTTATATGGTGGCTCGGTGGTGTCGGAAAGTGCCACATAGTTTGAAACCAACCAACTGTCGATGATGAGTGACGATATAGATGGGTCTGCCATCAACTCTGGGGGAAAAATGTGAAGACCCGAATCTTCGATGTATCCATCGGTCCGCAGTAGGTCTTTGAGAAGTTCAGATAGGTTCTTGTCGGCTGCTGGGATGGATAGTGAAGGTGGGGACGACTCGACCTTATTTTCGTAAAGTTTGATGAACCCCCCCACGTTAGTTTTGTACTCCATCGGCTTGTACACTATGTTGGTGATAACCCTACCGTCACTGCTAGGTTTCACGAAATATTCCACAATTCTGTGAGCGATAGCCTCGGCCATCAGATGCGTGTTACTCGCCACGATGATGTTGGATGGTATGATGTTCTTCCAAAAGTTCCTCGGACTAGATTCTGAAGCTATTCCCAACTTCACATATTCGCTGTCAATGCCCAGGCCGTAGGACCTTACACCATAGCTGTTTTTGGACAAGCGGTGCGGGGCGTCGCTCCGGAGAATCAAGTTCAAAACGGACACGTTTTCTCTGTTGCCTAGTAATTCCACTAGGGGTGTCCTGTGGTTGTCATCTTGCATCGACTCGGAAGCCTGTCTGAATCTCCCATCGAAGGTTTTGAAAGTGTATTTGTCGACTACAGAGATGTTGGTGTTGGGGTAGTTTGATCCATTGAAGTTGATGATCATCGTGGGTTTTTTGGAGTTGGCAGAGACCCTCAGGATATCGAACTCTACCGAAATCAACGCTCGGATGGTTTGGTTAAAGTCCTCAGACGAGATGTTAGATGTCAAATCCCGAGCGCTTTTGTCAATATTGTGAGCGAGTGTGAGGAGGTATGCTACCGGATTGGTCTTCTCTCTAACATCACTCTCGTAGTTGGTTGTGAAGGTTCCGTGGTTGATGATCAGCGAACCATCTTCAAGATCCGGAAAATGTAGAACAAAATGGTACTCTGTCGACTTTTGGAGGGTTTGGTTGACGAGAGAGTGGATTCTACTTAGGGTGGCTGCGGATTTTTCTAGCACGGAGGATAAGTCTCCCAGGAGGAGGATGGGGGTCGCATCTATCATGAATATGACGACATTGTCCACGGTGAATTCTGCGGTTGCGGACATCTTGTTGCTCTGTTGACTTTTGAAGAGTGATAAGCCAGGCAAGTTCGAGCCCCATTTATATACCTCTCTCTCTCTCAGAATATGGATGTGTTGACAATAACCTTTGAGAGGGTGGATAAGGGATATAGAGACGATCAACAAGGATGACGGTAGTACAACTAGAGAATACACGGTGGAGATCGGTTATGGCGGAGCTAGATTTCTAGACGTGGACTGGTTCGCTCCTCACAATGTCTCCAGGTACAACACCCTGGTGGGTTTGTTGAGAGAGTGTGAATCTCTCAACTTTGTGGGTAGCAGCGCCGGTAATGTCGCCACCGTCGGCTACCTCATATACGAAACATACAGGAGGGTATGTTGCGGATCCGAGGGTGGCCTAGTGGAGGTCGACCGAGTTCCAAACGCCAAAGGAGGGTGCATATGCTTAAAGGTGGCCGAGATTTTACGGTGGTTTATGGTCTGTGCCAGGAGATCAGTTTTAGAGTATTGCGGACTTCCTGAGACGACTCCCTTCTTCGAACTCTACAGGCGGAACATTTTCCTCTACCTACAGTCTTTGATGAGGCTGGCCTCCTTTTTTCCCCACTTATTTCATCAGGGTGATACTCCTAGCCAATAGCGCCTACCTATCCTCGGAAGCATACCGCCACCATCAACAACACTACGGTTCAGCCAAGTGTCTCCTTCTACTTGGCCACCGGTTTCAACATTGCCGAGCAAGATCTGATGACCTCAACTCCTCATATGGTATATTACTTTTCGACGACGCTGGAGCGGAATTGCTCGGATATCTCATTCTTCGTCGGAGAAGGAACTCTACGGCTGAATAGGTTTTTGGTAATGTTCACCGCATCCATAGACTTTGTCAACTCATTCATACCTTACGAATTCGCCGGACGTGAAGCATACTCCGTGTTGACTTCCTGAGAAGTCTTTTGGAAGTCTTCGACGACAAATTCATGTTCGAGGCGGGTGTGGTGAAGAGAGAGTGGTGGGATGCTCGGTGCTGGTGGATACCATAACACACAAGGGTAGCGTACCCGACTTTGGTAAATTTCTTGTTGGGTACATACTAAGTCATAAGTCGATAAGGCAGTTCAACTACATTATTTTGTTATCTAGAGAAGCAACCACCCAATTGAAAACTAACATAAGGTATAAGGTTTGCCTCGAAGGCAATTTTTACATTATTACTCTAGGGGTTGGACTGCCCACTCCCCCTTCAATATGTTGCTGCTAGAGGCCATAACTGGCATCAACACTTTAGCCGTCCAGGATGTAAGAAACGTGACGGAAAGAACCCTCAAACAGAATCTATCTAGGATGTGCTACCTACAAACTTCAGGCCTCTCTCGATTGGGCGGTAATACGAAATCCGCCCTATTTGTCATGCGTTCAAAGTTTGTATCGAAAGATATTAGCGCCAAACTACCCAAACGTTTGAGGTTAGAGTCTAACGAGATAGCCAAATTACATGAAGAGGTACTGCTGCACACCGAGATGGCTTTCGACACCCACATCGCCAATAGCTGTATCGTATGCGGAAATGGCGACAAGGCGAAGAGTATAGAAGCTAGGACCCTCGAAGCTTTAGGTCTTCGAGACACCAACTCTCTAGTACCAGTCTATGCGACCTTAAAGATGGAGTACCCTTCCAAGTTTGACAATTTGACCGTCAGTATATGCAAGCCCACCAACCGAAACACGTTAGGGAGAGGTGTGAAACTCGAATATCAACTATTCTTGAAAGGAAGAGCGAAGGCCTGTTGTTTATTCTCCAAGTTGATGCGGAACACGAAGTTAAATCCGAGACAAACGAACTGTTGTATGGTACTGTGGGCTAACGGGGCGAGTAACAACTATGACGCGAAAGATGAGACGAAGCCCAACAAGGAGATAGAACTAGATAATCTCAC
This sequence comes from Paralithodes platypus, assembly GCA_032716605.1. Classification (NCBI taxonomy): domain Eukaryota; kingdom Metazoa; phylum Arthropoda; class Malacostraca; order Decapoda; family Lithodidae; genus Paralithodes; species Paralithodes platypus. Next base: position 41,126,868 of record CM064483.1, on the reverse strand, counting down.
CACCATCAAAGTCCTTTTACATTTCTGATGGGAAAGATAGATGTACTTTGTTGATATAATTGACCAACTCGGGGTGGTGTATATTAGAGTCACTATGGCAGACCTGAGCGTAGAAAGCATGACCCAGTTGGTCGACAATATCAAGAAAGCCAACGCAAATATTGATGCGCTCTCCGAAGCCATTGGTGCGACCAAAGAAGAATCTTCCCCACCACAAGAAGAACCTGTTACCACCCCAAAGGGTGATGATAATGACGACGACATGGAAGCCGTATGCAAGCACCTTATAGATTTGAAATTGTTAGATGAGAAAGCGATGGACGGTGGTATTCTCAGGGAGGATGAAACTTGCGAGTGTCTCAATATAGTGACCTCGGGCCTCCAGTTGGCAGTGAAGGCCCAACACCCACACCGGTCACTGGAGCCCATCCAGCTATACTCCACGGCCATGTCTTTTCTGCAAGGATCGAGCGTCAATTACACCGAGCGTTTGGTTGAACAGAGTCAGACGTACACCGCGAAAGATGAACAAGAAAAGATCAACGCGACTCTGAGTGGTGGAGATAACCATCATACCTTCAAGAAGGAAGACCTGGAGGTGGAGACTGTTCGTTCTATGGATGGGTACTTGCCAGGACAATTGGTTGGAATCGCATTAGAAGTGAGCCCCGAGACTTTATCCCCCATCAGACCTCAAGATCACAACCCTTGCAAGTGCGTACAGGAGTACCAGTAGAGCGTGAAGGATAACCTCAACGACGACTCGAACCAACAGATGATCAAGAACTATATGAAGAACGCGGATTTGGTCAAACAGAGCGAGCGTAACTTGGTCGATTTCGCCAAGATTATCATGAAGAACAAATCCTTCAAATACTTCAAGAACGTGGAGGTATTCAATGAACTCTCTGCCCATCTGGGTAACGAGACCATCAACACCATTTTAGAACACACTCTTCCCACACGCACCATGGCCAGTTTTACCAAAATTCTAATGAGCACGAGCTACTTTGCCCAACTAAAGAACAAACCGGCGTGCGTGAAAATGTGCATCCACTCGACTCAATGTCCCCCCTACGAGCGGAATATCAAGACTATTGAGAGCCTGTGCAAAGTTTCCGTAGAGGATGCCCAAATCGTCCCGGAAGACCTCAGTGGACTCTCGAAAGAGGCAGTTTCGACTCTGGAGGAACTGAAAAAGGCCACCAAGCGAGACACCTTCCCCATCGTCAAAATCACCAATGCCCCTATGGCCATCATGGAGGATTGCACCAGCCTACTCACTCATTTTTACCAACCCAAGAAGACCACCAACAAGACAACAACAACGACGGACAAGCATAGCCAGAAACCCGCACCGCCGAAATATAACGCTACGAGAAATGGAAAGAAGCTCTCAAGAATGACCGAGAAGGACGTTACAACTCAGGGTAAACTGATCAGAAATGCACTGTATGGGACCGGAAAGTCCTCCTCCAACAACACCACCCAAAAACACGAGAGGCGAATCGTCGGCACGGTCTACACCCACCTCTTACAATATAACACCAAAGGTATTCCGGAAGATAAGATCCCGACTTCGGTACCGCTATTCAGAAATTGTACCGGCGGTAACGAGTATACCGCCAACAAGAAATCCGAGTACCTTATGGTATCTTCGCCTTATTCTCTGCCACCCAATCACCTACAGAGTGGAGTTTTTTACACCAGTAACAGCGCCAAGAACTTAGAACTGAAAGCCCAGGAAATGTTATACTACCACCACAAGTTGATGGAAACGATGGAACTGCAGCTATCGGATAAGTTCGGCGGCAATTTAGTGCCTAACACTCTGACCAAGATTTTCGCATCGCACGCGACCCATTCGGGGTGCGTCTCTTACAATAACGCTATGACTCGCATTCTTTCGAAATTAGCCAGTTCGGATGGTAGGGAGGGGGCGAGTGGTAGATACTCGTCTAGCAGCAGTGTTAACATGCAGTCGGAGAATGTGGCGATGAGTGCTATCGTTAACTACAAGCAATACGTCGAGGCCCTAGGGGAACTATCTACCAAATCAGAAACTATTAAGATTGAGATCTTCAAGGTGTTGGAAAAGTTTCAGCAGGCCAAGAAAAAGGACGGCGACCAGAAATCATCAAACCGGCGAGGGGAGTTGGGATATATCATCGAAGTGGGACAGTCTAACGTCAAGACTCTGGTGCTGGAGTTGAATATGATAAAATCCAACATTCGAAAGTTCGATAATATCTTCAATAACATGCTATATTCGTTCTGTGAGTGTGGAATCCATAGCTCTGCGGCGCTCATCTCGTCGCTGACCAATGGTAGAGGCGACGCCATGGAGCATGCCACCAACTTCACTGTCGAAAACAATTGTACACTGATTAGCAAATACCTGAGTAAGTTCAAATCTGAGTTGAACGAAATAAAAATTGAATGAATCTACCTTTCGTGTTTTTATCTCAGAGTTAAAAATGTGGGGGCTGACTGACTACCTTCAACGGGTGTTACATTTACCTAAAAACCAGTAGACCGAACATGAAAATCCAGCCTCAGACTGACCACATTTCAAAAGCATCTCTCCGATCACGTACAAAAATTGAACTACCAGAATGTTTCTGAACTTGTTTCTCCAGAGAGACGCACACTACTACAATACTTGGTAAGGTAGCATCTCCCACATTTTACATGGTGGTGCCACTATTGAAAAATATAGACCATGTAGAGAGTCTATTGTGAGTTTGCACCCAATTGTGTGAGGAATAGAGAAAACTGAGGTATATTTCGAATAATTATTATTCAACCACATACACAGATGGTCTACACGACTTACTACTAAAGCTAGACTGTACAGCGCTATATCTACGCTTGTTAACATTGGATTCTAGGTATTTTGAGGTTATCTTAGCGCTATTGCTACATACAAAACAGAACCCGAAAACCTTATACAGATAGTTGATTTTGCCACTACTTTTATTGTACACAACATTATCATATCCCTTAATTCTAAGCAGCACGTCTCCCTCTTTTGGTGTATTTTCTCTGACCAGTTTGGTCTTGCTGCCACTGCTTCTCTTTGGAAAGTGGTTTATCTCAGTGATGCGCCCATCCTCATCTACCGGTGTGGCGTTGTCCGTGGTATCCTCTTCCGAAGACGATGATTTCTTCGGTACCATAGTCAATTTGAATCCCCCTTCCAGGTCTTCAATGTCCACCTCCTCACCTTCACTATGAATCTTGTAACAGCTGTGGGGTAGATGGTCCATAATTCTTGAGATGGTCAACCTGAGATCTGGGTGTGTGTCCTTTCCCCCTCTGTGAATTGGGCAGAATAGTACCCTTAGTGTGTCGCAATATCCGCCGATACAATGTAGAAATTCTGCCCACTCTTTGGTGAGGAAGTTGTCTCGTAGCTCGGCGTTATTATGTTGCTTAGGATTGGTGCTGGTGGTGCTGCTGGTATCTTCCAAAGCCAAAGAGTACAGGCTCTCTATTATATTGAGAACGTCCGCCGATAGAATTTCATCGAAGTCGAAGCTCAGGTCAAGTTCTTTGTGGAAGTCTTTGCAGTTGTCTCGAAATACCCCCGAGATATATTCGAGTTTGTGCATATCCGATTGAACCAGAGGTGTAGTCTTGCATGCTATCGCGGAGTTTGTGAAATCCGACATGTACAGGTCTTTGGGTAACCACCGGAGGGCCATCGTCTTGTTGTAATGGACAAGGTTCATGTTGAGAAAGGCGATGGCCTTTGCTTCTTCTATGTTGATGTCGGTGGTCTGACTGCCACTACTAGTGAATCTAGGGGGTATGGCTAGTGTCCATGCCGACACTTCAAATTGACTGGCTTTGCATCTGACTCTCAACCTCAATTCTATGACACTGAAACGATTCTTGAAGATTTGGAACGTTTCGGTTACGTGAGAGTGTGCAAACATCAGATTTAACAAGTAGGTCTTTTGCCATTGGGTGTTGTTTAGGGTTCGTGCGAACTGCATGAAATCCATCTCGAGAGTGGTGCATATACTGAATGGGTTTCGCCTTTTATTCAAAATTCTAGCCCTGCCATTTGATTATCCACATCATCCCCCACTATCTTAACCTTTATTAGCAATAGCCACTGAAGTAATGCCGGGGTGGACCTGTTGTTGTTGAACACGGGCAAATCGCAAACCTCGTCCAATTCTCTTTCGGACTCTCCCATGACATTTAACTTGACTAACATATCCTTGTAGAGTGTACGTTCCCTCATGTCTCGAATGAACTTGTCATACTTCAGACTACTCTTATTGAACGCATTCATGCTCTGTTTGTGTAGCCCTCCTCGATTCGTTTGTAGGGAGTTTTGGTAGAGCATGTAGTTCAGTTCGTGGCACGCATTCTTGAATATGGAGTGTGTAGTCAAATCCCTGGACGTTATCGAGCTGTCTTCGTTCGGTCCCATTTTGCCGTACACTGTCATATTATTGAGTCTGGCCTTGCTGTAGTCGATCCGAGCTAGATGTTCTAGGGGTTGACGTTCATGCTCATTCGTATCGGCCAGATTGAGTATGTAGCTCAAGATACAGTCGCCCAAGTCCAACATTTGCGTGCAATTGCTGACAACACCCTCTCCGGACTGTGTGGGTAATGAACCTTTAACGTTCCTAGTCAAATGGTAGCAAACTGTATATTTGTATGAGGTACCACCGGCGGGTAGAAAAATACCACCCAAGTTACAAGATAAATCGGAATCCAAACCAATAATGTAGCTCGAAAATTCTCTCATCTTTTCTAGTTGCTGCTCATACTCTACACCCCTCACGATATTAGAATAATCGACTTCGTCCTCTTCTTTAACCGTGTCATTCTTACTGTCTTTATTGTTGGTGGTGGTGGCGCGTTTGTAGAACTTGACCATGCTATCATCTTCTTCCTCTTCATCCTCACTCGATACACAGACATCCAGAATATCACAGCTATCCATCTTCTTCGTTACGTTCGTTGGTATACTACTAGTACTAGACTCTACCGATTCGTTGACTCTCATATTCTGTCCAGTTTCGTACTTTGTCACCTTGGTCGGTCTCATGTTATCATCCTCACCATCATCGTCGTGAACCTGCCGTTTTGGATTGGTGGTGTACCTAACGTTAAAGGAACCACAAACGCTTCGGAATGGATTTATTATACAACTTTCAGTGTAGAGTCGTCTCATCTCGTTATAGGTTACCCCGTCATCTGAAGAAGAAGAGGAGGCGGTGCCAGTGGTGGTGGTGTTAGCTTTACCACTACGAAACCCGTACATGGGTTTGTTGAATCTCCCGAAGAATAGGAGAACTAGAGCGTTCAGAGTCGTGTTGTGGGCTAGCATGTTCCTTATAATTTTGGGTTCAATCTGACTAGGTGAAGATTCTCCGGTGACGAACGTCTCGTTGAAAGTATCCAACTCGTCGGGTGGGTAAACGTGGCAGTCCGCATCCAAAATTGTGGGATAGAGAAACAGTTTGAGTTCGGCCAGAGGTCTCACTATGAACTTGGTACATGCCGAACAGACTCTGATATTGCTCAAGTTGACGTTATTTAACTCGAGTCTAAACTTCTCCTTTTTCCACTTTACCATCTCTCCCATCCCATCTAAAGATAGGCAAGATTGTTCCGTAAAGTCGAAAATCTCAGCCACACCGACGCTGAAGTTGTTGGTCTTGTTCACGTTAGATTCGTCGACCGTTTTGATGGCACGCCAGTCCTGTTGGTCCATGCAAGCTTGGTAGTCTCGATTGTACACTGGAGATTTCGTGTCTATTAGCGGCAGAATAAAGTCACTCCCCATGATCATTCGGAGTAGCATGCCGTGCGTAGCATCAAAGTTACGAGCGAGACCCAGGAGGTCCAACACCTCGTGACTGGGCCTTTGGATATCCAAACTGGAAGCGTTCATTGGAGGTCTCTTGGTGCTCACCATGTACACCCCTTCGGTCACTTTCGAGGGTTTAGGTCGAGGTGGGACGTTGGGTGATTCTAGTTTCGATGTCATCTTACGCCAGTCCGAAACTCGCTCAGTCTCCCTGTCGGTTAGCCACTTTTTGGAATTGGATAGGTGGCTGTAGTAGTCAAAGTTGATCATGTAGTTGTTGACCACGTCAGAGTCTGTGGTGGTGATTCCGATACTACTATCTCCTCCGGCACTGAACCGCTTTCGTATGTCGAGTGCGGCGATGGAGGAATTATTGAGTCTGCCGCCCAGGATCGAGTGGTTGTACATTTGAGTAGACACGTGTTTCGGGAACATGTTAGAATCCAGGTTGGCATTGAATATGTAGAGTACTTGGGTGGGTAGAGTGACGTCCGCCTCACACTTTTTAGGGATGTGGATGTAAAGCTCCTTAGCCTTGAGTGACTCCATGCTCTTCTTCCGCATGGGGTTAAACATGTAGTAGTATATGAGACTGTACGGTATTACTCCCAAAAGTTTCTTGAGGAGGTCATCTCGGTTTGTCGCGGATGTTCTCATCTCGGATAGCTGGCTGTTAATTTTGCGTTTCATTCGTTCGGCGACTTTGATGGTAGGGGAACCCTCGTCCAGATACATGAAGACGATTCTATCGGTGACCCCATCCTCCAGTATGACTGTTATGCCCTGTTTTTCTACAGGTTTAACTTGGGTAATGTGAGTTCTAAATTGACTGGGTATATAAGGCTGCATGCACAATACAAGATATGAGGAATAGAGAACACAAAGAAACACATGGTAGCAAGTTACATGATCACGTTTATTGATATACCACTGCAGAATACTTGTGTAAGACAATATAATAGAATTGAACAACACTAGCATAAGTGGATCTGGATGGAGCCTAGTCTCCCACTTCCAACGTTCAGGTATTAATCTTCTGATCACTGGCTTTGATTTCACAGGTTTATATACCGAAGACCATCAATGTTACTTATAGATTCATATTCACTGTTAGATTTATTACTGGTAGCTCTGGCGCACAAGTAGTAGTTCACAGACTAGATTAGACACACGTATTTTTAGAGCACGGGAATTCTAGTAACCTCAGGGGGTACTGATCTAAGTTTTATATCCTTGTCTCAGAAATACATAGAACGCAAATCAGTGGGCGAACGTTAGATATCACTAGAGTTTTAATATCTAAATAAAGTAATTACGAGAGTCAAGGTCGCCTGTTAATTAAAGAGCACTGATCGCTTAGTACGTCCCAAATGGAATGGTTAAGTATGAATTACACTGGGCAAGGTCTTAGCCACTTCGTAGAAATATTAATTAGTGAATCTAAAACAGCACAGTAATATGTAGTACTGCTAAAGGGAATCTTGGGTAGTATCTGATGGGTCTGGTCCTGGTTATCTTGCGTCCATGATGTTGGGGGCTAACGACTGGTTCCGCGGCCGTCCAGGGGGGCCATATGTGTGAAGTTCTTCAATACGTGGGCAGGTCCTTCTATCCAAATCTGCCACGGAGTCTGCCGGTTCTGGGATCTCACTCCGGAACAACACAAGGGCAGAGCTAGAAATTAACTGCAGGGTAGTGACCCCTGGTTGGTGTCTAGCTTTCAACTGATTTGACTGGGGGCGGGAGTTAGATTTATAGGCTCGGTTCTGGACCCTGTAGACAGTAGGGATCTCGAGTCTTATGGACTTAATTGAGCTCTCAATAGATATGGGGACTAGGTAAGATGGTATTTACTGTTGTGGCACAGGGCGATAGGAAGCCTTTATATTTTCATATAACTGAGCCTTAGTAAGAGGTACTATTTTGGCTATACTGGACGTATTTAGGGGAGAGAGACTGGATCTACTTTGCGAGGAGGATGGGGACAGCTGTGATAGGAGCGTCTCTCTAGATTGTTCAATCTTCATTCTATGGTATAGCTGAGGTGCTAATTTAGTGATCAGAGCATGCAAGAAAGGTAAATGGTTTATTGTGAGTTAATAGAGGTTAGTAAAGGTGTTAGTCATTCATGGTTAGTTCATTGATAGGAAGAATTCCTGTGCTACCTGGCAATGACTCGAAAGTCAAAACAGGGGCCAGGTATACCTCCGCGGGGGTGGGGGTCTCCCTCCTCGGGTGGGCAAAAAGGGGGAGCTGGGCGCCCTCTCTCTGATATATTCGTCCGGCGGCTGTGGCTAGGGGCTTGCCATATCACCAGTGTTTGTAATAACCCTCTGTGTATGAGACAGATGTGAGTGTCTTTAATACCAAAACCGAAGGTGCCTTAGCTAGCTGGTTTTACTCGGCTGGTTGTTAATTGTAGGGTTTGCTGGATATGGTGGAGACTGGGTTGCTAACTCTGCCACATTTATCTGGAAGTATGACAATAGAAGTTAGTTACTGGCGGGGCGGCTAGCCTCGCACCGATGACCATTGGGTGCAGGGTTGTGAATGTGTTGTAAGAGAATAGATGGCATGCAAGGGGCTAGTAAAGTTCTAATGTTGTTCTGGCCTACTAAGTGAAGGTAGGCTGGATAGGAGTATATATATAAAAGGTTGGAGAGCGTTAGTAATGGACAATTCAAGGATCTTCAAGAGGTATGAGAGAGAGGCTAGGTCGGACAAGAGTCGAGAAGCGCGGGTGTCTTAATGAGAGGGGGGGGGGGGGGGTTCAAGGGCTACAGGGAAATTTTGCCCCTAAGGTCCCTGGGCGTGGGGGTGGCATTAGGCTACAATTGATATGGAAGTTTGAAAAGGCAGTAGAATACGTTAGCCAAATGCTACCGGGGAATGCAACTATGGGGTGGTATATGAGTCTGGAAAAGATAGAGTTATGTGATCAGTCAGAGGGTTATGGATACTATTAGTTGGCCCTGGGAACGGCGTTTTCTATTAAATATAAAATACCACCCACAGCGGCAGTTCGTAGGGGTACTTAGTTATTGTTTCGGGGTACTTATGACAGATACTGGTAACCAGGTTATCTTATACAATCTCTGGTTGGGGTAAGAGGTGTAAGACACGAAATAAATTGGCGTAGTGTGTGGGCTGTGGATACGAAGGAGGCAAGGGGAAGACGTATGACAATTGTGGAAAGTAAATGGAAAAAGGTGAACACAATGGCGGATAAAAATACTTAACCTAAGGATTTCATACATAGATTTATGGGGCGATGGGTCTTCAGAAGCTTAGTCTGGCAAGACAAGATGTTAGGGAATGTTAATATTAATACTTAGTTACTAGAGGAACAGTGCAAGGGGCGACTGGGCACGGGTTACATATATCTATACTCGTCATGGAAAATGATATACGAGGTCTAGGGACAGCGTGGGTGTTTTAACTTCTAAGATATATAACATCTACTTCTCGGATGCAAGAACATACATAGATATAATTATGGCTGTCTGATGTGTTGGCATTGGCTCAACGTCGGGACAGGCATGGGTGTTTTTAATATGAATGTATATTCCTGTTCATCATCTTTGTAGTTAGGAGTGTAGGACACAAGGGGGTTAGTGTACGTGAGGTGTGGAAAATGGTCAGTTTTAGAAAAGGTAAATGGGTGTGTCCTGGAGCTGTTTAGCCCTGCGGGCTTGGGCCTTGTCTGGAATGGCGGGTTCGGTCAGCTGGTCCTTTCGTTCTGTGGACCTTTCCTTTGGTGTTTCTGTGTGGTGTTCGTTCATGGCTTCTGTGTTGGGCTTCTCGTTCTGGGGCATTTTAATGACACCATCCAAACATCTCTTGGCCAGAAATATCACGAGAGGTTCAAACTCATGAACTAGCACGTACATCTTGTCGTCACTCTTACAGATCATCTCGAGTTCCTCGCAGTGAGCGATAGGTTCGGAGTACCCTTCTCGTTTGGACTCGACATACTGTCCAAGTTTGGTTCGGTCGAAGACGATACCGGATTCACAATTGACCAATTCGTCGATATGATCAAAGTTGGGGAGCGAGTAATAGGTAACCTCATAGTTTTCGTCGGCCTCATCGAAATGGTAGTCTTCGTCATCATCGTCCACCAGAGCCCTACTGCGATGCCTGTTTGGTACCACCTCCACGGAATGAATGTTGGGTGAATTTTTCCGAGAGACTATCTTGATATCATTGTTGGTGCCATAGACTGTATCCACACACTCGGACCTCCAACCGCCATTCTGTATGTCGTTCACTACGCGATTCCCTTTGGTTCCGTTGGCTATGAGAATGGGCGCATCGATAACGTCTACTACGATACCCCTCCTCTCATTCTTCAGTACGCTACTCAAGTTGGTGTTGTTGTTGTAAAGTCGAGTGGAATAAATCGAGTTAGAACCCAGCAGAGACCCCACTAATGGACCAGTTACGCCCATGGTGGTAGGTGGTGTTGTGATGAGGGACGGTTGGAGGAGGTAGACTTTATAATCTTTTAGCAGCTAGTGTCACACCTCAGTTGGGTTGTCGAAACGGGGAAAAATGGAACCTCTCCAGATAGATTCGGAAGCGTTACTGGAAGCCTTCGGGAACTACACGGGAGGGTCCTCTACGACCAGCAATGCCGCGAAGAACGGTAAAGTGCCGGCAGTGGCCGAATTGCCCAAGTTTAAGGTATCTCCCAAGACCAAGAACTGGTTTAACGGCTACCACTGCGACTGCGACAACAAAACCAACATCCAATTCGTGGTCAACAACTGTGCCAAAAAATCTCTCGTCGATATGTGCAACAGACCCGAGGCCCAACTGACGATTTCGACGGAGATGCGAGACATGCTCAAGAACATGAAAGTGATGGAACAGATCCTCAACCCCAATCAACTACTACATACTTTCGGACTCCACGATATCAAGAGTTGTGGACATAACAGATTCACCACCAACTACACCATACACAACGCCATGATGGACAACACAGACGAAATTCTGCTGTGCGGAGAGTGTTACTACTCGTCCAAGAACGACACCAGCACCATCTTCGAGTTCATAGCGTCAAAAAAGTTGGCCGAAATGTCGAGTCAGAGTCTTTTACTACTCAACATACTGAAAGGCTACGACTCGGGCTCTAAACATGCCATCAAGAGAGGAGTGTGGCGAAACCTTATTATTGACGATCAAACGGGCGAATTGACGACGGAGATTCTTCTAAGTAAAGACTGTAACTCGCTGAACAATCCGTGCGCGTGCAAAGAGCTACTATACGTTCTGGGATCCATCCTTAATAATGATACAGCAGCAGACTCGGGAGAGGTGAAAGAGAAGCAGCGTAGAGTCGCGTTCGGTTACGACGTTAGGGAGTTCTACATTATAGACAACAATCTCCTTTACATACAGCTCAGTAACACTTCGCACACTTGGCCCATATTCAGGTATGACGCCAAAGATGTCCTGAAAGGAGTCCTCGAGAAGGAAAAAGAAAAAGGAGAGTCGTCCGAAAAAGCCAAGACTAACCACCCTACAAAACGGAAGAGTAATAACGGTAACACCTCGGCGACACTCAAGGTTCGTAAGCTGGTGAACGGTAAGACGGTGAACATACACCAACAACCTTCGTACCCCGAAAACTCAAAACCACTGGAGACTAGGATGATAGACTACCTGTGTTTGTATCTCAACAAAAATGACAAGGCCGCCACCGGAAAGGTTACGGGTGTGGGGGAAACCGCCGCCACCTCATCCGCCAAACAGGGACCCAAATACATCGTGCACACACCCAGAATAGAGGAGAAGAGGTACATGCCCATGGATGAGTTACAACTGTTCGCGCTCAAGGGGGTTAGCGGGGGAAGAGACCTCAACATTAAAGTGAACACCATCAGACGTTACAAAACCCACGTAATCTTCCCTCCGCACGACTCGACGACACCTCTGATATTCCTGAGCCCCCCCTTAATCTGTCGACAGGGCTTCAACGTGTTCAACATACTAACCCACCCGTACCGATTCTTTGACAATATCACCAGTGTGAGGGACTGCAAGCTATCAAAAGCGTGCACTGACGCGTTCTACCGCAGTATCATAGGTTTTGTAAACCTTTTAAAGAGCTTAGATTTGAACGAAACCGAAGCCCGATCCGAGGCATCCGTGCCCAACATAATGGGACAGACCCATTCTTCCTATTCTCAGCACAACAAACGGCAACTGAATCGTCAAAATCTTATGAATGCGCTGACCGGCATCTCTAGCGACATTTTCTGAGGATTTTTCCAACCCCTTCGCTGATGTCGGTGTGGACCCGACCCTGACGCTGAAGAACCCTTTAATCATGCCTTACGATTTCGATAGCATAGCCACCCGACAGCTCGAGAATGGCCGTAACGCCAAACATTATTTCGAGTTGACAGCCGACCAAAAAGTCGTCCTCATGTCTCTACTTTACACCCTGGCGCTGGATAGTTACTTTAAATCCGACGGTCGATGCTGCGTTATCGTAGACCTCGCCACCTGTTTCATGGACATGGGTAAAGTGGGTAGCGAAACCAGCGCCAAGGAGGAGAGGGACAATCTTCTCGACTCGCTGAAGCAGAGTACCAACGACGAAAGCGGTCGTTCGGAATCAACATAGTCAACGAGAAGTTCATGTAAAAGAGGCATGGTTTGAAATGGTAATGTGAATAAAAGTGCAAAACAAAATCACCAATCATCTTATTTTATTTTTCTTCCCTGGATATAATGTGTTGTAGTAGGAGGAAAAAGGCAAAAATTAAGAATCATCTAATTTTATTCTCTTAATATTAAGTACAGAATCATGGATAGCGTTGGCTCTCTTTAACCCTCTAGAACCCCCTTCGTCGACTATATCTTCATCTACATTCTCGAAAGGGAATGGTATAGTATCAGCATCACCGATTGCGATAGGTGATGGTGGCAGTTTTTTATCAGTTGTTAGGTCAAACTCGTCGGCTGCGGCCGCCTCACGGTCGACTGATGACATGTTTGACGTATCCTGGGTAGCTCCATCAGCATCCTCCATGTAGAAAATTTGGGTAGCTCCATCTTCCGGGACACTACCTTTTTCGCTGCTGTGTGTATCATCAGTAGAAGAATTATTGGTCTCCTGCTGATCCCTTATATCCTTTAGAAACTCGGTAAAGTCTTGGGGAGTTACATTGACGACATTTGGGGTGAACATGGTGTCGGATATTTCGTCACCAATTTCAACTTTAGATGCGAGTTTGTGGTTTATCTTACATACTAGACTGACCATAAGTACAACAAAAATGTTAATACATTTCACAAAAATGGGTAAGGGAGGATAATATGAAAGCGAATAGGTGATATGATCTCGACTAACCGAGCAATGCGTAATCGTGTGTGGCAAACGACTATACGCTAGGTATAGCTTAACCCTAACTTAACTTAGACTTTACACTACATGAAGTGAGGGGACGAAACCATCTAACCCCACTTTACATATCGAGGAATCCGCCCCTACATTTCCCATTTTTGATGGCTACGCTATGGGTTCTTCTCAGTGGTTGGAAACCTCTGCTGCTGTTGCTGGTAATGTTGTTACTGGAGAATGTCTGTGAGAGGCGATACCTAACGTTGGAGGTGCCGTTGGTGATTATGGTGGTGTGGTTGTTGTCTCGTCTCGAAGGTAGAATCGCAGTTGTCTTGTTTCTCTTCAGAGGTCTGTGTTGGTGATGATGTGGTCTGTGGTTGTGCTTCTTGGTGTACACTCCGTAGCTCTCATCTTTATCCTCATCCTCTGCTTCTTCTTCTATTGTCACACGCCGAGGGTGGCGATTGTCAAATAATGAATAGGGTGACCGTTCCCTGTAAAATTGCACTGACCTCTTAGGTTCTGGTGCCATGTCCATCCTCTCGATACTGTTGCTCCTCGTCCGCTTTCTGTTCTCGTCCTTGTCGGTCTTGCTCCTCGTCCACTTTCTGTTCTCATTTTTGTTGTTGGAGTAATCATGTGAATATGAAGGCTTCTTGGAGCTACCTTGAGCTATACTGAACAGTCTAGATGTATTGAACATGTTCGATGATTTGCGCTTGAAATTGGTGATGTCTCTGTCGACTTGACGTTGTACGTACTCTCTAGAAGTTGCCTTGTATATCTTCTTGTCACTGCCGTATGTGTTGCTCGTGCGGCCGTTGTTGGTACGCATGACTTTGGTTACGAAGTTCACGGCATGGTTATGGAGGATATTGTTGATTTCACTCTTCTTGCTCATATTCACCTTCTCGATAGCTGCCTTGGAGACTTGATTGGGTTGGGGAGTCTTGATGTTGTTGAATCTGAGTCTGTTCTTGGCGCTCACTACGTTCGGTTTATTGTCGCTCACTTGACAGTACACGTATGAGGGTCGCCCAGTCTTGGCTTCGAACCTCAACCTACTCTCCAGTCTATTCTTGAACTTTTGGAAAGTCTCGGTCTTGTTCATCATCGCGGGAGTGTTACAGATCAGGTTGGCGATAGCTTCGGGACTGACATGGGATATGTCATTGAACATGACCAAGTCAGACACTTTCGAGAACTCGCTAATGTAGCATTCGGCGTCCACACACTTGGGTAGGATGAAAACTAGCTTTCCGGTTTGTTTGTAGATGGACCTGGCGATGGTCAAGACACTCTTGGCCGTGAGGGGAGAATCCAACACCAATACCACCAAATCGTATTTTCGGTCCTTATCGAGCCGTGGGAAGTTGAAGGCGTACATGGAACCATCGGGGTTGTGTTCGTTGATCAGCAATAGTTGTGAGATATTCACAATGTTCATGTTCATACAAAAGTTGGTTAGGTTGAGGATGGATGCCAGTCCCAGGTCCCATCCTTGAACTCTGAACATGACAAATTTGACGTCCCCGTTGATGGTGTCATGCACAAATTTGTAGAACTGCGTAGCCGAGTTTTGGTTCATGATGATGTTGGTCAGGGCATTGCATTCCTTGTACAGGTCCGCGGTAGAGGGTTGCACCCTACCCTTCCTGTCGAGCCGCTTGATATCGTCACACCGCTGACAGTAGAAGTTGGCCGTGTGGATATACTGTCGGAACCTATGAAAGTTCGACTCGACCCGATCAATATCCTCACCAGTTAGACGATGAGACGACATCTCCGGTAGGTCTTGGCTCACCGACACCATGGACGCGAAGTTAATGTCAATGTTCCGCTTGGGTCTAGACACTAGGCTCATCCAGGCTCTCACCATAAGGTTTATCTCTGAGTTATCTTCGCCCAACCTCGAGATCGCCTGACAATTACGGGAAAAATTCCTCTGGAAGTTGCATAGGAACCTCCTATCCTTCTCGTCGTATTCCGGCAGATGCCTGGTGGATCGATTCTTTCCGACTTGGTCCCCGAGGTGGAATATGTGTACACCTTCCTTGTTATTCGGGTCCCTTATGATGTACTTGGAGTGGTCTATATCAGCCCCCGAAAAGTCAGTGTTGAAACACGAGTCTGCGATCATAGGTTTGTAGAAGTGGTTCCCAATCGAGAGTTTAACTCGCGCCTTCAGTAGCTTCTCTTCGTCCAACTCTCGGGCGACACCATCGATATGTTCGGCTCTCAACTTGAAGGTATGCTGCGTGTCAGTTTGCAACAGCCAGTTATTTTCGGAAACACTGGGTTTCGTACACGGATCGCAGCATGTTCTAACATCAACACCCGGGAAATCAAAGTCTGAACTTTCTTGGAAGTTGTTGGTCTGAATATTCAATCCATTATCGGCTTCGATGATCGTTTCGCACAGAATCGGCGTTTTGTCGAAGAGGCAACAGCAGTGGATATAGCACAAGACACTGTCTCGACACGTGACTGGGCTGTATATGAGCTTGAGATCTTGGGCCAGTACGTTCCACAAATCCTCTAGTAATTTTGGGTTGGACTGCCTGATTATGAACTGGGAAGCAGCGAGTTGTATTGCATTGTTACACAATTTGTTGTCGATGTACTTGCGTTGGATTTCGTCCTTCTTCCTCTTATCATCATCCTCGTCTTGTCGTTGAGCATTGGGGAGTTTAGCCCTGCGTTGTTGTTGTTGTTGTTGTTGTTGTTGTTGGTGCTGATGGTCTTGGTGTTGGTGCTGGTGCTGGTGCTGGTGCTGGTGGTGCTGGTGCTGGTGTTGGTGGCGTTCGTTATACCTCTGGGGAGATGATGTAGAGGCATTATGGTAGTAGGTTTTGAAGCATCGACCAGGCTTTATGTCTTCACCAAAATCGAAAGTTTTGTTAGTGTTGGGTGGTGTTGTTGGAAGGGGCGATAGCAATTGTTTCAAGTCTTCCGGGACATTAGAAATCGATGCCATGGGTAGTGGTGTTGATGGTACCGTTGGTGGTGGTGTGTAGAAACGATTAGGTGTTGTAGTATGTCCACCCTTCTTGATTTTCTTACCCCCATCAACATTTTCATCCTTGATCGTCTCCTGTTTGGGTTTTGGTTGTTCTTTGGTGTCGTTGTCACAACCACTCTCCTCACTACTAGAACTAGAACTAGAGCTGCTACTACTAGAGCTGTTGTCGCTATCGCTGTCGCTACTAGAACTGTCGCTGCTACTGCTACTATTGCTGCTAGATCGATTCACCTTATTCTTCGTCTTGGTGTCTCGTTCTCTCTTTTTTGAGCTTTCATCGTCAGATTCAGAACTGCTGTATCCATTCAGTATCCGAAACTCGTCATCGTCAAAATCTAGAGCACACAGGCCAGTTTCGAGGTTGTTGGTGTTGAGGAGAGCGTTTTCGTCGATACTATCCAATACCATGTAATCCTCGAGAAAGTTGGTATCGTCGGTAGAGGGTGCGATTTCGGCTGAGGTAGACATGGCTCTTCACTAGTAGGGTACTAGTCTAGGAATGATACATTGACCCTATCTACCCCAACTTTTATACAGATTTGTTATCAGTTTGTTGTGGTTAATATCATGTAGCATATACAGCTAATGGGATTATAATTGACATTGACCATAGAGTCAATCAATGCAAACACCGCAATTCCGCATGCCTCTATAGGGTCGGCTCCACCACTTAAAGGAGTGGATGTTACGCAGTTTCTATAGCCTAACAGACCACCCACCATCAAGTTCCTCATGGTTACAATTTCACTCAACCCCCATACTTCTGTCGAGGTTTTACTATAGGGTATCATCGCCAAACTCTCTAGTTTGTCCGCAGTCTCATTACAATTCTCAAAAACTTCTTCCAGTAACAACCTGACCAACGTAGGGATACATTTCAGTTTAGTCAGCAACGTTTTGTTGGGAGCTTTACCATTCTGATGTTTAACTGAAATAGAGAAGTGTATAGAATCACCCTCTCTCACTATGGCATCGTTAGATAGCTTGAAATCCACCACACCGCTTAACGAATTTAGTCTTTGGAGTGTGTCAAAGAGTTTGCTGTCTCGGGTCTTGAATTTGTACACCGACTCTTTCTCGATCACCTCGTGCGCGATTTGGTGAGAAGTTACCAGCAGAGCGTACAGATTGACTTCGTTACTACACGACACTCGTCCATTATTGGAGATATGCACCGAAGCCTGAGCCACGTTCCCCGTCTTTCTGTTTGCACCTTCGATTTGGGTGTCCACGGCCAAACTGATGTTGCCATGGCCGCACGAACCCGCATCGTCCGTTCTCTTCTTGGTGTGATCTCGGATGCAGTACAGGTCTTCTATGGGGCTGTATCTGTATCCGCAGTCGCCCACCATATCGTACCCGGGAGACTTCCACTCGAAGTCGCTATGCTTCGAGGTTCTCTTGTTTAGTTGGTCTCGGGAACTGGCGTGCCGGAAGTACATGTTGAGAATATGCACAATCTCGTAGC
This sequence comes from Paralithodes platypus, assembly GCA_032716605.1. NCBI lineage: Eukaryota > Metazoa > Arthropoda > Malacostraca > Decapoda > Lithodidae > Paralithodes > Paralithodes platypus. The sequence continues at coordinate 41,109,182 of CM064483.1, read as the reverse complement.
GCCTGAGCAGTAGATCCAAGTACACCATGGCCACATCCAGCAGTTGCCCGTTTGGTACAAACACTCGCCAGAACAGGGTCTTGAAATCTTCGAAACTGAAGGGTGGAGAGTTGAACACAGACATGACATGGTTTGGGTAGGCTGAACTTTCGGGCAGGCTCATGTCGGTCGAGAGTATCTCTTTGGCTTTGGAGCTGTTGGGGTTGAAGTGATCGTGGCACATCTTTTCTAGGGTGGACAAGTACACACAGTAGAAGAGCTCGAGGGTTTTGTTTTTGCACATCTGGGTGTATTTGTCGCGCATGTCCCGGTTGGTGCTATCCTCGAAGAACTTGTTCTGTAATTTCGTGACAGCCGCCTCGACGGTGGGCGAGTCTGAGGCTGCCCACTCTAACCAATGCCGGTTAATGCAATCCTTATACTCCGATTTGGAAGTGTGTCTCAAAATCTCGTCCCTCAATAGGATGGCGGGGGAACTCTTCGGATGGACCAGGGTAGACCACATGAGGTTCTTTGTGCCGGTATCCTTTAGCATTTGACTCCCCATCATCTTCAACTTCTGGTCGATGTTACAGTTCTTGGTCAGGAAAGGACTCAGCATCATATTGGAAGAGGTAGAACGGGATATGGCGACGTACGTGCTCTTGTTGTCCGTGTTGCTCTGTAGGTCCACGATCACGAAACCTCCGTCTACGGTAGATCCCTGAGCGCTGTGGATGGTGCTAGCCGAAGCGTCATGGATGGGCAGATATAGCACTTTGAACAGGTTACTGACATCAAACTCGATGGGTGTAAGAACCAAGATCGGGTTGTCATCTTCGGGTCGGTTGAGTCGAATGTGGACTCGAACGCCAAGTAGGTTAGGCATCTTGTATGTGGTGTCGTACTCCAACTTCACCACAGTCCCCACCTCGTTGGATGCCACCCTAATGTTTTCGATGGTGCGAGTGTTGGAGAAGGCGACATTCATCCCGGTGACTAACATGATCTTGTCTGCCCTCGTCAGAATTCTGATGGCTCGTTTTAGGTTACCCACCAAGCGGTAAGCCTTGCCGAACTTGTCCGTATGGTTAGCGTTATATATCTCGTTACATCCGCGGAGTATGTTAGCATCGTAAAAGGATCCAAAGATGCTAACACGAGATGTAGCGGCCGCAGCAAAGGCGGGCAGTACAGTCATCAGACTGTTGATATCACTCATGGTCAGTCTACTCCTATTGAACAGTATGTCATGGATCATGTGTTGGCTTCGGTCGCGTTTGAATGTAGTGACCACGGTGGTGAATCTAAAGGACTTGATGGTAATGTTTTGGTTCACCACGGAAGACTTCAGCGCTAGGTTCTTTTCAGTGTTGCGAGAATACTCGGCCAACTTCTTATAGAAAGCCTCGTTGGTCTTTTCTTCCTCTTCTGTGGTAGTGGTGGCTGTGGTCTTTTTGGTTTTCTTGCTGTTGGGTTCCGTCTGTAGTATCTCATCTTCTCTTACTCTTTTCAATTGAAAGTGTCGCTGATTCTCCACCATCCTGTTAAGCGACTTGGCGTTTGATGTATTCTCAAACTTGAACTTGGTCGGGTTGAAAACCAACTGGCCCAAATCGGTCAGTAGTGTGCCATTGAGGGTAGCCGCTTTGGTCATCTGATCGTTGGTTCGACTGAGTAGAACTTGTTGCCTAAACTTGAATTCGGGTAGGTTGTACCGGTAACCCACGCAGTCCGTCTTCCCCTTCTTGGGTCTTTTGAAGAGTGTCTTTCGGCGGTTACCCCATTCGGTGATGGTGGGGTTGTCCAACCGTTTTCTCTTTTCGGTCAAAATGTTCCTCTTCACTTCCACAGCAAACTGACACGAGTTGTACATCTCCATCCACAAGTGTTGGACGAACATACTGAGGAATAGTACCATGGTGTTGGATGTCTGTTTGGTCTGTTCACTCTCGATGAATTCGTTAACTGTGGTCAGGGTGTCTGGCGAGAGGAGGTTGTTCATCTCGAGGCGAAGCTGTTTGGAACTCTTGACTATTTTGGTCATGAAATTGTCAGAGAGGTGGTTATAGAAGAACCCTTCGGTCAAGTTACTGTTCTTACCGTTCAGTTTGTAGTTGTCGTAGTTAGCCGTTAGGTTCCATATCCCCATGGCGTGATCGAGGTTCTGGGTCGTCTCGTTGATGCGAACTCTCTTCAGGGACCGAATGATCACCTCGACGGCCGTGGCGTTAATATAGGTGGAATATGGTGAATGTGTGTTGGTATCGTCCAAGTCCTCGAAGTATGGTAGGTGAGGCAGAAAGTTGTCAGTGTTGGTGATGGGTTTAAATTCAAATTTAACTTTGTGGGTAGGTTGATGCTTAGCGTTGATCTTACTCATCAGACCATACAGCGCAACTTTACACTCGGCTACCAACTGTGAGGCTAGGTTTTTCGAGTTAAAGGCCATGATCTCACATTGAGGTTTGTGTAGGTTATTGAGCGAGTTGCTACACCCCATCCTGGGTTCATCTGGGTCCTCATCGTCGTTGTCTTCCTCTTCAGCCTCTACCCTATTGTCACTCTTGATGATAACTTCTCGCATTTTCTGTAAAGCCAACTTCAGTGTCTGTGTGCACCACTCGCGTCTAGCCTTACCATTTTCCCCAAACTTCATCAACTCGGTCATGTATTTGGTGTACCCTCCAGTCTCGTCGATGTACTTGGAGCCTCGGTCGTTGTAGAATCTCGAACAGAATCTCCTAATCTCCAGAATGATATCCTCCATGCCAATTCGAGTTAAACTGGACCCCATGTACAACTTGATGAACATGATCTCCTGGATGACGACCGAGTGTTGAGAGTCTACACCTTTCGGTTTTCTCAGGTTTGGTTCGTGGGGTCGTATGAGAAAAGCCTCTCTCTGGTCCCGTTCCATACCCCTAAGTCCATGCTGAAGAAACTCGATCAGATTATCGTTGCAGTCGAGAAACCCGTTGGTGTTGTACTTCCCAATGTCTTTTCTCAGCGTCTCGAATATGGAGAACCCATTGTAGAACAAGATCTCGCTATTCTCGTCCAGAACTTCTTGCACGGTCTTGTTGTCGGTGACGAGTCTCGGTTTCACTATATCGGTCAGGATAGTAGGGTTAGGACGGGCGGTACTGTAATCTTTCAGGGGGGTCATGTTTGCCAGCTTGGTCGCGTCGGCGGCGATGTTTTCCGCTATCTTCTTACCGTCACTACCCATGATCTTATTCATATGAATGATACCGATCTTAGCTTTCGGAATGGCCCCGCTGAATAGAAATTTGGCGTTGGACCTACGAATAGCATTGCTCCGGGTATTGTCGTTTTGGATGTACGTTCTCTTCTTCAAAACATTAATCAGGGCCGGTATCATGATTTTCCTGAACTGGGTAGATTCTACGTGTTGGGGATCCTTGTGTTTCACCAACACCGCCGAATTCTGGTTGTTGTCACCGAATAGTATGACCGGTAGACCTCCGAAAGGGAGGTGAGGTACCCTTCGCATCGCTCTGAAGATCATATCCATGTACACCACTTCCATGCCAGTCAGCGTATTGTACTCGTCCACCACTAACATGTCAACGTTCAGTAGCGAGCTCATAGCTTGAGTGATCATTCTGGTTACGTCGCCGTAGTAGTTGGATAGGACGGGTATACCGAACATAGAGTTGATGGTCTTCGGTGGAGGTACTCCGAGCTTTTCCAGTATGGACTTGAGGTTGTTCACCACGGTATTGTTCCTGCTCGTCACGAAGATGTTGGCCGGGCTGCAAACTTTGGTCCGACCGAGTTCCTTGATTAAATCCATCATCATCGTAGTCTTACCCGAACCGGGTGGACCCTTAACGGCGAAGACGCAAGGTAGACCCGTCTCGGTGTGAGTGGCGATCTTCTGAACCAACATCAGACTCACGTACTCTTGTTCGGTCGTTACGGTAAAGGGAATATCCAACCCGTTTCTCAGATTCAATGTCGTATTTGGTAGTTTCACTCCATTCTTTTTGAGAGTGTTCTTCGTCGACAGAAAATCAAACTGTAGGGTAGGGTCTAGGTCTTCCGAGTAGACCTCGGGTAAGTTGGGAGCCATCTCGTTATTAGTGTGTTCGGGACGGAGCCCGAGTTGTAGATGACCCTTTTCTTAGGGAACGGTTCTATTTTATGGACCCCCAGTCATTAGTCATTGGCATGGCGGCTTTTTTATTTGGTCAGTTATGACCTTCCGGAGAGTTGGGTCACCATCAAAACCATCATACTATACAAGATGGTCCAACACTACAGGACCCTAAAATCCAAGCCCACATCGAACGCTAACCCATCCTACGTATACCCCAAGATTCTGGCTGTGGATCTCGCGTACAACTCACTCGAGTATACTACCGACAAGGGAAATTTGTTACTGGAAATTGATGATAGCGTAGCCGAAAGTTTACAAAAATTGAACTACCAAAAAATATTCTGTCCGTATAGAGTTGAAAATGTTGGGTGGGAACTCAACGTTTTTGTCATCCACAGACTAACAACACCCAAGCTTCTTTGCCAAAGGCCGGTAATGTTGCTGCTGTTCCGTTTCAGGAAGGACGACAAGGGACAGACAACATATTCACCGAGGACTATATTTTATGTCCTCAACGAAGATTGCAACCGGATCCCTTCTCCGCCAGATCGCCATTCCTACTACAACGAGTGTATGACGCCAGCGTCGATCTACGAAAGAGGGATGTTAGCCCGTTCTTAAATACTACAAGTGTCGGGCGAAGCGACCCGAAAGGGGCACCGTATTCACATTGGTGGTAAATGCCCATAATCAGCAGCACTGAACGCGCTCACGCTGTCCAGGTGTACAACAGGCAAAAGTGGAATATCGTGGTCCCTGAAATCCTCCTATAGCGACCCCCTTTAACGGGCCAAAACTTCTTGGCTTCGTTAACTACGACTGAGGTGAGAGAGAACAGTTGCCTGGGCGTAGGAAAAATCCTAGACGTTAATTTAATTTTAAAAATCTTGCCTGGAAATAGAGTTGTCATTGAAGTTTCAGCAAGTTCGGAAAATGAAGGTTGTATAATTATTTCATGGCATATAAATTCTCAAATATCCGGGAAGGCATTGAGAAATGTGAGAGAGTGCCTCACCTAAAAATTCATCTCTGGAGAAAAAAACGATTGCTCTTATTGGTTCACACTTCCCTTATTTCGGTTAATACTCGGAAGGCCGCTAAACGTATATAAAAAGGGCAGGGCTCGTGGATCTCCACCACACTTCTTGGGAGACTGTCAACCAGAACAGTCTGTAAACTCAACAAGAATCCACAAGAGCTAGTCAAGGTTGTCAGATGGATAATTACACACCGTCCGAGGCAGTAAGGCAAGGAAGCGTCCCTCCAGATGGGGAAACATGGCAGGGAACAACCCAAACAGCACGTCACCGGGGTGGGGTAGCCCGACCAGCACTCTCTGTGGGTGAAGCACTCTCTATGGGTGAAACACTCTCTACGGATGGGGTACCCTGGCCAGGAAGTCACCAGGGTGGGGCAGCCCAGCGGCGACAAAGTGACCTGGATAGGTTAGCCGAGTTGAGGCAAGGAATTGTTCTCATGGAGGAGGCTGTCCAGTGGGAATATGTCCCTATAGATGGGGAAAGCTGGCATGGAAGTGCCACTGGATGGGGCAGCCGGGCAAGGATCTGGTTCAACTGAAAGACGGGAAGGCTCTTCTCTGGGTGGAGTAGCCCGGCCAGGTAGTCTCTCTCTGGGTGGAGCAGCCCGGCCAGATAGTCTCTCTCTGGGTGGAGCAACCCGACCAGCAAGTCACCAGGGTGGGGTAGCCCGACCAGCAAGTCTCTCTACGGATGGGGTAGCCCGACCAGCAAGTCACCAGGGAGGGGTAGCCCGACCAGCAAGTCTCTCTACGGATGGGGTAGCCCGACCAGCAAGTCACCAGGGCGGGGCAGCCCAGCGGCGACAAAGTCACCAGGGCGGGGCAGCCCAGCGGCGACAAATTTACTTGGATAGGTTAGCCGAGGACTTTATCATCCCTGTCAGAGATGCATTGAGGCAAGGAATTGTTCCTATGGATGAGGCAGTGAAGTGGGGATATGTCCCTGAGGATGGGGAAAGCTGGCATGGAAGTGACCCTCTGGATGGGGCAGCCGGACAAGGATCTGGTTCACCTGAAAGACGGGAAGGCTCTTCTCTGGGTGGAGTAGCCCGGCCAGGTAGTCTCTCTCTGGGTGGAGCAGCCCGGCCAGATAGTCTCTCTCTGGGTGGAGCAACCCGACCAGCAAGTCACCAGGGTGGGGTAGCCCGACCAGCAAGTCTCTCTACGGATGGGGTAGCCCGACCAGCAAGTCACCAGGGTGGGGTAGCCCGACCAGCAAGTCTCTCTACGGATGGGGTAGCCCGACCAGCAAGTCACCAGGGCGGGGCAGCCCAGCGGCGACAAAGTCACCAGGGCGGGGCAGCCCAGCGGCGACAAATTTACTTGGATAGGTTAGCCGAGGACTTTATCATCCCTGTCAGAGATGCATTGAGGCAAGGAATTGTTCCTATGGATGAGGCAGTGAAGTGGGGATATGTCCCTGAGGATGGGGAAAGCTGGCATGGAAGTGACCCTCTGGATGGGGCAGCCGGACAAGGATCTGGTTCACCTGAAAGACAGGAAGGTTCCAGTATTGCCAGGTCTTGGGACTACCTTTTGTGAGTTTGTCCTGAAGTGTTTTGGGAGCAAGAGTCTTTAACGGCGAGGTTAGTAGACACCAATATCATCATTCGAGAAGAAGACACTGAGGCCGACCGTGAGCTCCAGCGAAAGTATACAGATTTGGGACAGTGTGACTCTGAAGTTGAGGCTCTATTCGCTCCCGAAGAGATGACGGCAGACTCAAGATATCGGTTGAAGACTCTCGCTCGAGAACTGAACGATGTCTCGCATGACACCCAGTCAGTTTAGAGAACGCTACAACACTCGGTCAGTTTGAGACTAGATTTTAGCATATTAGAGTTGAGTTTACAAAAATTGAACTACCAAAAATTATTCTGGTAGCTCGATCAAGAAAGCGTTGGTACGAAAAATGAATGCGAGTGAGTTTTATCAAATTTCAGTTTCTGTATTCTCCATTTTCTTTAGTTCCCATTTACATTTTCAATTCTCCTCTATAACTTGAGATACCCCATACTATATATTAGCCTTCTCGGGTTATGGATATACCACCTTGAGATTCAACTAGATCCGATGAACTGTTGTCAAAACGTTGAGTTCCCGTGCGATATTCCCCTAAAACTAGTGTACTGACTGGAAATCTAGCCTCAGACTGACCAAATTTCTAAAGTGGGAACTCAACGGATCTTAGTTGAATCTCGGTGTGGGATATCCGTAGAGTTGACCAATTTGGGTGACAACTCAACGTTTTTGACAACAGTTCATAGGATCTAGTTGAATCTCAAGGTGGTATATCCTCAAGTAATCTCAAGTTATAGTCAGTTCAGAAAACGCTGCAACACTCGGTCAGTTTGAGACTAGATTTTTAGCATATCAGAGTTGAGAATGTGGGCTTCTACTACCACACCAATCCGTAACCTTTCTTACAGTTAACGGGTGTGATATGCCCTTAAAACTAGTGTACTGAGTGTGGAAATCTAGCCTCGGACTGACCAAATTTCTAAAGCGTCTACTACAAATCTCTGGAACTCAACGGATCTTAGTTGAATCTTGAGGTGGGATATCCGTATAGAGTTGAACAATTTGGGTGGCAACTCAACGTTTTTGACAACAGTTAATCGACTGACCAAATTTCTAAAGCATCTCCCCCGATCACTCGAGGTAGTCAAGTTGAGTGGTGTGTACTAAAAATTGAACTACCAAAAAGTAATCTAGTCACCCGACACAACGGCTAAAAAAAGAAAGCATCAACAGTGCGGCCATGAAATTGGTGGTATAAGAGGCTCCCAAAATGTGTACAGCAGTTAGTTTAAGGTGAGATATTCGGGGGTCAACACCAGCTTCCGAAACATGGCAGTGGAGGAGGTTGATGAGACATTCGACCCCGATGTAATACTGAAAGCCAAAATCCTCAACTGTATTAAAGGAGACAACCATCCAGGATGCCTAGAAGTTGACGTGTCGACCATACTACACAACCTGTCCGACACAATTCGGAAGGATATAGGAAAACACGAACTCACTGTTAGCAGGGACACCAACCTCACTTCACAGTTTATCAGAGACGGGACGTTCACCACCTTGGATGGCATATACTCTGAAGTCAAGAGCCGATCTCACAAAGGTTTGGCCTTCCCCATCAACTCGAGGTGCATCCAACACAATGAAGACAACATACTCTATGACGGTAACCTGATGTTCGAATTCGACTTCAAACCTCAAGAGAATGTGGTGTGTGTAGACCAAGACTACGACCACGAACTCGTCAGAGACATCTTAGCTGACAGCAACTTTGTGCACGAATGCGCCACCAAGGCTATAGCTAGTAGCGACCGAGGAGGTTTCATCGACGAGTTTATTGTCGATATTGGGGACGGTGTGGACGTTGATGAGGATTTCCCGGAGGACTGGACACCTCACAATGATGGCGGCGACGAAAATGCGGGATTGCACCAAACTCCCGTAGAGTCCCTGCTCAGACCAGACAGAGTGTTGGACGAGTTAACCAAAATTACCAAGGAGGTGTTGGAACGCCTTCGCTTCTTCGCCACGACTCTGGCTTCCCAACCCGACGTCTACGCTTTCGACAGCTACGCCTATCCGAGGGGGGCCAATATCTACTCTCAATCTGTGGAGGACAACATGTACTCGTACACTTGCCCATTCTTCAATGTTACTCTGCTCACCAACGTCTCTATGAAGGGCCTGAAGGTAATAATATCACCCAATGGTATGGACTGGAGATACCTCTACGACTGCGATGGGGTGGACGACAACGAACAAGAAGATGATGACCACGACGACAACAAGAAGGAGAAGGAAGAGGCGATTGGGAAAGCTAAAACCCGAGAATCTAATAAGATCACTCGGATGACTATGATTGAATGTATGGAACGCTACATGTTCAACCTGAGTTTGCTGATGAACAACATTCAACAACTAGAACGCATCTTCGAAGACTTGGGAGGCCGGAGTAACATGTTCAACTACGACCAACTTGGCACCAAAAATATGATGCTACCCTACAGTAGCAAGTCCGCCATGAGATCCAAAGTCGACGACGACGGCGATAAGGTTTGGTCTTCGGTCATGTGCGAGAGTCCACCCTACCACACTGTGGTTATTTCGAAGGACGGTTCCACTCTTCACATCAACAACTTTGTCATGTACACGTCGTTGGGTAACGTCCACATGGAGAAGGTTAACAGTTGGCTGAAAGCGTTACAGACTGCGATACTTTGCAGCAAACAGGGGTTCACTCGCAAATTCATGTTGGACCCATACTACACGACACACTCTCAACGCTGGAAGATGCACATGCTGAAAGAGCTGTCCACGGACCTCTGTCTCCGAGAACTGTACCCGACCGTCAACATGGATATCACCATAGCAGCCCTGTGTTTTATCGTCGTGTCGAACGATACCAAGCTGGTGCAACTCAACAAACATAACCCCGACATCTTCAAGACGAAACAGATGGAAGACTCGTTCGAAGTTTTAATGGCCGACCTCCTCAAAGAGATATCGGCCCAACACAAATTGAACAATAGTAACAACAAAGGGGGTGGCGGCGGTGGCGGCAACAGACATGGGAAGAAGGTCGAGAAAGATATGGCGGATTCGATATTTTATGAAATCGACACCGCCAAGCTAACCCATGCTGATATAGCGAATACACTCGAAACCTGGACAGGGATGTACTTCGAGAGGGAGAATAAGGAGCCGATGAACTTTACTTGGATGGACGATATTAAACCTAGAACAAAAGTGAATGGAGTTAAGTGCGGCAAGTTTATACCTTCCATTAAAGAATTGTTGAATTCCGATTCTGTGTCGTTGAAAAATGTCGAGTACTACACACTAGCTCTAGTGGCGCTCAACAAGTCCAAAAACAAGAAGACGGCTTTTGTATCCAAACAACAAATGATCAAGCAGATGCATATCATACACAGAACTACCAGACGTATCTCGGACTACTTCTATGATGATTTCTCCATCGAAGAGGACAGCGAAGATGAGGAGGGCGAAAGAGACACATCATCCCAAACCATGGTACCCGACAATAATGCTGCCACTGAAGACACCAAACACAAGAGGGAGGCCAACGAAATCCTGGGTACACTAAAGGAGAGGTTGATGAAAATAGCGATCAGGACACACAAGCCAGAAGCCAACAACCTAACCCTACTGATAGCGAGTCTGATGATTCGTTTAGCTGAGAGGTTCTGTTCGTACTATCAGGCCGTATCCAATCCGGTCGATTACTACAACACGCTGATCGAGTCTGGTGGTTACAAGTTCCTACCTGGCGGAAAAGCAGCCAGCTTAGAAGAGTTTACCGAGCACTGCAAGGAGCTGAAAACCTACTTTGATGTGAAGGTTTTACCCATGGTACCCGGAGTGAATCACCAGTTTCTATGCCAAGCTTGTGTGAAACAGAGGTTCGAGCGAATCAAGAGAGACTCTGAAAGGTACGTCAGTCTAGTCATAGAGCACAACCACCAGAGTCTATTTAGTGAGTTGTTGTACACCAAGAAACTGAGATGGGAAAACGAGGACCTGTGTAGGATGGGCATATCGATGGATGTGGACACGAACCGGGACGAAGCTGCGAAGGTGAACCAACAGCCACCACCGGGCGTCAAGTATAGTCAACTGGACGATACTATCAAGAGTATGCCTGAACTGGATGCCACCTTCTACAGGATGAATCTACTGTCAACCATAGTTTCGGAGAACATCAACTCTATGTCGTACAACACGGAAGAGCTCGAAGAGTTGAGTAAGAAATCTATGAGTGTGGACACTAAGATGGCCGTGGCACACTCGAAGGGTGGCTACTCCGAAAATCTCATCAAATTGTATCTCAAATTCTTCAATACCCTACCTCTAGACCAGGACATATTAACCAGACGTGGGAACATCTCCAAGGAAACCATGACCAATATCACCGGGATATATGCCAAGTTCAATATACCATTCAACCAGTACGCTGAGGACTGCAAACGCGCAACCTGTGAAAAGCACGACGGTTTCAGTGTTCTGACTGTTCCCATCAACAACATGACTGAACAGTATTGTGTGGGTAGCAGCTACATTATCAACGACTACGAGAGCGGTTGCCTAAGGTCTGTGTGTAACGCGCTAGGATTTGTTCGTCCCAGTAAGAAGCGAGGAGGGGTAGCCACCCCAGAGGATAAAACCCCTCCTAACACCACCACCACATTCAGGAGGCGGAAACTGACAGACGCTTGCTTATTTTTCGATAGCATACCGGGAGGTTACGCCACGTACCTATCGGGCCAGACTAGGTGCAGTCGAGTGACCGAAGCGATCAAACCCAAACGGGGCTTGAAAGATCACACGACCGGGATGCTAAAGTTGTTCAACATGATACTGGCACTATTCCTAGATGCTGACGGCAACAAGAACTATGGAAACCTGTTGACCATGTTCACCAACCACAAATTGAGCGTAGGTGAGAAAGGTGTCTCCCACTATGCCATGACGATACCGAGAGTCAACAGTGTCATCAATTCTTGTACTACGGTGAAATCCGAGTTGAGTAAGGACCATGATTCATTTTTCAACACCATCGGCGACCTGTACACCTACCACTATCCTCTATTAGAAGACCCGGAGGCAGACACGATCCTATCAAAGTGTAGCGGAAATTACCGCAACGTCTCGGATGAAAATATGGTAGCCTGCGAGTATATGACATCTACTTTGGAGCAGGTTAGGTGTCTATTTGCCACGTCGTTGCCTACCCCTCAAGGATCTATCGATTGGCAAGTTATCCTGAACCCGACGGCCGTAGTCGACTGTATAGACGAGTCTGGGATATATGTGAGCCTCGTCAATTTCCTGTCTCGTATAACGTTCTACGTCTTCGGAGAGAGCATACAACGCAGCACGCGGACGACGTTGGAAACCCTGAGGAGACTGTACAGCACCGAGAGTGACGGGACGAGTTGGGCGGATTTGGATTGGATCAAGGCTCTGCGACAAATCTACGATCGGATGTTGCTGTCGAACACTACCGACATTATCAACACGGTACTGGGCGCCAAGTTTTATCGACAGAATACCGTCGGTGACATCTACTCTAAACCTGCCGACGCTTCCGACACGAATCAGGCCAAGACGAGACTTCTCAACATACAGCGAGAGTTGAAAATCCAAGGCAAGACAGTTACGGAACTCTCGAAAGTGTTGGAGGATGTCGAACTGTTACTGAATCATGACGCTGTGCACAGATATGATGATGGTGAGGAGAAGGAGGAAGACGAAGAAGATCACCACAGGGAGGCGAGACTGAACAGGCTGTTGGTGGTTGAGAATAACAGTAACCTCAAGTTCTCGACCGTGTTGGCTAACGTGATCATGTTTAGGCTCATCTTCGAAGACATATCCATAGATGATGTACTCAGGAATGTGAACGACGGCGACGACTGTGAGAACGGAGACTTCCTATACATGAACCAGCTACTGTCCGTCATAGCTTTACTGTCCGACAAGACCAACTTCAACATGCAACCCAATCGCGAGTCGGTCATAGAGAAACACATACTCTCGAGGAGCGCTTTCTCGATAGAGGGGGACATATTTCTGTACTACCACTTTATGGCTCACGCTCTCGGCTACTACCTCGCCGACGAGAAAAAGTTGAGCATGTTCTCAAACTACAGATTGTTTAGCTGTTTGGCCAACGGTGTACCCGTGGATCACTGGAACACTTTTGTGTCTAATCACTTTGATATGATACTCTTGGGCATGAAGAGCCGATTCAAAACTACACCCATGTCTTACTTGAAGTGTCTACTCGACACGGCCAAGAGCAAGAAAGGAGAGAGGCTCTTGGGGAAGGCTCGTAGGATTATACTGTATCACCTATCGCTGTTCTTAACTGACAAGGCTGTACAAGAGTCTGAACTGCTAGAGTTCTTGGGTTGTAATCCTAATAAAGATGCCACAATAGAGATTGATGAGGTAACGGTACGCAGTAGGAACCCACTCATCAGTAACTCTGCCCCCAACAGTAAACGAGGCAACTTCACGAAAGATACCAGAATACTAGTGACTGACTTGGAAGAGTTTGAGGGTAAATTAGAAAAACAATCTGAAGAGAATGGTGACGGAGGCAACGGTGGATCCAAAGATGGTGCCAACGGAGGTGGATCGGATTGGGGCAGAGGAGGATACAACTCGAACGGTAGCGGTGTCGCTAAATCGCGCAAAGCTAGTGGTAGTAGTAGTAGTAAAAACAAGAAGGGATCGGCCTCTTCGACGACGACTACGAAGGAGGATACCGACTTTGATCACATATTGTCGGGTGTCGATACCCACGAGTACATCAGGAACCTCAACACGAAGCTCGGCTCGAAAGACTCCGGTAAAACCATCGAATGCTTTAAGAAATCTTGCGCGGGGACGCTCAGGTCCATCATGGATGCCATGAAGATCAACTACTCCAACGGTGACTGTTACATTGATAGGGCAACTCTAGAGGGTATGGAAGTGTGGAACAATCTGGTGGAAAATGAGTACAACAGATTTGTCAAAATCTTTATCCCTAACAAGGATGACTGCTGCTACATGGATCTAGTCAAAATGGAAAGTGAGAGTACGCAAGAGCTGGTGGTGAAAGACCTCTTGAATCTAACTGGCACCAATACGCTCACACTGAGTGTGGGTAATGATTTTGGGTGTGGGGGTATGAAAACTCAAGTCAACAAACTGGAGAAACTCAACGAAGAGATATACGGAGGCGGTGGTGGCGGTGGTACTGGTGGTGCTACTGGCAGAAGTGCTGCTGGCAGAGGTGGTAAGAAGCCCTACTCCAGACCATACAACCAACAAAACTCAATGATCACTGGGCAGTTCTTCAAAGCACACAAGAGATACATGGAGAGGTCTTGTATCAACTATACTACGGTCTCTAATGAGGGTATGGGGTCGAAACTCACAGGAGGTGATAACAACAGACTGCTAATGGATGTGTATGATAGCAACTCTTCCACCATCAACCTCATAGACTACAACCGAAGGAGGTCCTTTTTGGAATACGCCGATCCTAGAATCGCAGCACCCAAAGACAAGCAACAACGACTCAACGAAACGGAAAATAGTATACAATTCCACTTCAAAAAGATCATGAAAAAACTAAGGTACGAACCAAAGTTGAAAGCCGGTACCAGCGATACACTAAGAGGAGTTCAGTCATCCAAACGACAGTCGAGGAAGACTAACATCAGAGCCAAAACCGTGTCCCTAATCAATAATAGAAGGGGACGTGTCCCATTGCCAACGCCTACATCATCAGCCTCATATAGCTCCTCTATACTAGAAAACCAAACCAACAAATTCGTGGGGATCAACTCTGAGAATGCTGTGAGCTTCTGTAGCGCCAACTACTTCCCACCCTACAATTCCTGCGACAAGACCGGTATCACTAAACGTGGCATGTGCATCACATTCAAGATGTATTGTTTCGTGGACACCAACAAACTGTATGCCATATTAGTGGAAAATGTATTCAAAAGATTCGCCAGGCTAGGACTCCTAGATCCCAAAAAGTCCATGGCTAGCATGTTCATGTTGAGGCGGACTAGCGATACGGTTAAACTGAGTGAGGATGAGAAAGATGCCAGTAGAATCTCACAACAGTACTTCTTCGATGGGATGTACGAACATGGCAAAACCATCCAGTCTGCTGCGATCCTGAGGGACGTCTTGGTCGGAATAGGTTCGGGGAAACGCACGAATTATTCAGCAATGGAGAAGGTACAAGACACCAAATGGCTGTGCGATTACTTCAACAGTTTCTGTGAATCTTCTATGGGCGAAGCCGAGGTATTGAGTCGAGTGTACAATATGATACTGAGGAGGGGTTTGGCTGAACATGCCTTCAACTACAACGGGGAAATACACAGACTGTTCACTATCCTCACCAACCTAAAACATCGGGATGGCATATCCCTCAGCGACAGTGTCGGCGACTCAAACTTGAGGAACATAGTCCCACACTATGGTATTAATTTGATCAACGGATTGAACTATACCGTCGAACGAGGCGACATAGAGTTCAGAGAGAGCTTGGATGGTGACGATAGTGGGGATGAGGAGGACGAAGAGAACGAGGAGGATGCTGAGGAGAGTGATCTCGAGGGAGACGACCTTACCAAAAATTTCAAACGGATCATCAAGGAATCGTTGAACAAGACCAGAAGTCCTATCAAATTCAGGTATCAGGATAACCAAACAATCAAGATGAAACCCTACGAGCACAACAACTTTGAGACAAACTACAACAACCTGAATACCAGACTCTTCATTAGACTAGACGATGAGGAAGACATACCCACCATCTATACTTCCCACTCTGACCATGACAATCAGGTAGAGTCCGAACACACGACCCTATCCAACATGCTATTGATCTTCTTGAATGAGAAGATGGATGCAAAGAAGGCAAAACTGGCGAGACGTGACACCGAGTTGATGGATACCATGACGGATGAGGGACCGGATCTCCCCAGACTGGTGAATGGTGGTTTCCGAGACATATTGAGGGTACCCTCTAGCGTCAACCTAAATACCATATTCAGCCACATATACGGTTACGAGTCGGAGAGGCATTACAACGCCAACAACAGACTATCCAAATCTAAATATTCGACCGAAGAGAGGTTTTTCCTCGAGTTCGGTGACAAAGACCATTACCTGACATTCTCTAACATTACTAGAGACACCAAAGCTGTGGTAAATGATCTGGTGGATAAGTTCACCACCAAACGATATCCATTGACTGAAGAGAGTTTCGCCGAAGAAGAACATCCAATCTACACCAAGCGTATCACGGGTCCACTAGAAGACAGAACCAACCTAAACCTGAATATTGGGTGGTGTGGAGCGTTGATCAACTCTACAGTGAGCATCCCAGACATAAGCGGAGATGGCGTATTGGATACTGACGTTAAAGTGGCTCACTTACTCGAGAATTCGCCCTGCAGAAACCACAACACCCTAGAACGGATAAAGGCTGGCAAGATGTTACAGATTCTGATGGGTTCCTCCAAGAATAGCGCATTCAATACTCCATCACCCAACACCTTTAACATCAACGGGAGCTTCCTCTTGGGTGGCCAAGAAGAGGGATATACTATACAGATTGATACCTTCTGTAACAACTCGATTAGATGTGAGAGTACTCTCATATGTAACGTACTGGTACCCAAAATATTAATGGCAAAGTGTATGCGAGTATATCTGGAGGCCACCTACCCAATTCAGGTACTTTGTATCATCGAGTTTATTCTCAGCTCTGGAGGGTTGGATGAGAATACGTTGGAGTGTCGTACCCCCGGCAAACGGCCTAGAGAAGAAGAAGAAGAAGAAGAAGATGATGAAGCAGAGAATAAGAAGGAGAATGGCCCGGGCGATTACCAATTCAACAAAAGCGCCAAAATTGGACCCCTCGCTGGAGACCGTGTAAGAAAAAGTACACCCCCTTCCAAGCCTAAAAAGAGAACACCACCCAACGCTACGCTCAAGGATGATAAGAGATTCTTAAGTATGCTGAAATGTTGTATAGAGGAAGATGAGTTATCCAACAACAAGTCATACAACACGCATCTATCTGACATATACCGACGAGTATCCAACCCGGAGAATCTACACGAACTCCAGTTTTTCAGACAACAGGCTCTATTTTTCGGTTACATGTATGTCTTAACCACGACCGATACTGAAGCCCTGTGTCATCTCCTACACAACTTTTACGTGATCGCCTTCAATGCCACCAACAAGACTATCACATCTATAGTGGGACTACTGGGCAACAACGGCAAGTCTGAACTCATGCCCGTCATCAAGAGCGCAGTATTCCAAGATTCCATGGCCAGCATATCTATCAACTACCTAAAGGATGCCGGAGACAATAGTTCACACTCTGGTAACATTGCCCCATACCTGGATAAGTTCCAGATACTGTACGCCGACGAAGCGGGCAGTGGGAACACCACCAAGAAGCAAATCCCGACAGCATTGAGCAAGGATCATGAGGAAATTGCAGCACAGGCGAAGCTACTGATGGCCCACAATGCGTTTGGACAAGGGGGCCTATCCCAGCGAGATACTATATCCATCCTGAGACAGTACTTGAGTGTGGGGAAGACTACTACTACCAACAACAATGTTGCTGAGGATTATGATGTTGATGTTGATCGAGTGAAGGAGATTGAGCAGAGGGTATTGGATGGGATGAACGCGTCGGGTGATGTGTTTAACAAGTTCATGTTGTGTGGGAACTTCTACTATTGGTTCGAGAGTGAAACTAGGGCTCGCAAGGTGGATCCTCTGAATGCTATCAACTTTGGATACTCGAACGGCAACCACAGGAGATACACAACACGCAAAAGAGGTGACGAGATTGGCGTGGACGACGACATCGATGCAGAGACTGAGGACAGTGTAACATGTACCACCAACAACAGCTTCAGTCGAGGAGACTTTTGGAACGTCGGTGCTAGCAGTTCCCTTATGACTTTGGATATGGCGGAGACTAAGAGAATCGGAAGCATCCTACCCAACACTCGCTTCATTTCCCAACAGTCGGGGGATAGAGAAGAGATGGTTCAAATGATGACGCACCCCCGTTCTAGGTTCAATGAGAAACCCATCTTCATGAGCTTCTCCCAAAACCAGCTGCTGCACAATTCCATCAGACTGAGTAGTGGTTCGAGTTTTGGTGGTATACACGACGAAGACGACATGTTGGCAGCATCGGGAGACCCATATCATCTGGTGCAGAGTGTGTTTTCCAACGCTATCGTAAAAGACGACAACAAGAGTGTACTCAAAGACTACTATCGAGAGTACTCGGGAGACCTAAAAAGTGACGAACACGGCGACAGAATTAAGCTTTTAGCGAGCGATACGTTCGTGGTGTGCTGCTCTTCCGAGACCTACACTCTACTGTGTGACGCCAACCTGGACGCTTACAAGACGGGACTCGAGAGGGCTAGATCGGACACCGATGATGGACAGAGTTACAAAAATGTGGCCATATTGAAGAACTTCGAGGCGATGTACACGAAAGGGGACACGCGCAACAAATTAGACGCGACCAGTTTACTCTTCCAATCTAGGAATGCTACGAATCGAGCTTTCATATTGGATATGTTGGAGGGTGGTTGGTATAGATCAGAAACCAACAAATTTCGTAGCGACATCGACCGAGCACATTCGGGAGACCAGTTTAGGAGACTGACCGCTAAAATCCTGAAAGACTACAACAGGTCCAACAACGCTTCATATTCGCTCAATATGAGTTACGTCTCTACCCAGAAGAAATCTCCAATATTCAAGTATGTCAAGTACAAGGTCGGTAACAACGATGGTGCCGTCGATGGGGATAGCTGCCACGATGAGGACGAGGAGGAGCGTTTCGGTAACATCAAGAAGGGTAAGGCCAAACCGAAGAGGAACACCAACAACCTAGAAGACGTCCAGATCAAAATAGGTAGAGACGAGGACTGTACGGAAGTTGAACAAATGGAGGAGAGCGAAGGGTTCTGTAATGGGTTCATCAAGAATATCACTACCAGTCAAACCATTCTGCCGATCCGTCGACTCTTCAGCAACCCGGAGAATGTGATGGCGGCTACATCTCTAATCTTTGTCTCGAACAACCTCACCTATAAATTTAAGGTGGATGAACCTCTAAGGCGCAGGATGCTGACGTTCCTATTCACTACGGAGTTTATGGAATTTGGTAAAGGTGGTAGCTCCCTTAAGGTGTTAAAGCTATGATGGAAACGTTCAACCTCCTCCACGCCAAGAGTTGTATGTTTGTGGGTAATGTGGGGATCCCGAGACTGCGCGAGATAGACGATAAGATTGCCAAGGAGGAGCACATAATGAACAGCGGCAGCGGAAACCGTAGAAGAACATTGTCCACCGAGCGTAAGGGTTCAGCGGAATACAACCCCGAACGGAATATGTCGAGGCAGCTCACGAACTTGGGTTCTAAACTCAAAGACATAAGGAAGTTCAAAACTCTATCCAGTATACCCAAATCTGAAATAGCTCTCTCTGGGAACTTGGTGTTCAACGTCTACTCTCTGATTTTTAACAACCGGTATACGGACAACGATGACAGTAGCACCCAACGAAAAGCCAAAGATGTCGTCAAGTCGGTGCTAATCGAGTATGGCGTCAAGCCGGTACCAGTAGAGACTTCCGAAGATGTTGACAAATCAGCCTTCACCGACACCAAACGCGCATCATCCAAGAATCGACACAACCACATCCTTCAGTATAACCCGAAGGAGATGAATTCTGACCTAGCCCTGACTATGGAGACGCTACGACCCAAGAACACGTTCATACTGAATAGGACGTTCTCAGCTTTAGGGTTCGTGGCCGCTCCGTTCTATGCTCACAAGACGTGCGTGGGGTTGGGGTACCAAACCTCAACGATGTACCTAAAGTTTGACAATGAGACTCACGAGAACTGGCTACTACCCTTCTATACCATCGACAAGGATCATATCTCCGTAGAATACCCGTTCATGCCACTGTCTGAATATTTGGTTAGGCTACTAAGCGACGATTGGGGCACCAGCGACATCAAACAACTCCAGTATTCGTGCAACCAGATCCAGATCATCATAGAGGGATACTACAAAATGGTTAACAGTATCGACTGCGACTTGGAGTACATTAGCAATGCCCACAAATCTGCACCCGAGACCATGATGCTTCGCAACATCCTAGTGACTTACAACAAGATACTGAAATCCATGGGTGTGCACGACCTGTTTGTAGATCAGCGCAACAACAGCAAC